>CM065385.1:24710000-25155000 GCA_033060915.1 Euryodendron excelsum | reverse complement strand
TCTTAGCTTGTTGCTTTAAAATTGCTCACTTGTGCACCTTTGAGTGTGTATGTTGGCTTAACTTGTGAGATGCCGCTTGGCTGACTTTTTTAGTGCTGCCCAAGACAAGTGTCACATGACCTAGTTTACTTGCAAAGTGTTGATCCGTGACACATGACAAGTTGGCTGAAACTGGTGGTAACACATGGTTCCAAAATGTGACACTAAAATATAATGATATACATACTTGAAATAAAATAAAAATAAAAATAAAAACTCACTAAGATGTTATCTAATTATAAAACTATCACCGCTATATTATTCTAGTGTAATATTATGCATAAAAATTCTAAAAGAATAGTCTTTTTCATATAATATAATGACTATATATATATATATGTATACGGGTTACAAAAGTTAGATCATTATACTTGTGATAAGATTAAATATTGCTTGTGTGTGCGTACAAGGCACCGTGAAAAGTCCATCCAATTACTAACTCTGGGTGGAGTCCGCGCAAAACCTCGAGGCAGTAAGGTATGCCTGAGCCTTCACAGTTCTTCACTGTGATATGAGTTCAAAGGTCAATGTCTAGGATGGTACATAAGAAATTTAATATTGAATTATTTAATTTACCATGCTGCAGAGGGTCACCACTCATGAGTACAGTGTGCTGTGTACATAGATATATATAGATGAAAAAATATTATGCAAATTGAACAGCTACCAAGGTTTGAATTGGCTACTTCAGGTGTAACGGCAAAGAATGACCTTTCTTCTACCAATGAACATGCCAGGGACTTGATGAGGGAGGAGAAAAATGTAAAGGATATAACTGTTTGATTGTTAGAAAAAGTGGAGGGTAAAAGAATATAAAAAAAAATAGAAGAAAGATTTCCAAAATCCTTATTTAATTTGAAATCTCTTATTTTGTTCTTATATTTTTCTTTTTCTTCCGTTAATAAATTCGAGTTCCAAATATGACGCCAAATTGTTTGAAAAATGGTTAAGGACGTATATATACTAGGGCATCTAGATCCGACTTTCCACCAATTTTCGGTTGAACCGTACAAAAACTATTAGTCGGTCATGTGTTAATCATTGTGAAGGTGAATGCGCTTACTAGTTTTATTGAAGGACAACCTTGAAACTTAGAGAGAATCAGACATAGCAGGGAAATATATATAGAGACCGTAAATAAAAGGTTAAAATATGGATCAATCTCACCATATTAGACATCTGGGAAATTAGTTTGTACGAAGTTTTGATTGCACACTCTTCATGAATTTTCTTATCAATCGTTATCTTAGTTAACAATTGGCTTTTTATACTTTCCATTCCTCCTTTCGCCTTCATCTTTTGAATTGGAACGATCTCTTTAATTGATTTCGTTATTTTAAAAAAATACAAACTCTGTTTTTCATAATTTTTGAAAGTTTGTTATCTAATGTTTTCTATCAGTAAAAAATGACTATAAAAAAAAAATCAATTATAACTGCAAATGCATAATTTCAGTGATCCTGAGGCTCTGCTCAGAACCCTAATTTTTGGTAGGAAAACAAAAATGTAAAGAAAAAGTGAACAAAATAAAAAGTAATTTTATTCATTTTTTCATTACATTTTTCTTTTTATTTACTTTTTTCACAAAAAATTCGAGTTCCAAACGAAGAGTAAGGAATTTTGACCAACTAGATTCTTGGTTGCGGTAACCTTGCACTCGGATCAGCTCAATAACAAAAAGGAAAATACTAATCTTTGATCAAATTTGTACAAAAAAATTTACCACAATATTGTGGCAATGGTAATTTTGTAAATAAGAGTCACTACAATGAATGTTTTATTTTTAAGTAAATAGTTCCCATTTAATCACATCATTCTACTAATAAATTCTATATAAATTCGAACAAAAATGAACTATCCAGAAGTGCAAACCTCAGCTTATTAGGGTGTACTAGGGTAGCTTGGCTTGTGCTCTAGGGCATATTCAGTGGCTTACATGTACTTGTGATACGGTTGCATCGATAAGAATTGGAACTTCGAAGGTGTCCAAACATGCTAACAGATGAGCTAAACTCAAATTTATCACATGTAGCTTAACTTCATTCAAGGCGATAACGTTATGAAATGTACGTTTATTGTAGGGATTGTTAATACCTTTTATAGAAGCGTATAAGTTTTGATTATGTCAAATTTATAAGTGAATTATAAATTCGACATATCAAATAAGTTAGATGAAAGGTGTCAAAGAATTGAATAAATTTATTAAATTTAAATTGTCAATAATTTAATTTAATAACCGAGTATACGTGATCTTAAATGAGGAAGATAAATAAACATTTGATAATATGTGACTCGAAATATAATTTTTAGGATGACAGGGATTACAATTATAATTGTTTAGTGATATAAATTATAATTTATATAAATATGAATTAATTCAAATTTGATTAGGAATCCTTATTTGTATAAAAAGTCCTAATAATACTAATTTTGTACCTGTTGTAACTTCTACGTATATGCATCCTATGAGCAGTTAAGTTTAATTTATTCATAATCTCAGATACACGTTATTTTGTAAGAGATAGAAACTCTATCAGTTACGAGTTCTACTCTCTTTGGAGTAAGACGTATATAAGGGATAACAAAGAAGTTTAGTGGTTGCATTCGAGCAGTTAATTCGTGCTTGTTGCTGTTCGAGATTAAAGTAGAGAAAATTTAAAAAATAATACCTTTTGATGTTCAAGATCAAAACAGAGAAATTCGGAAGGTTTGATACTAATTACGTAGATTAGTTTTCATTATCATATTAGGATTTTTTTAGTATTATACGTACATACTTTAGTCAAGTCGAGACTATTCCGCTATCCCCAATAGTTTTAACCCACTAATGTCAGAGCAATGACAAACATCACAAAAAATTTTATAATTCATAGCACGAAATTTTAGTGTGAGCCTCTCCTCACCTCATCTTACCACATTAATGTCATGGATAGAAAGAAAATTTGAAAAATTAGGATCCTGCCAAGTTTCATGAGTTACAAAATATGGAGCTCTTTCATCGAGGGACTTTAATTCCAAGTCATTTAATTAAACATTTGAAAACCAAGTGGTTTTATCAAGTGATCGTGCAGTTCAAAATTTTATAAAATTTAAACAACCCTAATCCAAGTGTAATCACCTTTCCATCCACGTACGTAATTTATTTGGGGAGATGAAGTCAAGTCAGTTAGAAGTTTTCTTGATATGGATCAAAATAAAAAGTTCATGACAAGTCTGTTAAGATGTTCCAGATAGAATATTGAACAGCTACTCAATAGAGTATATCCAAAGTAGGTTTAATTAATATAATTTGGCCCCCGCTTATTTAAGGACATTGATAAGAAAGACATATCCCAAGGTGGTAGTTGAGTTGGCTTATGCAGATAGGATAAATACTTGCTCTTTTTTTTGTTGGATCAGCAAAGAGAAGAATCCATCAATGAGATAATAGATACATAGATGGCATCACTGTAATGGAGAGCCCAAAACAAATTCAGACCTTACAAAAAAGAATATGAGAGAATAGGATAGGTGACGAAGGGAGGAGAAAAGGGAGGGAGATTCTCAACATGTGTTCAAACTCGCTAACAATAGTAGTTAGATAAACCATATGCCCTAACTAGCTAACGATAGTAGTTAGCTAAACCATATGCCCTTGAGAAGGGCTTAACGGCTACTTGCACTTTAGTGGAGCTACGGTAACGAGCTTGTCCTCTCTAGAATGAGTAGTTATAACTTAATCCGAACATTCTGTAGCAGATGAAAATCATTATAGCCACACCCAACAGAATTGCTAGGCTTGTAGCCCCTTACCACTTTTTTTGCTCAGCAAATAAAAAAGAACCAAGTTGGAGTTGTAACTCGTAAGATCAACTAAGGCATGTATGTCTATCTAGCTGTATGGATCCAGGAAAAAAGGTAAAAGACAAATATATAAATAAATAAGCTGTGGCTCAGAAATTGAAGCCATTTGTACATTAGAACGAATGAGATCCATTGACAGGAACAACAAATATGGGGGGAAGAAAAAAAAAGCTCCTAATCTATCAGGAATCACTGAAAGAACAGTTAATACAAAGTTCGTGGAAGAAATAGCCGAGGATTTGGGTGACAGGAGAAGAAGATTGCAATTAGGGGGCTTCAAATGTCAACCTGGCAAATTAGGTACATATTAGTGGTGGTGTTGAAGCCTTGAGCCTCTATTTTACATATGTTCTTAGGATCATCAACAGACTTTTTATGGCACTTATTCCCCATTGATCTCAAACACCCATATGTATTCTCCTTCGCCCTCTGGACTTCTTCCTCCTGCTCGTCGTCTTCTTCTTCAGCTAATAAATGGGGAGGTGGCTCTACGTCCAGGCGCTCCCACTCTTCAACGTCCATACCATACTCGAGAGAATTAGCACCGGACATTGCAACAGCTTCGATTGAAACTGACATGATTTCCGCTGATTAAGATTATGTTCTCAACATGATCAGTAGCTAAATAATAGCCTTTATGGTTTCAAAAGAAAAGACAACTCCAATTTTTCCTATATAAGTGCACCCAAGAAACGAGTATATATATGCCATCTATATACGGACAAATCAAACTTTTCTCTTCTCAAAATTCACAGGTTAAACTCCGAGTCAAACGGAATTTTCTCCTCAACTTTCAGAATGGAAGAAAGAAAGGAATATGGAGATAGAGGTTGAGCATGAAATATAAACAAAAACAACATTCTCGTGATCATGCATTCATACAGCTGTTTATATATATACATGATGTTTGGTCTTGTAATGCATACTATGAGGTCATAGAATTTAAGAAAGAAAGGAATATGGAGATAGAGGTTGAATATGAAATACAATTACAATAACATTCTCGTGATCATGCATTCATACAGCTGTTTATATATATATATATGTTCTTTGCTTTTGTAATGCATATTATGAGATCATCTATGACTTAATCTTTGCGATGTTGTAACGATTAATGTTACAGTATGACTTTGTGAACCCTGGTCTGAAATGGAGTAGAGAAATGAAGATGACATTTGATGGATGACCTGCCCTTTATGGCTTGGGCCTGGAGATTGTTCATATTATGGTCACTCAAATTCTACACACATTAGATCAAAAGTAGCAAATTTGGATGCTAGAACCATTATTAGAACAATAATTTTTGTTTTTTTTTGTTTTTGGTAAAATAATTAAAGTCATCTCATTGGTAGAGCCTATTATTTTGAGAAGTGTGTCCAAACTGGGGTATTGGAGAAAGGGAATGGCTGTGTGTAAATACCAGTACTAATTACCGTTTCAACTTACCACAGTTAGGAGTGCATAAAAGAAACAAAAAACTTGATAATCAAACTCTCGTCTTTATGGATTGGTTTGGTTCGGATTTGTCAAAAGTTCGATTCGGCAAGTTTAAAATACGACAACTCAATCAATTTGGTTCGGTTCTTGAGTTTGAATTTTTACACCAGACTCGAACAGACTCATGTTGGTTTGGTTTAATTTCATAGGAGGATCGGTTTGGTTATAAGTTCAAATATTTAGAATTAATCAAGATCAGGTCAGCTATGGGTTTAGTACGAACCCAATCCATGCACACACCTTACCACAGTTACTATTTAATATAATAATAGTTATCATAAAATGCATTTACATTATAGTAATTATGAGTCATATTTGTAGTAAACGTCGCTCACCTTTATAATAACTACCCGTCACATTTGAGGCAATTGCTTTTTTCACGAAGACCACTTAGATTTCTTTATAGATTCGCATCTAATGGTAAACTTTTCTTTTTCTGATCCAAGGCTGAGATGATTGCAAAGTACCTGTGGAATCGGAAAAAAATCCTAATTATATAGGATTCAAGAAATTATTCGGTAGATTGTGAATTTGTGAGTATGAGATCCCTTAGTGGGACGTACTACGTGACCTTATTTCGTTATCGGCCTAGCTGTTGTCAATAGATTGGGCCTCTAAAATCAGCTGGGATAGCCTAAAGCTCAGCCTTCATAAGTAATCCACATTGTGTTTTAAATATTATAGTTTTTTGAACAGCCAACTAAAAAACTACCCCTTTAAAGTTGAAAGAACTTTGCCCAAGTGGTAGGTATGCTTAAACGGCCTACTAACCCACATACAAGCCCATTTAATGAAAGAGCCCATGAGGTGTCTACCAAAACAAAGGAAGCTCAGATGGAGACTCACGGGTGTTAATATTGTACCAATGTTTTTTTGGGTGTCATAGCTCATCTTCTCTGTATTGTTCTAATTTTATTGGATGTCCCTAAAACATTAATGTTATTAGAGAATCGTTAGTTGATGTCCTATTTCAAAAAAATTATTCAATGTTGCTGGAGCACCACGTCATCCTTGCTCTACCACTCACATAGTGGTAAGGTCACCCCTATAGATAGATCAAATACCTTACCTAGCAGGTAAGGGACCCATCCTCCCAATGAGTGGAGGAACAAGAACATGTGGTGCTCAAGAATATTGATTAATTTCTCCGAGCTTCCTCTGTCCCTTGACAATGCATCAAAGCACCAACTAGATCCTCATCAACAATGGGTAAACTCACAAGATGCCACTGTCGCGCCCAGATATTTTGCACTCGAGGAATACTCACTCAAGCGGGAAAAATGATGTACTCTCTCGTTAGAACTCACCCTCCTAAAAGAATGAGTGCGACTAGGTTTGAATTGAAAAATTGGTTTGAATAAAGGGCTTTTGAAAAAGATTCGGAGTCGCCACCTAACTTGATTAAGGTGAGTTAGGTCACCTAAAAACTAAGAATAATCCGAAGACTACACTTAGAGTTTTGGAAAACGATTTGAAAATATCTCCTCGAGAGTGGGTTTTTTAGGAAAACGGATTGTTTGGCAACCTTTGGAAAACATTTAGCCCCTTTTAGAAAAATAACTCCTTTTGGTCTTCCGAAAACAATGATCTTAGGTTCGGAGGTTGGTTACGTGTAGAGAAGACGCACTAAGCTATCACCCTACCCCGCCCTTTCGGTACCTACATGTCAATCTACCCTAGATTCACCTATGAGAGTCTTTAACTAACTAATGGTTCAATTCTATTCACTTTGAAAAATAATGTTTGAAAAATATGATGCATGATATGCAAGTGCAAGATGAAAGAATTGGAAAATAGAAATTGATTTGAAAAGAATTTGATTTGATTTGAAAATAGATTTGAAAAGATGGAATTGAAATTGGAAATTTTGAAAGTTTGAAAATAGAAATTTGAAAATTGAAATTTTAAAATTGAAATTTGAAAATTGATTGGAATTTGAAATTTGGAAAGATTTTGGAAACCACACCCATGAGGGTGGAATTGAAAGTTTGAAAAGTATTGTGACCGCACCTATGAAGGTTGCCTACGTATCCCTTTGGGGAAATCAGGTCAGTCGTAGTTCGGACCGGAGTCCTATTGAAAATAGGAAAGTGGATTTGAAGAGAGAGATTGGATTGGAAGATTGAGAGATTGAATTGAAAATTGAATTTGATTTGAAAGTGGAAGAGGAGATTGAAAATTGTAATTGAGAAGATTGGACTTTGATTTGAAAAGATAGATTTGGACTTGTTTTAGAAAGATGAAGGTTTAGGAAACCTAGACTTAGGAAAGAGAAGAGACTTAGGAAAAATTTGACTTGACTTGGGAGGTTTAGGAGATTAGGAAAGATTGGATTTAGGAAATGTTTGAATTAGGGAATGTTCGATTTAGGAAAGTTTTGAAATTGGAAAGTTTCGAAATTAGGAAAGTTTTCATTCTAGGAAAGTTTTGAAATTGGGAAGTTTCGAAATTAGGAAAGTTTTCATTTTAGGAAAGTTTTGAAATTAGGAAAGTTTCAACTTAGGAAAGTTTTCAAAAAAGGAAAGGTTTTGAAATTAGGAAGTTTTGAAAGTTGGAAAGTTTTGAATTTAGAAATTTTTAACTTAGGAAAGTCTTAAAAGTAGGAAAGTTTCGTTTTAGGAAATGTTCGAATTAAGAAAAGTTTCAACTTAAGAAAGTCTTAAATTAAGAAAGTTTTGAATTTAGAAAAGTTTTAGATTTGGAAAGATTCGAAGTTTAAGAAAGTTTAGAGTTTTGAATTTGGAAAGTTTAAGATTTAGAAAGTTTTAGGGTTTTAGGAAATCTTGAAATTAGGAAAGGTTTGAGTTTAGGAAGAGTTTGAAAACTTAGGTTTGAAAAGTTAAGATTTGAAAGGAGGGTAGAATTAGGAAAGGGTTGAATTAGGAAATATTTTTATGTTCAAGTTTTTGGAAATTTAAGGTTTAGGAAAGTAGAAGTTTAGGAAGGATTTGAATTAGGAAAGAGTTGGATTTTGAAATTTAAAGAAAGGTTTAAAGTTTAGGTTTAGGAAACTTATGGTTTAGGAAGGAATTGAATTAGGAAGGTTTGGGATTGGATTTAGTTTCTAAAAGAAAAGGTTTGATTTTGTTTCCAAAAACGAAGGATAGGATCTAGTTTCCTAAATGGGGAGATTTGATTTGGTTTCCTAAAGGGAAGGTAGGATTTGGCAAGGATTTGGAAAGGGAGATTCTAGAAACCCTAGATTTGGAAAATTCTAGTTTTGACGTAGAAAATAGGTTTTGAAAACAAGGATAGTTTTGATGTAGAAAACAAAAGATTTTGGAAACCTAGGTTTAGGGCAAAGTTTGAAAATTGTGTTTTTGGAAAGAAAATTAGGGTTTCCTAATTGTGGGCTCTAAGGCTTGACTTGGGCTCTAAGGAAAGAGTTTTTGGAAAGTACGTTTTTAGAAACGAAGATTTTTTAGAAGGGAATCCTAGGGAGGAGTTTTTGGGAAAGTGAATTTGGAGAGGGAGTTTTTGGAAAAAAATTTTAGAGAGAAGAAGTTTTTAAAAAGCATGTTTTTGGAAACGTAGATTTTGGAAGGAAGATCCTAGGGAGAAATTTCTAGAAGGGAGATTTTGGAAAAGAGAGTTTTTGGAAAAAAATTCTTAGGGAGCATTTTTAGAAAGTAGATTTTGGGGAGAGGATTTTGGAAAGAAGTTTTTGAAAACAATTTTGAAGAGGAGAGTTTTAGGAAAGTATGTTGAAAAAGAGATTTTTAGGAAACGATTTTTGAAGAGAGAGAGCTTTTGGAAAGTATAAAAACATCTCACTTTCCTAAAGCGATTCTAGCCATAAGAGGGCTAGAACCACTTTAAGAAAGTGGTTTTGAAAACAAGGTTTGAAAATATAGACCAAAAGGTCACTTTTAATATAACACTTTCCTAAAGCAACCCTAGCCATGAAAAGGCTAGAATCACCCTAGAATTGTGGTTTTGAAAACAAGTTTTTGAAAAAGAGCTTTTGATGCAATTTTGAAAACAAGTTTGAAAACGATTTTTCAAAATAACCTTTTGAAAACGAATTTTGGAAGGTGCAAGACCATGATATGCACAATGCAATTTGGGGTCGTGAACATACAAGGTTAAGACTTCACCACATAATCAAGGGGGCCGGACTCACGTGGTCTCTGGTTAGACTAGAAGAAAGCCCCCGACACGGTGACTCTCTAATAGTCCAATCCTACACATGGACCGGGAATCCCCTTGTTTCAAGCATGCAAAGAAAGGGGGGGAAAAAGATGGGGGATTAAAATAGAGAAAACCCAAGTGGGTTGGAGAGAGAAGAGAGAGGGGGGAAGTGCGGAAATTTAAATAGGGAGCCTACCTTGTTTCTTATTTATTTTGCGCGCCATGCGGTCTTCGGTCTTCGGTCTTTGTCTTGATCTTCACCTTCAGTCTTCAAGGGTTGTCTTCAAGCTTTGGATGGCAGCTCTTCAAGTCTTCCAAGGATGGTTGAAGGTTAGGGTATGAGTGTATGGGGGTGTATATGAGTGTATAGGAGGCTAGGGTTTGTGTAGGGTGGCTAGGGTTTGGAAAACCTAGGGAGGCTAGGGTTTTTGAGGTGCTCGAGCTCTGTATATCGAATTGTGTGATTTCTAGGTTAAGTTTTCAGACCCCTTTCACGTTGAACGAGGCTCTGTATTTATAGAAGTTGGACAAGCCTGGCGCTTGTTGCAGTGGCGCCAGGGCAAAATTTACACTGCTAGTGGCGCCAACCATTTAGGAAACAATTAAGGTCGGCAAGTAACGTATCTTTGACCAGATTTGGGTGCCTGTACTAGTGACTACCATGTAAATTTTAGCCTGGCTTCACTAGGAGTGACTCCGGAAAGTCCGGGAATGATTTGAAGGAGCCGGGAGTGACCCAGATGGCCGGAAAGGAGCAGGAACACTTAAAATGGTGTCCTGGAGGTATTTGACTTGAAAAGTGAGGATTGGATGTGTCGGAAAGGTTGACTGAGCCTTTAGGGGCAAAACGGTCAATCGGACCGGAAAACTGTCGGGACAGACTCAAACTGTCCCGGAAGAAGACTTGGGTTCTGGAAACATTATTTAGAACGTTCCCAGAGGTTGCCGGTTTGATTCCCAGGGCCGGCGTGGTTGGAAATGGAGACCGGTCCCCTAGGGGCAAAATGGTCATTTTGTACCGGGTTTGCCGGAACTGACTCGGAATGATCCGGAAAGGTAACAGAAGATCGAGAACACTATAAAAAGTATTCTCGGGATATTACCGGTTTAATACCCAGAGCCGGTGTGGTCGGAAATGGAGACCGGCCCACCAGGGGCAAAACTGTCATTTTGTACCGGGTTGGCCGGAACTGACTCGGAATGATCCGGAAAGAGAAGGGAAGGTTGAGAATGCTATAAAAAGTATTCTCAGAAGGTTACCGGTTTGATACCCAGAGCCGGTGTGGTTCCCGGGGCGTTCGGATGCCTAGGGGCAAAATGGTCATCTTGACCGAAAAGTCTCGGAAAAGGTCCTAAGGGTAGTCTGGTCATTTTTCATCGAAGTGAGCTAACAGACACGGGTGTTGACCTAGGTTTTGAGTGTTTCCGCCACCCTAACAGTGTGAGTATTTCCGCTACTCGGACGGGGTTGATGATTTGTGAGTATTTCCGCTACTCGGACGGGATTGAATATTTCCGCTACTCAGACAGGATTGAGTATTTCCGCTACTCAGACGGGGTTGAAGATTTGTGAGTATTTCCGCTACTCGGACGGGGTTTTGTGAGTATTTCCGCTACCCTAACGGTTCTGTGAGTATTTCTGCTACTCTAACGGTTCTGTGAGTATTTCCGCTACTCTAACGGTTCTGTGAGTATTTCCGCCACTCTAACGGTTCTGTGAGTACTTCCGCTACTCTAACGGTTGTATGAGTATTTCCGCTACTCTAACGGTTGAGTATTTCCGTTACTCTAACGGTTGAGTATTTCCGCTACTCTAACGGTTTTATGAGTAGTTTTGCTACTCGGACCGTCTCGAGGAATAAACTGTCTCGAGAGAGGGATTTGAAAGGGGTCTTACCGTCTCCAAAGAGACGTGCCTGGGTTTTGAGTGTTTCCGCCACTCTAACGGTTTTGTGAGTAGTTTTGCTACTCGGACCGTCTCGAGGAATAAACTGTCTCGAGAGAGGGATTGGAATTGGAATAAGAAAGGACAATGCCCCTAAGGGCATTTTGGTCATTTTGCCTCTGTTTGGGCCTGATAGGCCCGCGAAGCGATGGAAAGACGGAATTTGGACTAGAGGATTGGTTTCGATTGGAATATATCCACAATGACTTGAAAACAAGTCTGGACGGAGTGTAGACTGCCGAGCGGTCAAAAATGGGGTGCTTACAGCCACCTAACAGGTGGGAGACCCATTCCCATATGAGTGAAGGAGTAAGGACACATGGAACTCCAAGTGCCGCAACTAATTAGTGGAAAGTGTTTCAAACAACAGAAGGAAGATCTGTGACATAATAAAATGTAAACATGCTGCAATAAAGGCACAAAACACAAGGACATATAACAGAAAAGTCGTATCAATCCAGTACTAGGGAATTACAGGATTCTGCATATGGGCACTGGGTAGGCATGTATCTTTCCAGAGACTTGATCCTACATCCAAAGTAAGCAAAGCCCAAAACTATATCCACTGTGTGAGGTTGAAGATGATTAGGCTGGTGGAGGGAGCCTTCTAGGAAGTATGGTGGTTGCTGAGATGATGTTAGGTAACCAAAGGTGAGCTTGGTGAAAGGAGAGGCGTTTGAAAGAGAGAGAGAGAGAGAGAGAGAGAGAGAGAGAGAGAGAGAGAGAGAGAGAGAGAGAGAGAGAGAGAGAGAGAGAGAGAGAGAGAGATGGAAGTCTAGAGATGGAGAACCAAAGCCCCTACACAGTGATAGTTGCATATGCATACATGAAGACGAAACAACAAAAATAGAGTTACATTTCTGCGCCTAAAAAAAGAAATGAAGTTGCTTTGGCACCTAAAACGAAATAAAGCATGTAACATGTGAATTAAATAAGATATGGTGCTCCACTATTTCAACAAAAGAAAGCTACAGAAAATGTATTGATCAAAGCAATAAGCAATAAGTTTAATGTCTATAATCTGAACTAGTCAAGTATCTCCAATAAGCTTTTCTTAACAAATGTCGTGCACTAATTTTTATATAACTATTTATTTAACAGTGAAGCAATTTCATTCAGAATGTTATGGCAATCTGTGTATAAAGTTATAAACTGGTAGAGCCCCAGGTAGATATATGACCCACATTAAAATGCAGATCATCGTCAAATTTGTGGAGGCTAATTTTTTTTATTTTTATTTTGTTAACTAAGTGTTCGAGCTAGCTTGCGTACACCTCGACTAATCTTGGAACTTGTGCAGTCCCTTCGTCTCACAAGAATTAGGTAATTACTGGGCCAAAGACCCTAGGGTCGTCTCAAAGAATTAATAGCACCTAAGAGGTTTGAACCTGAGACATTGGAGTTTTTGAACTTGACTACCAGGCCAACCCCTTAGGATTATTATCACTCCACTAATCTATTTGTAAGGTTATGTAATTAGCTACATTTCGTGACAATTCATGTTTGATGTGATTTGAGAATTTGGAATATCAATCACAAGCATTCGGATAGGATTTGAAGTTTATTCATGCAAGCTCATGCTAAGAGAGACTTGTACGATACATCTTAACTGATACCGGGAACTTCGAGAGACGTCGATGGACTTCGAGGGATTTCAAGGGCAAAAACAGTATGCTGGATGCAGAACCAGACTTTACAGATTCCTTATGGGATGTCACGAGATGTCGAGGGCAAAAATAGTGAGTATGCCAAATCTGGGGATTGAGTTCGCAGGATCTCGTGAGATCGAGCTATGCAAAATCTAAATTCTCAGGATTCACGCCGCTAGGGTTTTTACACCTATTTAAGGCCCAGCACAATTTTTTAGACCTAGATTTGAGCCACCACAATTAAAACATTTTGACAGAAGTTTTTTCCACCATGCAAAAGCTCAGAAATTTGTCTTAGCAATAATCTTCTTCAACCCAATTAAAGAGATCGATAGTCTTGAACAAGTTCATGGTGACAAATCCATTTTAAGGGGATCTGAACGATGGTCAAGCACGGAGACAGTGAATTATGGATACGAGCAAGATCTAGACAATCATTAGATCAAGGAGTTGATAGGTTTTGATTGTAAAGAGATTTGTAACCTTCTGAACTATAAGTTATAGTGCATGATCTTTATCCCGCAAATGGGATATATGGTTTTTTTCCCATTTAAGGGTTTCCACGACAAAAGGCTGGTGTGTTCTTGATTGAATGATTTGTTCTCTATTTTTTCTTGGATTGTACAATATTATTTATAGCCATTAAATCTTGACCTAATATTGTAGTATTAAGTCTTCTGAACAAAACATAAACAAAGGCTAGGTTTTTTAATTAGTATCAGAGCAGGATACTCAAAGATATTTTGATTTTTGAAAGAGTGGGATCCTGATAGCCTAAATCTATGGATTTGCTTAAGGATGGTAGCTCTACTGTTAAATCTCTATTGCTTGATGAAACAAACTACCCCTACTAAAAAGCAAAGATAAGAGTTTTTGTTAAGTCAATTGATGAACGTGTTGGCCTAAGAGTGCAACCCAAAAAGGAGGTTGTAAGCACCCCATTTTTGCCCTCTTTGCAATGTCTGGCCCAATGGAATCTAGTTTCGAACATCATAACACATTTAAGTCCAGACTGGCTCTTTCAAACTCCAGTCCAGTCAACTGGCTGCTTTCTAGGCCCGCAAGACCCAATTAAAGCTAAAAAGACTATATTGCCCTTAGGCGCTCTAGGCAACTTTTCGAGACCGGGCGGTTATGAGAACCATCGCCATCCAGGCAGTTTTCCAAGACCAGGCGGTCTTAAGAACCAATGCCAACCAGGTAGCTTCTTGAGATTGGTCGATCTCGGGGACCAACACCTTATCAAATTCCAAACGGTTCACTTCTAGCGCCTGCTAGCTCTCAAATATAGAATGTCCGTTATCCGGTAGCTCTCCGAGACCAAACGATCTCAGGGACCAACACTATCCTATAGGTAGCTTTCTGAAACCAAGCGACCTTAGGAACCAACACCACCCTACTTGTAGCTCTCTGAGACCAGTCGGTCTCAAGGACCAACACCGTACAGATAGCTTTCCGAGACAGGGTGGTCTCGGGAATCAACACCTAGATCAACACCGTTGGCTACTAGCTTGACTTGGTGAAAATGACCAAACATGCCCCTTGGGCCTCCAGACATGTCTTTGAGAAAGTTCAAAATCTCTCAAGATGGTAAATCCACCCTTCCAAAATGTCCTTAGACAATTAAGCATACTCAAAATGCCATCCTGACCAATTCTGGCCCTGTTTTAGTCAACTTAAGTAAAAATGACAATTTTTCTTGTGGGCATACCAGCACAACATAAATCCCTCAAGACGGTAAGCTCACCCTTCCAAAATGTCCTTAGATAATTAGGTGTACTCAATATGCCATCCTAACCAATTCTAGTCCCGTTTTGGTCAATTCCGATCAAAATGACCATTTTACCCCTGATGGCCCAAGTGCACCTCAAAACTACACTAGCTTTGGGTACCAAACTGGCATACCCTATTCTATGCCCATGTCCAATCCAAGGTGAGTCTCGTGACTCCAAACACTTCCAATTCAAAGAAAGTCACCTAGATCGTCTCACAGACGCTCCACTAGGGTTGTCTTTTATCCCGATTCCCAGATTGTAACGCACTATCAAACGACTTGAGAAATGCATAAATCAAGAACTTCCCAAAAGCCCGTCCATAGGTCTTTCCATTAATATGGCTCGATTGAATAAATCGCTTCCCGAAACCCTCGATCGCTTGGCCCGAAAGTTGCCACTTTTAGAAACTTTTGGTGCATAGTTTGAAGCTTTAGATTTCTATGTCCTAAAGAGCCTTCCTTAAGTCCCTCGACTTCATTTTGCATCATTGTATTTTACCATCTTCAAGTTATATTAAAATGATTTTCAAACCTTATATTTCACTTTGATTTTGAAAGTTTTGCTCTCTTGAGTTTTGTGGTTGAAATAGTTCTCATGGAACCCTCTCTTGAGTGGTCTTTTCATTTATTAACCATAGGAACCCTCGCTCACCAGAGTGGTTTTCTACACTCCAAAAGTAATTTTCAAAACAACCTCCTTTAAGAAGGGTTCTCAAAAGTTCATTCTTTTTATTTTGCATAAAAAAAATGGTTTCTTAAAACTACCATTACATGTTGATTTTCAAAAGTTTGGCTCTCTTTAAGTTAGTGGTTATAATGGTCCCAATGAAATCATCCTTGGAGTGGTTTCCAAATATCAACAATATAAACCCTACACTTGATTAGAGCCCATTTTACTGCAATAATTATTGCACCTTGATTTTTTGCACTCGAGAAAACACAAGTAAGAAAAACACGATATTTTCTCATTAGAACTCATCCTCTTAGAAAGACGAGTGCAACTAAGTTTGAATTAGAAATTGATTTGAATACGGGCTTTTGAAAAAAGAGTCGGAGTCGCCACCTAGCTTTGTTAAGGTGAGTTAGGTCACCTAAAACTAAGTGCAATCTAAAGATTAAACTTAGGGTTTTTGAAAAAGTTTTGGAAAATTTCCTCAAGAGAGGATTTTTTGAGAAAACAGGTTGTTTGGCAACCTTTGGAAAGATTTAAATCCTTTTTGAAAATAACTCCATTTTTTGTCTCTTAAAAACAGTGATTTTAGGTTCGGAGGTTGGTTACGTATAGGAAAGATGCATTAGGTTATCACCCTATCCCGCCCTTGAGATACCTACATGTCTATTCACCTTAGGTTCACTCATTTAGAATATTCAATTATCCATTGTCCAATTATATCTACTTTGAGAATTTTAGAAAGAGGTTTGATAGGATGCATGACATGCAAGTGCAAAAAATAGATTTGATTTTGAAAATAGATTTGAAGAAATGATTTGAAGTTTGAAAGAGGTCATGGGAATTGGAAACTTGAAAAAAGTGGTGAAATCGAAAACTTGAAAAAGGTTGTGACCGCATCCATGAAGGTTGCCTACGTGTCCATTTGTTGGGAATTAGGTTAGTCGTAGTTCGGACTCAAGGTCCGATTGAAAATAGACACTTTGAGGTCTTCGAAAAGTTTGACTTGAAAAGGCTTGATTTTAACTTTCATTGAAAGATTAAAAATTCAACTTTGATTTGAAATTGACTTGATGATTGACTTTGATTTGATGTTGAACTTGATGATTTGAAATTGAACTTTGAAGTAGAACTTGGACTTGATTTGGAAAGATTGAATTGAGTTTTGAAATCATCTTGACTGAAATTGGAGTTTGAAAGCCATCTTGATTTGGACTTGAGTTTTAAAAAAGAGCTGAAGTTTCCTAACTTAGGATTAGGGGTTGAACTTGGGCATCCTAGGGCTTTGATAACCTAGGGTTGAAGCATGCAATTAAAATATGAAGGTTTGATTTTAGAAAGTTGAATTTTAGGAAAGTTTTGAATCTGAAAAGTTTTGAATTTAGAAAGATTTGAACTTAGGAAGATTTGAAATTTAGAAAGATTTGAAGTTAGAAAGATCTGAAAGTTTGAAATTAAGAAAGGTTTGAAAGTTTGAATTTAAGAAAGATTTAATTTAAGAAAAATTAAAATTAGGAAAGATTTGATAGTTTGAAATTTAAAAAGTCGGGATGCAGAAAGGCTTGAAATTAAAAAATATTTGATCTCTATTTTCTAACATAGAAGATTGAATTTTATTTTCAAAAATAGATGATTTGATTTTGTTTTCAAAATTGAAGGATTTGATTTGGTTTCCTAAATTGGAAGATTTGATTTGACATGGAGCTAGAAATGTTGAGTTTTGAAAATCTTAGATTTGAAAATCTATGATTTGAGCCAAAATAGAAAGTCATGATTTTATGAAAGAAATTAGGGTTTTCTAACTATAGATTCTAGGGCTTGACTTAAACTTCAAGACAAAGAGTTTTTAAAAAGTAGATCTTTGAAAAGAGTTTTTTAGAAAGTAAATTTGTAAAACTATTTGGAAAGAGTTTTGAATATGGACTTTTGCAAGTCTCTTGAATATCTCGCTTTCCTAAAACGATTCTAACCATGAAAAGATTAGAACCATTCTAGGGTTGTGATTTTGACAACAACTAGGATTTGAAATATGAACCATAATGATCACATTGAATATAATACTTTCCTAAGACAACTCAAACCATGGAATGGCTAGAATCATCTTAAGATTGTAGTTTTGATGAAAACAATTTAGGGTTTACATCCAAACTTTGGGCCTTAATGGTCACATTGAATGTAACACTTTCCTAAAACAACCTTAATCATGGAATGGCTAAAATCATCATAGGAGTGTGATTTTAAAAACAAGTTTCAAAGAAGAAGATTTTGAATACAAGTTTTGAAAAAAAAATTTGAATATAATATTGTATGCAATGTATGAACACAATAACCATAATGCAATAGGGTCATGAACATACAAGATTAGGCTTCACCACATAACCAATGAGGGTGCACCATCCAAGGTTGAACTAGAAGAACGCTCCCAGCACGGTGACCTTCAATAGTCCTTCCTAGGCATGAATCGGGGAATTCCTTGTTTCAAGCATACAAGAAGAGGAGGTAGAAGATGGAAATAAAAATAAAATACAACCCAAGAGGGTTAGGAGAGAAAAGAGAAAGGGGGGTTACATAAAAGTAAATAGAAAACCAACCTTGTCTTTTTCTTGCTTTGATCACTTTATTTGCTTTAGTTGACTTGAACTTTAAGAGCTTTCAAGATGCAACACTTTATCTTTAACGGTTGTTTTGAGGCTTGTATTTGAGTGTATAAGGTGTATGGAGGCTAGGACTTGAAGAGGCTTGAGAGAATTAAGGTTTTGGGGGACTTCGAGCTTTGTCTTTAGAGAGACAGAGTTTCTAGACTGAGTTTGCAGACCCTTTTTATGTAGGAGGAGGGTCTGTATTTATAGGCAATTGAAAAGACTTTGGCTCCTATTGTAGTGGCGCTAGGGTAAAATTTCTATTAGCACCACTAGGAGTGGCGCCATGCCATTTATTGGCTTGGCACCACTACTAGTGGCGCCAGCCACTTAGAAAAGTTTTAAGGTGGTAAGAACATATCTTTTGGCCATTAGGACGCAAGACAAAAGATTTGGGCACCTATCCTAGTGACAACTATGCAATTTTTGGCTTGGCTCCACTAGGAGTGACTCCAAAAGTTCGAAAATGATCCAGAAGGCTGGGGATAGGCAGGAACCCCTGAAAGAGTGTCCTAGAGATAACGGAATTAAGAAACAATGCTAAAATATTTGAAAAGGTTGACCGGCCCACCAAGGGCAAAATGGTCAATTGGACCGAAAAAATACCGGAATGGACTCCTAGTGACCCGTGAGAAGACTTGAAGGTTGTAAAAATTATTAAGAGTGTTTTAAGGGGTTGCTGGTTTGATACGCAGAGCCAGTGTGGTTGAAAAAAGTGATCGGCCCACTAGGGGCAAAATGGTCATTTTGCACAGGGCTGACTGAATTTGACTCGAAATAATCCAAAAAGGTGTTGGAAGGTCTAGAATACTATTAGAAGCATCCTCGGAAGGTAACCAATTTGATATCCAAAGCCGGTGTGGTTCCTGAATGCAATCGGATGACTAGGGGCAAAATGGTCATTTTGACTGGATAGTCTTAGAATTGATCTGGAACCAACTGGAAGGCACTTGAACATGCTGGATTGTCTTTGGAACAATCTTGAAAGGGTGGACTTACCACTTTAAGGACTTAAGTACTTTTTGGAGAAGCGTGGCAGAAAGGTTGTTTTTCACCAGAGTGAGCTACCAGGCACAAGTGTTGACTTGGGTTTTGATATTTCTGTCACTCTGACGGTGTGTGACGAGTTGGTTTCTAAAAGTATTAGGTACTTCAGTAAACGTGTCATGGCCAAGAGGCATAGTCGGTCCTGTGACACAGGGAGTTTGCTGGCAATTCCCAATGTCAACCTATTTACGAGTGTTTCTGCCACTCTAATAGTTGTGATGTTTGTAAGTGTTTTCGTCACTCTGATGGTGTGAGTTCATTCCAGAGATTGCCTTATCTAAAAAGGCTGATGGATAGTCTTATTGTCCCAAGGATTAACTTTCTTGAAAGACATGCCGAATAACAGACATTCTACATTGGTGGGCTAGCAGGCGTCAGAAGTGAACCATTTTACCATCTCAGGGACTTAAATTATGTCTTGGTTGACGGGTTTAAAGGGACTTATCGTTCCAAGGAGTTTTCTTAGAAAACATGCCTAACTGGATGGAATTATTGTATGAGGGATTAATTTTTTCAAAGGCATGCCAAATTTGACTTTGATTGGTCTGGATTGGAATTGAAAATGAAATTGAGGTTAAAATGGGGACTTACTATCTTTAGAAAGATGTGCCAGCTAAAATTGGATCGAGCAATGCCCCAAGGACATTTTGGTCATTTTGTCTCTATTGGGCCTGACGGGCCTACGAAGTGATTGATTGACTGGATTGAGTCTGGAAAACTAGTTTGGGCTTGAATGTGTTTGTCAGTTTGAATTTGGGTCTTGTCGAACCAGAGGTTTCCGAGTGAGCAAAAATAGGGTACTTACAATGATCTTTTTCAAAATTCATATAATTCTTTAGAATTATTTTCCAAGTCCTTTACAAAACATCATGGTTTCCAAAGCCTCTTTTCAAAATTCATGCATAAAACCATTTTCCTAAAACCACTATGTCAAAACTCTAGTTCAAAACCATTTTTCAAAACCACCTTCCAAAACTCAAAGTTAATCCAATCCTAATTGGCTAACCTTAGGACACCTCCAAACCTTAGGTTAACCTGACCCAAGTTAGTTAACCCTAGGTCAACCGAACCCTAGGTTAACCTAACCTTAGTTAGTTAACCTTAGGTTCCTTTGAGCCTAGGTTAACCTAATCCTAGTTATTTAACTCTAGTTCAATCCAACCCTAGGTTAGCCTAACTCTAGTTGGTTAACCCTTGGTCAATCCAACCTTAGTTTAACCTAACCCAAGTTAGTTAACCTTAGGTCATCCCAACCCTGGTTAGAAGGCTTCAAAGACTCTAATTTCAAACTTCTTTCAAACCATTTTTCAATTACAAAAATCATTTGCATGGCATGCATTCAAAAAGATCCTACTCTCTTGAGTTTTCAAAAATGAATTCAAGTCTTTTCTAATTCTTCCATACTTTATTCCAAAATGTTTTCAAGAATTTTCTTAAACTTGTCTTGACAAAAGTGGCTAGATACTTATCATTTCCACAAGCCATTTTTAAAAGTGATTCAAAACTCACGACTCTAAGGTGATCTTAACCCTCTCATGATTTAGGTTTCCTTAGAGAAAGTGACATATCAAGTGTGACCTTCTAAGGTCTATATATGGTGTCGAACCCTAAATGTTTTTCAAAAACCTTTTTCAAAAGTCTTTTTCAAACATCACATTCTTGAAGCAACTCAAATCCTTTCATGATTAGGATTGTTCAAGTATAAGTGAGATATTCAAGAACGGTTCTATAACCCTAAAGTTTTCAAAACGAAAGGGAAGTCTCTTGCCCCTTTTCCAAACATGTTTTCAAAACTCATAGCCCTGCAAAAGTTTAGTTCTTTAATGACTAACCTCTTAAAGGTGATGAAACATTAAACATACCTTTTATATGGTATTCAAAAACTACTTTCAAAAGCTTTTCGAAGACAAGTTCAGAAGAGCATTTCTAATCCAAACTCTACCTCCGAAGTTTTCAAAACAATATTTCAAAACATTTCCAAAACTCCCTCGAGTTATTTTAAAAATATTTCAAAACTCTCTTGAATTAATTTCAAAAACATTTAAAATCATCTTCAAACTCGATTTGAAAAGCACGTCAAACATCCCAAGTCCTATTTCAAAGGCATTTTTCTAAACTCTCAAGTTCTCTTTTTTTTTTTTTTTCAAAGACTTCAAAGTGTTTTCAAAACTTTCCAAAAACCGAAATGCATCTTCAAAGTTCTCAAAGGCTCTAACGTGCCTATTTTTCAAAACTAGACCCCAATGTGTCTTCCAATGGCCTCAATGCGCCTATTTTCTATCGGGCCCTTGCTCGAACTGTGAACGACCTGATTCTTGCCGCCTAATGAGATACGTAGGCAACCTTCAAATAAGTGTAGTCATCACTCTATTTTAAGTCAAATCCTCTTTTCAAAAATGTTGTCAAGTCTAATTTATTTTCAAAGGCTTTTTTAAATTCGATCTTTTCAAGTCTTTCAAAACTTGCATCATTACATCATCTCATCCCAAAAGTGATGACCAAACAATTTTTTAAAATTCTAAAGTGGATATTAAGTGGAAACTAGTAACCGGTTATTCAAGTGAGTGAATCAAATGTGATTAGAAATGTAGGTACCAAAAGGGCGGGGTAGAGTGATGATCTTAGGATGTCTTCCCTACACGTAACCAACCTCCGAACCTAGAATCACTGTTTTCACAACACCAAAATGGAGTAATTTTTAAGAAGGGCTTAAATTTTTCCAAAGGTTGCTAAACAACCAGTTTTCTTAAAATCCCTCATAAGAGAAAGTTTTCAAACATTTTTCAAAAACCTAAGTGTAGTCCTTGGACTACACTTAGTTTTTAGGTGACCTAGCACATCTTTAATTATGTTAGGTGGCAACTCGAAACTTTTTCCAAAAGTCCTTGATTCAAATCAATTTCAAGTTCAAATCTACTAGCACTCGTTCTTTTAGAAGGATGAGTTCTAACGAGAGAATACCGCGTGTTTCCCACAATTCTCGAGTGCAAAAAAACCGGGGCGTGACAGGGGTGAATTGGGTTTCAATAATAATCACAATTAATTTTTAACTAAAAATTAATTAAGCACTACGATTAAATAATCTAATAGAAGAATCAAAGTATGTGTGCAATGTGTTCAGGCAATCTCAAACTGAAAGACAGAGCACCAATGAACACAATGATTTACAGAGGTTCAGTCACAACTCGTGACCTACGTCCTCACCCTCAAGACCCCCTTAAAAGCTCTTCCACTATGCAATAAAGAATTAAAAATTAGGTGCTAATTGAACAAGTGTCTTGCTCACTTCTTACAAGAACTCTCCCAAGCTCTCAAATCTTCTGAAGTGATATTATCGGAGCTTTACTCGAACTTAAAAGTATTTTTAATAAGAACACTTACACTTGCAGGTTTACAAACCCACCAAAATAGAGTAAATGAGGTTTACATAAAGTATCTCTCTCAAAGAGTGGATAAAACAAGTGTAAGATCAGTAAATGCCCCAATATCTTAGCAAAACAACTGTGGCAGCTAGGGTTTATGCTTTTGTCGAGCCCAAATTTTTCGCACTCAAGAAATACTCACACAAGCGGGAAAAATACTGTACTCTCTCGTTAGAACTCACCCTCTTAGAAGAATGAGTGCGACTAGGTTTGAATCGAAAATTAGTTTGAATAAAGGGTTTTTAAAAAAGATTTGGAATTGCCACCTAACTTGATTAAGGTGAGGTAAGTCACTTAAAAACTAAGAATAATCTGAAGATTACCCTTAGGGTTTTTGAAAATATCTCCTTAAGAGAGGGTTTTTAAGAAAAACAGGTTGTTTGGCAACCTTTGGAAAACATTTAAGCCTTTTTTGAAAAATAACTCCATTTTGGTCTTTGAAATCAGTGATCTAGGTTCGGAGGTTAGTTACGTGTAGAGAAGACGCACTAAGCCATCACTCTACACCGCCCTTTTGCTACCTACATGTTAATCTACCCTAGATTTACCTATGAGAGTCTTCAACTAACTAATATTCAATCCTATCCACTTTGAAAAACAATGTTTGAAAAGAAACTAACGTGATGCATGATATGCAAGTGCAAGAAAAGAGACTTGATTTGGAAATAGATTTTAAAAAAGAAATTGATTTGAGTTTAGAAAAGAATTGAAAGGATAGATTGAAAATTGGAAAGTTTGAAAAATTAGAGATTTGGAAATAGAAATTTGAAATTGAAAGTTTGAAAATAGATTGGAGATTTGAAAAGATTGTGGAATTTGAGATTTGAAAAAGAGTTGTGGAAATAGAAACTTGAAAAATGTGGTGGAATTTGAGATTTGAAAAATGTGGTGACCGCACCCATGAGGGTTGTCTACGTATCATTTTGGAGGAATCAGATCAGTCGTAGTTCGGACTAGAATCCGATTGAAAATAGAAGAGTTGATTGGAAGAAAGTGATTGAATTGGAAATGGGATTGGAAGATTGAGACTTTGAACTTTGATTGGAAGATTTGAAAAGATTTGATTTTGAAAGACTTGGTTTTAGGAAACCTAGACTTAGGAACTTAGAAAAAAAAGGATTGGATTTGACTTGGAAAGATTTTGAAAAAGAATTGACTTAAAGATTGGACTTGGAAGATTAGGAAAGCTTGGAATTAGGAAATATTTGAATTAGGAAAGGTTCAAATTAGGAAAATGTCATTTTAGGAAAGTTTTGGAATTAGGAAATTTTCAACTTGGGAAAGTTTTGCTTTGGGAAAGTTTTCGAATTAGAAAAGCTCGAACTTAAGAAAGTTCCGTTTTAGGAAAGTTTTCAAATTAAGAAAATTTCAACTTAGGAAAGTTTTGGAATTAGGAAAGTTTCAACTTAGGAAAGTTTTAAATTAAGAAAGATTTTGAAATAGGAAAGTGTTGAGAATAAGGAAGTTTTGAAAATAAGAAAGTTTCAAGTTTAGAAAGTTTTAGATTTGGAAAGATTTGAAGTTTAGGAAAGTTTAGAATTTAAAAAGGTTAGAGGTTTAGGAAGATTTAAATTTAGAAAGTTTTGAACTTAGAAAGTTTTGGATTTGAAAAGATTTTGAAATTTAGAAAGTTAGGATTTTGGAAAGATTTGGGTTTAGAAAGTTTTAACTTAAGAAAATTTTGAATTTGGAAAGATTTGAAATTTATAAAGTTTAAGATTTAGAAAGTTTTAGAGTTTAGTTTTAGAAAACTTGAGATTAAGAAAGGTTTGAGTTTAGAAAAGGTTTGAAAACTTAGATTTGGAAGGTTAAGATTTGGGAAAGGGATAGAGTTAGGAAAGGGTTGAATTAGGAAAGATTTGGAAGATTAATGTTTAAGAAAAGAGTTGAAAGTTTTAGGAAACTTATGGTTTGGAAAGGTAGGAAATTAGGAGAGAGTTGAATTAGGAAATATTTAGATTTTCAGTTTTAAAATTTAGGAAAAATTTTATGATCAAGTTAAGATTTAGGAACGTAGAAGATTAGGAAAGAGTTGGATTAGGAAGGGATTCAATTTTGTTCCTAAGAAGAAGTGCTTGGATTTTGTTTCCAAAAACGGAGGATTGGATCTAGTTTCCTAAACGAGGAGATTGGATTTGGTTTCCTAAAGGGAAGATTTGATTTGGTTTTCTAAAGGAAAGGTAGGATTTGACAAGGATTTGGAAAAAGAAGTTTCTAGAAACCCTAGATTTGGAAGTGTATAATTTTAACGTAGAAAATAGGTTTTAGAAATATGTATAGTTTTGATGTAGAAAACAAGAGGTTTCGGAAACCTAGGTTTTGAGGCAAGTTTGAAACCATGTTTTTGGAAAGAAAATTAGGGTTTCCTAATTGTGGGTTCTTAGACTTGACTTGGGCACCAAGAAAAAGAATTTTTTGGAAAGTGTGTTTTTTGAAAACAAGTTCTTGGAAGAAAATCCTAGAGAGGAGTTTCTAGAGGGAAGATTTTGGAAAGAGAGTTTTCTTTTAGAAAGATTTTTGGAAGGAGATTATTGGAGAGAGTTTTTAGGAAAGTGAATTTAGGGAGTGTCTTTAGAAAGTGAATTTTGAGGAGAAAGAGTTTTTGGAAAGAGATCCCAGTGAGGAGTTTTTTAGAAAGAGATTTTTAAGAAAGAGATTTAGGAAGAGGTTTTTCTAAGAAGGAAACCTAGGAAACGTTTTTGGATAGTGGACCTTGAAGAGAGCGTTTTGGAAAGGGATTTAAAAAGAGAAGTTTTGGAAAATAGATTTTTGGAGGGAGTTTTTAGAAAACAATTTTGGAAAGAAGAGGTTTTGGAAAGCATGTTGGAGAAGAGATTTTTAGGAAGAGATTTTTTTGAAAAGAGAGCTTTTTGGAAAGGATAAAAATATCTCACTTTCCTAAAGCGATTCTAACCATAAGAAGGTTAGAACCACTTTAAGAAAGTGGTTTTGGAAACAACAAGATTTGAAAATATGGACCATGAAAGTCACTTTAAATGTAACACTTTCCTAAAGTAATCCTAGCCATGGAAATGCCATAATCACCATAGGATTGTGATTTTGAAAACAAGTTTTGAAAAAGAGATTTTTATGCAATTTTGAAAACAAGTTGAATGCAAGTTTTGAAAACGAGTTTGAAAACGATTTTTAGAAGATGCCAGATCATGATATGCACAATGCAAGTTTGGGGTCGTGAGCATACAAGGTTAAGGCTTCACCACATAATCAAGGGGGCCGAACCCACGTGGTCTCCGGTTAGCCTAAAGGAAAGCCCTCGACACGGTGACCCTCCGATAATCTAATCCTACACATGGACCGGGAGTCCCCTTGTTTCAAGTATGCAAAGACAGGGGGGAAAGAGATAGGGGATTAAAATAAAGAAAATCCAAGTGGGTTAGGAGAGAGAAGAGAGAGGGGGGGAGTGCAAAAACGTAAAACAAAAGCCTACCTTGTGTCTTGTTTATTTTGCGCGCCTTGCTTCTCTTCGGTCTTCGTCTTGATCTTCATCTTTAATCCTTAAGAGTTGTCTTCAATCTTCAAACCTTAGATTGCAGCTCTTCAAGTCTTCAAAGGAGGGTTGGAGGCTAGTGTATAAGTGTACAGGGGTGTGTATGAGTGTATAGAAGGCTAGGGTTTAGTGTATGGTGGCTAGGGTTTGGAAAACCTAAGGAAGCTAGGGTTTAGGGAGTGTTCGAGCTCTGTATATTGAATATTGGTGTTTTGAGACTGAGTTTGCGGACTTCTTTCACGCTGGAAGAGGCTCTATATTTATAGAGGTGGGATAGACCTGGCGCCTGTTGCAGTGGCGCCAGGGCAAAATTTCTCTTAGCGCCACTAGGAGTGGTGCCAGGCCAATTCTTGGCTTGGCACCACTACTAGTGGTGCCAGCTAGTTAGGAAAGTATTTAGGTCGGTAAGCAACGTATCTTTGACTAGATTTGGGCGCCTGTACTAGTGACTACCATGCAATTTTTAGCCAAGCTTCACTAGGAGTAACTCCGGAAAGTTCGAGAATGATTTGAAGAGGCCGAGAATGACCCGGAAGGTTGGAAAAGATCAAGGCCACTTAGAATAGTGTCCTGGAGGTATTTGACTTAAAAAATGAGGATAGGATGTTTCGGAAGGGTTGATCGGGCCTTTAGGGGCAAAACGGTCAATCGGATCCGGAAGCTACCGGGACGAACTTGGACTGTCCCGGAAGAAGACTCAAGATTTGCAAACCTTATTCAGCATGTTGCCAAAGGTTTCCGGTTTGATTCCTAGAGCCGGCGTGGTCGAAAAAGGTGACCGGCCCACCAGGAGCAAAACGGTCATTTCGCATCGAGTTTGCTGGAACTGACTCGGAATGATCCGAAAGGATAGAGAAAGGTTGAGGACACTATAAAAAGCATTCTCGGGAAGTTACCGGTTTGATACCCAGAGCCGGTGTGGTCGGAAAAGGCAACCGGCCCTCCAGGGGCAAAATAGTCATTTTGTATCGGGTTTGCCGGAATTGACTCGGAATGATCTAGGAAGGTAGAGGAAGATCGGGAATACTATAAGAAGTATTCCCGGGAGGTTACCGGTTTGATACCCAGAGCCAGTGTGGTCCCCGGGGCGTTTGGATGCCTAAGGGCAAAATGGTCATCTTGACCGAAAAGTCTCGGAAAAGGCCCAAGAGGCAGTTTGGTCATTTTTCACCAAAGTGGGATAGCAGGCACCGGTGTTGACCTGGGTTTTGAGTGTTTCTGCCACTCCGACGGCGGTCGCGTGATACAGGAATTTGTTAGCAATTCCCTATATCGACCTGTTTGCGAGTATTTCCGCTACTCTGACGATTGCGATGTTTGCGAGTATTTTCGCTACTCTGACGATTCACGATCATTCTCGAGACTGCCTGATCTTGGGAATCTGCTAAAGGGACTTAGCGCATGAGAAGTCAATTTTCTCGAAAGGCATGCCTAAACTGACATTTCTGCATTGGTGGGCTAGCAGGCGCCAAAGGTGGACCGTTTTACCATCTAAAGGACTTGGGGTCTCGTCCCGGTCGACAGGTTTAAAGGGACTTACTGTTTCGAAGAGATTTTCTTCAAAAACTGCGCTGAACTGTCTCGAGGAATAAACTGTCTCAAGAGAGGGATTAGAATTGGAAATGGGTCTTATCGTCTTCGGAAAGACGCACTTGATTAGAATAGATCTGTCGTCTCGAGGAATCAACTGTCTCGAGAGAGGGATTGGAATTGGAAAGGGGTCTTATTGTCGCCAGAAAGACGTGCCTGATTTGGAACCGTCTCGAGGAATGAACTGTCTCGAGAGAGGGATTGAAATTGAAAAGGGATCTTATCGTCTTCGGAAAGACGTGCCTGATTTGGAACTGTCTCGAGAAATAAACTATCTCGAGAGAGGAATTGGAATTGGAAAGGGGTCTTATCATCTTCGGAAAGACGTGCTTGATTGGAATAGATTTACCGTATCGAGGAATCAACTGTCTCGAGAGAGGGGTTGGAGTTGGAAAGGGGTCTTATCGTCTTCGGAAAGACGTGCCTGATTTGGAACCATCTCGAGGAATAAACTGTCTCGAGAGAGGGATTGGATTTGGAATTGGGACTTACCGTCTTTGAAAAGACGTGCCTGGTTTGGAATAGATTTACCGTCTCAAGCAATCAATTGTCTCGAGAGAGGGGTTGGAGTTGGAATTGGAAAGACAATGCCCCTAAGGGCATTTTGGTTATTTTGCCTCTATTTGGGCCTGGTGGGCCGGTGAAGCGATGGACAGACGGGATTTGGACTTAAAAAGTTGGTTTCGATTGGAATACATCCATATTGACTTGAGTACAAGTCTGGATGGAGTGTAGACTGCCGAGCGGTAAAAAATGGGGTGCTTACAGCTTTTATATTCGATTTAGCACTTGAATGTGTGTCCTCTCTGTGTATAAATACTGTGAGGGTCTTGTATATATAGCCTTGCATTGATTCTTGCTATTGGTGGTGGTTGGGAGTGTTTTTAATGCAAGATTGAACTATGGCAACGATAAAAAAAACTAGTTGTTACAATGGCATGGGTCGACCCTTCGGCTGTATGTCTTGACTACTTCCTGTTCTGATCACTGTTCTTTAAGAAATTTGCCTCCATGTGTTGACTCCATTAAGTTTTGACATGTATCTCTAAGGCACTGTCTCGATGTGTTGACTCTTGTAGGCTCATGTGTCGACTCTTTTAAGAGCATTTTCAAAGTCATGCAATCTGTCTCAATATGTCGACTCTTGTAGGCTCATGTGTCAACTCTTTTAAGAATATTTTCAAAGTCATCCAATCTGTCTCCATGTGTCAACTATTATAGGCTCATGTGTCGACTCCTGGAATGGATGTGTCGACTCCTGCCAATTCCATGGGCTTCATTTTGTAAGACTTCTTCAACCTTCTTCGAACACTTCAAGCACTTCAATGATGTTCCAGATTAGGCTTCTAAGACTTTGAAATGTCTTATTTTATGCATGTTGTCCTTCATGAATTTCTTTAATCAATTATGGCTTTACTTGATTTGTTGAGACTTCATCAAATCTTCCAAGACTTGTGATATTCTTTTCATTTGATCCTTAGCACCTTCAATCTCTTCGATATGGAATCATTTCAATTTGATTACATCTAGGACTCTTCAATGCATATAGCTTTTTCGATCTTCTTCAAGGTTTCAACACATTCTTCAAATATGCTTAACAAGCTTTACAAATTCTTTCATACATTCAAGGTATTAAACTTCAAGTTATAGTCTAATTAATGCATGATATAATCTGCACACTAAGTATAGTAATTAGATACTAAACAAAATTTTGTTATCATCAAAATCAAGGCATGGAGTTAGCAATCTCTCCCTTTTTGATGATTGAAAAAACTTTTCAAAACATGTATAATAAGCATCAAGTATGTGTGTGTTGGTGCAGAAGTGTAGAAATTCATACCTGAATTTGCTCCCCTTATTTAATAAGTTTAAGCACTTGGTGCTTTGTATCAAACAACAATAACACTTCTCTTCCCCTTAAGAAATTTAAGCTCCCCCTTGTTTAAAGAGTTTATTGCTCCCTCTTGCTTAAAGAGTTTAAACACTTAGTGCTTTGGTACTTTTTAATCCATATACAACGAGCAAAATAATAATCATTTCTCCCTTTTTGACAATCAATCAAAAAGAACTAGAAATACAAGTAAAAGACATGTATAATAGTAAAAGAAATCTTAAAACAAGATTAATGTTACAATTAAGTGAGCAAGCAAAGCAATTTAATCAACCAATTAATTAGCAAATTGCATACAGTCACATGGAAGATGTTATACATCAATAATACGTATATATTAGGCATCAATAGGTGTTAAAAACATCAAATCATCCATCATATTACATATCAAATGTCTTAACGATGACATACCATCCTTTTAAACTAATATAGTTAAAAAAAAAAACATGCTAAAGTGAAAGATGCAAGTGAGAATGCAGGTGTGAGGTTGCTTCAAGTGTCTTTAGCAGAGGATGAAAGTGATGGTGTGGGTTCAACTGGATTTTTTGGAGTGTTAGAGAAATTCTTCCCAAGTTTGGGTCTCAACCCATGTCTGTGATAGGTTCTGGTTGTCTTGCCTTTCTTAGTGGCCTTTTTCTCCTTTTCTCCACGAACTAGTTCTTATTCCTCTGGTTCCTCACCTCCTTTTTTTTCTCCTTCTTCTTCGTCTTCTTCTACTTCTTCTTCTTCTCCATCTTCCTATTCTTCTTCACTATCCACTTGTTCTGCAAATTCTGCTGCTAGTAAATTAAGAGGTTGGTAATTTATGCAAATTACTCTCTTTATATACTTTTTCAGATGTTTAGTGGAGAGATCAATGGCTTGTAGCAGATCTTTCTTCATTTTCTGCCCATCATTGACAATAGCTCTCAGTTTGGTCTCTACGACCTTTAGCCCTATAGCTCCATTGTCAACTTTTGTATCTATTTTGGCAAATATTTTCTCATTATATGTTTGCATTCCTTTTAAGATTGCCAAAAGTAAAGACATGTCCACAGACCTGTTAGATAGAATAAGGCCCATGGAAAAAAGTTCCCTTAAGGTATCCTCTGTTTTATCATGAGATATCTCACCTTCTTCAACTTGTTAGTCCTTTGCAGGTGCAGAGCCTTCATCCTTCTCCTTCCTAGAGGACCAAACCTTGTTCATTTTATGATAACCCATCCTCTTGAGGGTTTTCTCATTGTACTCATCACACGAAGGTTTAGAAGCCTTCTTCTTCTCTCCTGTGAAGTCAACCTTAAAGTGCTTAAACACTTTGGTTAGAAGCATGCTATAAGGCATACTCATTTTTTCTTTCGAGGGCCTTCAACATGTTATCCTTAATAAACTTGGCCATGTCAATTTTGGTGTTGTTAATGTAAACCCAAAGAAAGAACAATTTCTTTTTAGAGATAAACTCAAACTTTCCACCTTTAGGAATTAAAATCCTACAAATGAAATGATGGACAAGTCTGAGGTCCAAAGGTAGGTCCTTGGCTAAGGGTTGAATACTTGCAGTAGTTTCTTCTTTATAAAGAGCAATCAATTAAGTTTTTCTATCTATCTCCTTCCTTGGAACTTCACCACCATTGCCAATTCCTAGAATATGGCAAATCACATCTTTGATGATGGTGAATGACACTCTTTTTACCCAACTATTAATGTCTTGAGTGCCAAAACCTCTATTGGCATGGGCATAAAACTTCCCAACTAATTCGGGGTACACATCATCCCTAATTTGTATCATTGATTTCTATCTAAGGGTATCTAATCTAGACTCAAATTTAAAGTTCTCCTCAATAAAGAAATAGAAAATTTATCCATCTACCATTCAAAATTGGCTTCAAAGCAAATATTGAGTAATACTTAGCTTCGGCTTCATTGTTGGAGAAGTAGGTTTTGTTTCTTTCCCTTCATCTTGAGTAGTTCCTTTTAATTTCTTCTTCTTCCCATGATTCACTGAGGATTCCCTATGATCCTCTCTCTTTTTGCTTCTAGCACTTTGAGTATTGACACTTCTACTTCTAGGGTTTTCTTCCCTTTCTTCGACTTATCAGACTTTAGTGCCATGGGAGATGGATAAAAGGATGAATGGAGGTTAGGAATAGGTTTGGAGGGATCGAGAGTTGAGAGTGATTTATGAAGACATTTGATGGTTCTTGGCAGTTGGAGGAACTACTCGTTGAGAGAGAATGAGAAAGGGAGAAATTTGATTTTATTGAATAAATAGGGGTATTTAAAGTTACTGAGCAACCGCACAGAAGGTTTTGAGGGGTCGACTCTTTTATTGCAGAATTGCTTCTGCACTCTTTGTTAAAATGGGTCAATACTTGGTACTGTAAGGGTTGACTCTTTTCAACAGAAGCTAATCATAATCTATTTTCAAGAAACAAGGGTTGACTCCTTGAGGTTAGGGTCAACTCTTCATTCATGAAATGCATAATATTACTTATTAATGACATGTAATGCATCAACTAAGTATTCCATTAATTGTAGAAATTCAATAATATTATTGAACATAATAAACATACAAATCTATTAAGATATTGAATTACTCATTCCTAATTCTCTTCTAATCATGCAAAATCTATCCTCACTTAATGATTTTGTGAATATATCACCAAATTGGCTTCAGTGCTTATAAAGTCAAGTTTAATATCATCATTTTGCACATGATCACGTATAAAATGATGTCTAATTTTAATGTATTTTGTGCAAGAGTGCTGAATGGGGTTTTTGGTCAAATTGATAGCACTTGTGTTATCACATCTAATTGGGATGTGTTCAAAGGTCAATCCAAAGTCCTCTAATTGGTGTTTGATCGAAATGACTTGAGCACAATAGCTTCCAATTGTAATGGACTATGCCTCGGTAGTGGAGAGTGCAACTGAGTTTTATTTATTACTTAACCATGAAACAAGCATATTACCAAGAAATTAACAAGAGCCACTTATGCTCTTTTTATTAACTTTACTACCAGTATAGTCAACATTAGAAAAGCCAATCAAGTTTAAAGATGCGCCCTTAGGATACCATAATCCAAGGTTAGATGTGTGCTTGAGATATCTAAACATTCTTCCAAAAGCTACAACATATGATTCCTTATGATTAGATTGAAATCTAGCACATAAGCATATATTACACCTAATATTAGGTCTGCTAGCAATTAGATAGAGTAATAAGCCAATCATACTTCTATATAATTTGGTATCTACAGAGATACCTTTCTCATCCATGTTAAGCTTTGTTAAAGAATTCATGGAAGTGCTTAATGGCTTTGCATCCTCCATATCAAACTTCTTGAGTAAGTCTTTCATGTACTTAGCTTGCTTTATGAAGATGTCTTCTTTTGATTATTTGATTTGAAGTCCAAGGAAGAAGTTAAGTTCTCCCATCATGCTCATTTCAAATTTATGCCTTATACACTTAGCAAATTCCTTGCAAAGTTTCTTATTAGTAGAGCCAAATATAATGTCATCCACATAAATTTGCACAATAAGCATATCATGGTCTCTAATCTTTTTAAAAAGTGTGGTATCAACCTTTTATCTTGTGAAATCATTTTCAATCAAGAATTTTCTTAAGTTTTCATACTAAGCCCTTGGGGCTTGCTTTAAACCATAAAGTGTTTTTGCAAGTTTGAAAACATTATTTAAAAATTTTGAATTTTCAAAACTAGGAGGTTGTTTAACATAAACCTCTTCATAAATAAAACCTTTCAAAAATGCACTTTTTACATCCTTTTGATAAAGCTTGAAATTTTTTAAACATAAAAATACAAGCAACATTCTAATAGCCTCTAATCTAGCTACAGATGCATAGGTCTCATTAAAATCAATTTTTTCTTCTTGACTATAGCCTTAAGCTACAAGTCTAACCTTATTTCTCACAACAGTTTCATATTCATCCATTTTATTTCTAAACACCCATTTGGTTGCAATTACAGAATGATATTCAGGCCCAGGAATAAGATTCTAAACTTCATTCATTTCAAATTAATTTAACTCATCTTGCATGGCCATAATCCAAAATTTATTATTTTTAACTTCTTAAAAATATTTTGGTTCAATTTGTGATAGAAAGGCAAGATGGTTACATGCATTTCTAAGAGATGATTTTGTCTTTATCCCTTGTGATGGATCACCTAGTATTTTCTTATTTGGATGGTTGTGGACAAACTTTCATTCCTTTAACAGCCCTTGATTTACATCCAGTTGGCTTGAAGGAATGTTTTGGTCTCCTGTCTTTTGTGGTGGAGCTTTACTTTGAGTTGAATTGATGTTCAACTTATCCAAGTTTTGTTTCACATCATCTACATCGTCACTCATAATATTTTTTGGTAAAAAGTTTAGTTCATCAAAGGTAATATGCACTGATTCTTCAATAACTAAAGTTTTCTAATTAAAAACTCTATAGGCCTTGCTACGTGTGGAATATCCAAGAAAGACACCCTCATCAGATTTTGCATCAAACTTACCAAGATTGTCCTTATTGTTATTCAACACAAAGCATTTGCATCCAAAAGCTCTGAAGTATGAAACATTAGGTTTCTTGTCTTTTCAAAGCTCATATGGGGTTTTGTTTAAAAATTGTCTCACCAAAACTCAGTTTAAAACATAGCAAACTGTGTTAACAGCTTCAGTCCAAAAATATTTTGGCAAATTATTTTGACAAAGCATTATTCTCCCCATTTCTTCCAAAGTCCTATCTTTCCTCTCAACAACTCTATTTTGTTGAAGAGTTTTAAGTGCTGAAATGTTGTGTTCAAAATCATTTTCATCACAATATATTTCAAAAAGTTTGCAATCAAACTCACTACCATGGTCAGTCCTAATTACTATGATTATAAATTATTTTTCATTTTGAACTTTTTTGCAAAACTTGGTGAAGAAAATAATTGTTTCATCCTTGTGAGCTAGAAAGAATGTCCAAGTGTATTTTAATCATCAACAATAACAAGAGCATATTGCTTACCTCATAGACTTAAAGTTCTAGTTGGTCCAAACAAATTTATATGCAAAAGTTGTAGTGGCATAGAGGTAGAGAGTATATTAGTGGATTTGAAAGAAATTATGGTTTGCTTCCCCATTTGACGTACATCAAAAAATTTTTTTTTTTTCAAATTTGAGTTTGGGAAAACCATTCACTAATTCGTTTTTTAAAATTTTTGAAAGAATTCTCATATAATATGACCAAGCATCCTATGACACATCCAATTATTTTCATTATTTATAGCTGCAATGCATTTTATTTTGTAAGATGATACATCATTTACGTTAAAAGTGTAAATATTGACTTGTCTATATCCAGTCAATATGATCTTATTGTTATTTATGTTTATTACAATGCACTTAGAAGATTCAAATATCACCTTAAAACCTTTGTCACACAATTTACTAACACTTAACAAATTATGCTTAAAGCCTTTAACAAGTAAAACATTTTTAGTTGAAGTAGAGGAGTTTTTACAAATACTACCTATATCAATGATCTTACATTTGCCATTGTCTCCAAAAGTAACCAAGCCGCCATCCTTCGTTGTGAGAGATGTGAACTGAAATTTATCTCCAGTCATATGTGTCGTGCCTAGATTTTTCGCACCCTAAAAAGACAAGTGAGAAAAATATAGTGCTCTCTCATTAGAACTCATTCTCCTAGAAGGACGAGTGCGACTAGGTTTAGATTGAAAATTGATATTGATTAAGGGCTTTTAGTAAAAAGTTTGGAGTCGCTACCTAACTTGATTAAGGTGAGTTACGTCACCTAAAACTAAGCATAATCCGAAGTTTACACTTAGAATTTTTTAAAAAAGATTTTGAAAACTTCCTCAAAAAAGGATTGTTTGGAAAAATAGGTTGTTTGGAAATCTTTGGAAAAATGTAAGCCCTTTTTGAAAATAACTCTTGGTCCTTGAAAACAGTGATTGTAGGTTCGGAGGTTGGTTAGGTGTAGTGAAGACGCACTAAGCCATCACCCTACCCCGCTCTTGCGATACCTGCATGTCTATTCATCATAGGTTCACTCACTCAAAATATTTGATTAATATATGTCCAAAACTATCCACTTTTGAAAAGAACTTTTAGAAAGAAGTTGAGATGATGCATGATATGCAAGTGCAAGAAAAGACTTTGACTTTGAAACGGATTTGAAAAGACCTAATTTGATTTTGAAAATAGATTTGGAAAGACTTGATTTGATTTTGAAAATAGATTTAAAAAGAAGACTTTGAAGTTTGAAAGAAAGTTTTAGGAATTGGAAATAAAGATTTGAGAATAGATTTTAGAATTAGGAACTTGAAAAAGGTTATGGAATTGGAATCTTAAGAAAAGTTATGGACGCACCCATGAGTGTTGCCTACGTATTCCTTTTTCGGAATTAGGTCAATAGTAGTTCAGACAAGAGTCCTATTGAAAATAAAAGATTTTGATTGGAAAAATAGTTTGATTTGAAACTTAGAATAGAAGATTGGAATCGAGATTGAACTTAGACCTAAAATTGAACTTGAAAGAGGATTTGACCCTTGAAAGAGAACTTGGATTAGATTTGGAAAGATAGAGATTTGAAAACATTTTGAAGTTTGAAATTAGAAAACCATCTTGGTTTAAAAAAGAGTTTTTAGAAAGGAGTCAAAGCTTCCTAACTCTAAAGGTTAGGGTTGAACTGGGGTTTAGGCCTCCAAGGGTTTAAGTTACCTAAGATTGGAATACGCAATTGAATTAGGAAGGTTTGATTTAAATTTGAAAATTTTGATTTTCGAAAGTTGGACTTAGGAAATGTTCGAATTAGAAAAGATTCAAATTAGGAAAGATTCGAATTAGGAAAGTTGGATTTTAAGAAATATTTTGAAAAGAAGTTTGATTTGATTTGAAAAACTTGACTTGGAAAAGATTTAGAAAAGTTAGGGTTTATGAAAGATTGGACTTTGGGAAGCTTTGGAAAATTTGAACTTGGGAAAGTTCCGCCAAATTAGGAAAATTTCATTTTAAGAAAGGTTTTGAATTTGAAAAGATTTGAATTTAGAAAGCTTAGAAATTAGGAAAGTTTTGGTTTTAGAAAGATTTCAATCTAAGAAAGATTTGGAATTTGAAAAATTTGATTTAAGAAAGATTTAGAATGTTTAGAAATTAGAAAATGATTGAATTAAGAAAGATTTGATCTCTATTTCTAAAAAGAAATGATTTGATTTTGTTTCTAAAAACAAAGGATTGGATTTGGTTTCCTAAGTTGGAAGACTAGATTTGACACAGAATTGGAAAGAATGAGATTTGGAAAACTTGGATTTAGAAAATATGTTTTGACATGAAGAAGAGGTTTAGGAAACCTAAGAGTTCGACGTAGAAAATAGAATTTTGGAAACCTATGATTGGATGTGGAAAAGGAAAGTAAAAATTAGGGTTTCCTAATCATTGGCTCTAGGGCTCGACTTAGACTCCAAGAAAAAGAGATTTTAGAAAGTAAATCTTTTAAAGGGAGTTTCTAGGAGGAAAACTTAAAAAGTGTTTTTTAGAAAGTAGAACTTTTGAAAAGAGTTTTTGGAAAGGGATTTTTGGAAAGAGTTTTTTTAAGAAAGAGATTTTTTTTTAGAAAGAGTTTTAAAGAAAGTAAGTTTGAAAAGAGATTTTAGAAAGTAAATTAGAAAAAGAGATTTTTAGAAAGTAAGTTTAAAAGGAGATTTTTGGAAAGGATTTAAAAAGAGGATTTGAAAAGGAGATTTTCAAAAAGTGATTTGGAAAGAGAATGAAGTATGGACTTTTACAAGTTTCTAAAAATATCTCACTTTCCTAAAATGATTCTAACTATTCTAGAATTATGGTTTTGAAAACAACAAAGATTTGAAAATATGAACCATATTAGTTTCATTAAATATAACACTTTCCTAAAGCAACCATAACCATGAAATGGCTAGAATCACCTTAGAATTGTGATTTTGACAAAAACAATTTAGGGTTAACACTCAAAACTTATGTAACACTTTCCTAAAACAACCTTAACCATGAAGTGGCTAGAACCATCTTAAGATTGTGATTTTTGAAAACAAGTTTGGAAGAAAAAGATTTTAATGCAAGTTTTGAAAGAGATTTTGATTCAAGTTTTTGAAAACAAGTTTAGAAAATGATTTTAAAAAGATGTAGGAGTATGATATGCACAATGCAAGTAGGTTCGTAAACATACAAGGTTTAGGCTTCACCACATAATCAAGGGGGCCCAATCCACATGGCCTAAGGTTGAATTAGAGGAAAGCCTCTGACACGGTGACTTTTAACCATTCTTCCTATACATGAACCAGGGATTCCCTTGTTTCAAGCATGCAAGAAGGTGATGGGGGGGGGAAGAAGATAGGGGATTAAAATAGAAGAAATCCCAAGTGGGTTAGAAAAGAGAAGAGAGAAGGGGAAAATTGCATAAACGTAAATAGAAAACCAACCTTATATCTTCTTTGATTTGTTCGCTTTATTTGCTTTACTTCACCTTGATCTTCGCGAGCGTTGAGATTACAGCACCTTGAGTCTTCAATGGTCGACTTGGATGCTCGTATTGCCGCGTATTAAGTGTATATATGCTAGAGTTAAAGTGTATGGGGGCTAGGGTTTGGAGAAGCCTAAGAGAGCTAGGGTTTGGAGAAGCCTAAGAGAACTAGGGTTTGGAAAGGGTTCAAGGGCTGTATATTGAGAGGGAGAGTTTCTAGAGCTAGATTGCTGACCTTCTTTACACAGGGAGGAGGCCCTGTATTTATAGGAAAAACATTAAACTGATGCCTATTTCAGTGGCGCCAGGCTTAAAATCCCATTGGTGCCACTAGTAGTGGCGCTAGGCCATTTTTTGGCATGGTGCCACTACTGTAGGCCCAAAAGACAACCCAAGAGGGGGGTGAATTGAGTTTTTTGAATTTTAATGGCAATTAAGATTAATTTAAATTAATCTAATCAATAGAATAGTGATCAATATATATAATGCAATGTAATCAAAGGAGAAATGAAAAACAAAGCAATAGAAAGCACACCAATAATTACCGAGGTTCAACCACAATTCGTGGTCTACATCCTCACCCCAAGATCCCCTTAAAGTCTTCCTCTACTATGCAATCTCCAATTACAAAATGAATGTTGATTTACCAAGTGCTCAATTCACTTTTACACAAGAACTTTTTTCCAAGTTCTTCCAACTACCAAATGGTTTTGTTCAAGATCCACTCAAATATACAAGAGTTTTTCTTCAACAAAAGAACTCTCAAACTCTCATATACAGGTAAATAAAGATATACAAACGAAATACAAACTCTCTATCAAGAGTGAATAGACAAATAAAAGCTCACTCAATGAAGACAAGAAAAATGTTCAGATTTTTCAGTTTGATCAATTAGTGGTACTTATGTTTCTTATATCTCTGGTGTATAAATGCAATTGGAAGCTTGTATATAAGTCCCTGTATTGATTTTGTCTATTGGAGGTTGTTGGGGCTTATTTAATACAAGTTCAATCCGTTATAACCTTAGAAAAACTCGCCATTATCTTCCAGGTGTCGACACTTTATTCCATATATCGACACATCTAGTCTGCATTTTTCAAATGTTGTCCACTGTCTTAATATGTCGACACATCAACTCCATGTGTCGACACTTGATCATTCTGTCTTCAAATTTTTGGCTTCTGTCTTCATGTGTCAATTCTTCAATTTCATGTGTTGACACATTACCCAGAAATCTTACTTCTGTCTTCCCATGATCAAATTTAGGTTCAATACTACTATAAGATCTTCAATGAGTCTTTTCTTTGGGGTGTGATGATCAATCAAAGTTTTCAATTCATCAAAGTTGACTTTTATTCAATTTGGATTGAATCTATTATTTGATAATCATTTTTTCTTGATTTCCAAACTGTTAGGACTTCATTCCATCAATGATGAGCTCTTCTTCTTTGTTGCCGAGCTTTCTCTTTTATTGCTGAGCTTTTCTTTCATTGCCGAGCTCTTTCTTTCATTGCTGAATTTTTTCTTTTATTTCCTTTCATTGCCGAGCTTTTTCTTTCATTGCCGAGCTCTTTCTTTCATTGGGAGCACTTCAATAAGACTTCTATAAGCTCTATGAAGTTCATTATTGAACACCTTCATTTTCTCTGAGTACATATCATCTTTATTGAGTCTTTACTTCCCAGATGAAATCTTCACTTAGATTTTTTGTAGAGATTATATAATTGCAATGAATTCTCTTCTTAAACATTTTCAATCTCTTCTCAATCAAATCATCTTCAACTGATCTTTGCACACTTTGATGAAGTCTTTATTTGGACACCTTCAATCTTTTTGAATTCAAGTAATCTTTATTAAGTCTATGCATACTTGATGAAATCTTCATTTGAACACCTTCAATCTCTTCGAATATAAATCATTTGTTTGAAGTTGGAATAGGTGTCATTGCTCAGTTTGGTACATTGCATGACTCTTAAAATGCATTGCTTGATCTTAACTAGTTGTGCATTCATTTTGACATATATTAGACTTAAAGTCAAACTTCTAAGTCTAAATTTTAATCTTGATTAATCTGCACGCTAAGTAAATGTATTAGTAAAATAACACAAGGTTTAGTTATCATCAAAATCAACATGGGGATCAACCTTGATCAAGAATCTCCCCATTTTTTATGATGACAAAACCTTTACAAATTAAATTAATATACGATTAAATGAAATGAACAAAGTTGAATTGCATACCAGTAGAGAACTCCCCTTTTGTTTCATAATTAAGTAACTGATGCTTAAGAGATAAAAGACTTTTCAAAAACACTTTTCAAAGAGTTTTTATCAATTAATTCAAAACAAATTGAGGGAAATGATTCATGTTACTTCCCCTAAGAACATGCTCTATATTTATTAATTTATCACTTATTTCATTTCTATTCAATGCCACATGCAATTAATTAATCAATGTCAATTCATCAAACAATTTATTGTCATTTTATTTTAATCAATTATTCTCCATTTCTTGTCCAATTCTAATTCTTGTGCAATTCGTCTCCAACAAGTACTCATTGTTTACTTATTCTTATCCAATTTTTCTCTCCCTTTTGTCAATTCATCAAAAAGAGAAAAAAAATGAAAATTACAAACAGGTACAATAGCAAAAAATATTATAACAAAATAAATTGAATAATCAGGAAGGCAAACAAGCAATCAAGTAACCAAGACATCAATGGTGCACCAGAACAAGATTAAATTTCATTCATTCAAAATAGTATTACAAAAAGTTTTACAGTTAATAAAAATAACATATGTAACAAAAAAAAAATTATAACAGGACCATATTAATGCAAAATGATGGGACAAGAGGGAATGTGAAGTGAAGGGAAGTAAGAGAGGTAGGGGTATATAGGATTAGGAAAGGAGAGTCTAGTAAGTATCAGATTCAGTGGCCGAAAAGTTTTCCTCTTCTTTGGCTTCTTCCCATTCCTGTTCTTCCTCCTCATTGTCATCTTCTTTATTAACTTCTTCTTCCTCTTCTTCTTCCTCTAAGACTTTGCCTTTATTATTTCTCAACATTTTTACTTTCTTTCTGAGTTCTCTCATCTTTCGTTTGATAAACATCATCCTTGTAGATGCAATATCTGCCTTTTTATTCAATTTGTCCAGAGATTCCATGACTTGAGTCATAAAGCTACTCGAATCCCCTGAATTTTCTTCAAATTCATAACTCAAACTTCTTTTTGTGCTTCTCTGCCTGGAGCTGCTCCCAGATAGAGCCTTTCCCTTTGAAGTACTTCAGCCTTTCTTTGGAGTCCACTTGTTATTTTGTAGAATATACCCCATTCTCTTGAGTGTCTTTTCATTATATTCATCACTAATGGCCTTTGGGGGTTCTCTTATTCTCATTCTTCAGATCAATACCGAAATGCTTGAAGACTTTTATCAAGAAAATTTCATAAGGCAAACTGATTCTAGAGATGACAGCCTTATATATATATGATCCAAAATAAACAGAGGCAAATCAATCCTTGAATCAATCAAGTATGCCAACAAGAAAAACAACTCCTTCTCCGAAATATATTCATACTTTCCAGTTTTAGGAGTAAAGATTGTACATGTAAAGTGATGAACTAGCCTCAATTCAAGAGGCAAATTAGTTACAAGGGGTTGTATACTTTCATCTACATCTCTTCCATAGAGAATTTTTAGTTGATCTTTCCTAGAGATATTATCTCTATAAACTTCCCCACCAAATCTGATTCCAAGAATATGTTTGATTACCTCTTTATCCAAAGTGAAGGAAACATCCTTAACATAACTTTTGATGGATACCTCTCCAAGATCCCTTTCAGCATTAGCATAAAAATGAGCAACCAAGTCAAGATATACATCATCCTTGAGTGTTGTCATAGATTTCCAACATAGGTTCCCTAATTTTGTACCAAATTCAAACTTGTGATGATCAAAGAATTTGTAATCTACCCATCTTCCATCAAACACTTTTCTAAGAGAGAAACTGGAATTGTACCTTTCCTAGGCTTTGCCCTTACTGAAATATAGTTTATTGCATTCTAGAATTGTTGAGGATGTGGTTTCTCCAGTCTTACTCTTCTTTCGTTTCCCTTTGTCCTTGCTAGACTCCCCTTTTGATTTTCTCTTTAGCTCTTTCGAAATAAGAGTTGCTGCTATGACTAGGGCTTTAGAGATCTTTTTTGATTTAGAGGTCTTGGGAGCCATTAAAGGATCAAGAAAAGTTGGGAGAGGTTGGAAGTAGATTGATTAGGGTTTATAAGATGAATGAGGGAAGATTTGTGATGGTTTGAAGGTGACGTTTGGGTTTTGGTGCGAACAGGGGAGTGGGAGAGAAAAAGAGTGAGAGTAAGAAAGAGAAAGGGAAATTTCGAATATTTGTAAAGTGGGCTTTGTTAAAGTATATAGGCTCGACTCATGTGTTGACACATGGATTCGTACATGTGTCAACAAAATAATTTTAAGTTCACTGCTGTGATATGTCGACACATGGAAATGGTGTGTCGACACATGCAACCAGACTAGGGCATGTGAAATATAAGGAATTCAAGAGATGGCTTTTCAATATGAGAGAGAAATTTTGTTTTGATATGATCATGCAATGAATTATAAATATGAGAAATGCAATTCACATAACTGACAATTACATTTGAAACATTCAAAACATAAATTTCACTTAACATAAACAAGTGTTAAGACGTAGGATCACTCATTCCCAATTCTCTTATTATCATGCAAAACAATCTTCACCCAATGGTTTAGTAAATATATCAGCCAATTGCATATTGGTGCACACAACATCAAGTTTAATATCACCTTTTTGTATATGATCTCGTATAAAGTGATATCTAATTTCAATGTGTTTTGTGCGAGAGTGTTGAATAGGATTTTTAGTCAAATTTATAGCACTAGTATTATTACATTTAATAGGAATATGATCAAACAAGATTATATAATCTTCTAGCTATTGTTTAATCTATAACACTTGAGCACAACTACCAGCTACTACATATTCAGCCTCAGCTGTGGAGAGAGCAACTGAATTTTGTTTCTTGTTATACCAAGATATAATGATATTGCCTAGGAGTTGGCAAGAGCCACTTGTGCTCTTCCTATCAACTCTACTCGCCACATAATCAGCGTCAGTATAAGCATTCAAATTAAAGCAAGTACCCTTTGGATACCATAATCCAAGGTTAGGTGTGTGCTTAAAATAACGAAATATTCTTTTTATAGCAATCACATGAGATTCCTTAGGATTAGATTGAAAACGAGCACATAAGCAAATACTAAACATTATATTTGGTCTACTTGCAGTTAGATACAATAAGGAGTCTATCATGCTTCTATAAAGTTAGTATCTACTGATTTACCTTTCTCATCGCTATCCAATTTTGTTGTAGTACTCATTGGAGTACTCATAGGCTCTACATTTTTCATGCCAAACTTTTTGATCAAGTCCTTGACATATTTGGCTTGGTTAATGAAGATACCTTCCTTGGATTGCTTGATAGTCCGAGAAAGTAGTTGAGCTCGCGCATCATACTCATCTCAAATTCTCCCTACATACATTTAGCAAATTCTTCGCAAAGTGACTCATTACTAGCACCAAATATAATATCATGCACATATATTTGCACTAAAAGCATGTCATTATTTTTTATTTTGATAAAAAGAGTGGTATCTATTTTTTCTATAGAGAAACCTTTTTTAATCAAAAACTTACTCATTCTTTCATACCAAGCCCTTGGGGCTTGCTTCAAACCATATAAAGCCTTTGTTAGTTTGAAAACATGGTTAGGAAATTTCGGATCTTCAAAACTAGGGGGTTGTTCAATAAAAACTTCTTCAGTGATAAAACCATTTAGAAACGCACTCTTAACATCCATTTGATATCATTTGAAATCTTTAAAGCAAGCAAATGCAAATAACAATCTAATGGCTTCTAGTCTAGCTACCGGAGCATATGTTTCATCAAAATCAATGCCTTCCTCTTGGCTATAACCTTGAGTAACAAGTCTTGCTTTATTCCTCACAATAACTCTGGACTCATCTATTTTATTTCTAAAGACTCATTTGGTTCCAATGACTGGATGATCATTAGGTCTAAGAACAAGGTGCCATACCTCATTCCTTTCAAATTAGTTCAATTCTTCTTGCATTGCATTAATCCAAAACTCATCTTTTTCAGCATCATCAAAATATTTAGGCTCTATTTGTGATAAAATGCAAGATGATTACATATATTTTTTATAGAAGATCGAGTTCTTATTCCTTGTGAAGGATCACCTAGGATTTGTTCCATAGGATGGTTATGCACAAACTTCCATTCCTTAGATAGTCCTTCATTGATTTCTTGTTGGCTTGTAGGATCTTCTTGTACTTCTCTTTCTTTTTGAGGTTCTTCATTTGAACTTGGTTGAATGTCCAGCTTTTTCATATTTGGCTCTTCCTCATCTACATCATCACTTACAACATTCTTTGAAGAAGAATTATATTCATTAAAAGTGACATGGATTGATTCTTTAACCACTAGAGTCCTTTTATTAAAGACTCTATAAGCCTTACTATGTGTTGAATATCCAAGAAATACACCCTCGTTAGATTTTGCATCAAACTTGCCGAGGTTATTTTTATTGTTATTCAATACAAAGCATTTACATCCAAAAGCTTTAAAATATAAGACATTCGGTTTTTTATCTTTCCAAAGTTTATAAGGGGTTTTGTTCAAAAATTTTCTAAACAAAATTCGATTCAAAACGTAACAAGCTGTGTTAACAACTTCAGCCCAAAAATATTTTGGTGAATCATTTTCACAAAGCATGGTTCTACCCATTTCTTCCAAAACTCTATTTTCCTTTCAACAACCCTATTTTATTTAGGAGTTCTAGGGGCTGAGAAGTTGTGATCAAAACCATTTTCATCACAAAATATTTCAAAGGGTTTGCAACCGAATTCTCCTCCATGATTAGTCCTAATAGAAGTGACTAAAAATCCTTTTTCATTTTGAACTTTTATACAAAATTTTGTGAAGAAAACAATTGTCTCATCCTTATGGGTTCAAAAAAAATGTCCACATAAATCTAGAATAGTCATCAACGATAACAAGTGCATATTGTTTCCCACCAACACTTAAAGTCCTAGTTGGTCGAAATAAATCCATATGCAATAATTGTAATGGCCTAAAGGTAGTGAGCATATTTATAGATTTGAAAGAAATTCGAGTTTGTTTACCTAGTTGACAAGCATCACAAACTCTATTTTTGTCAAATTTTATTTTTGGAAGACTTTTGACTAAATCATTTTTAAAAGCCTTTGAAAGTATGCTCACACTAATGTGGCCAAGTCTTCTATGCCACAACCAATTTTCATCACTATTCATAGCGGCAAGGCATTCTACTTTACAAGAAGATAAATCATCAAGATCGAAAATATAAATATTGCGTTGTCTATGCCCAGTGAGGATTGTCTTGTTACCATTAATGTCAATTACATCACATTTAGAGGATTCAAATACAACCCTAGATCTTTTGTCACAAAGTTAACTAATGCTTAAAAAATTGTGTTTGAGTCTTTTAACAAGCAATACATTTTCGATAGCGGTAAAGGAATTCTTACCAACACTACCTATACCTATGATCTTCCATTTGCTATTGTCACCAAATGTGACAAGACCTCCATCTTTTGGTGAGAGAGATGTGAATTATGCTTCATCTCTCATCATATGTCTTGAGCATCCACTGTCCAAGTACCAATGGTCTTTCTTGAATTTTGCTTGAAGGCAAATCTACAAAAGGAATTCATTTGACTTTACGTAACCAAACCATCTTGGGTCATTGGGGGTTAGTCCTCAATGGTCTTCTAGGGACCCTGCATTGCTAGGAACAATAGACTTTTGTAAAGCATAGCATCTATTAGCAATATGTCCTAGTTTATGACAATAAAACATGAGATTTGTGGTTTTCCAGTTGAAGCACTAAATCTGCCTTTTGAAAATTTCTTTTTTTTAAAAGGATCAAAACCAAGACCAGCTTTGTCTGGTAAGCATTTTTGTTTTCCTAATATCGCATCCAGTTTTTATTTTCCATTTACACATCAAAAAAGTGTTGTTTCCAAGCGTTTAACCTTATCAAACAAAATTTGGTTTTCTTTTGAAGAATCTTTTTGAAAGGAGTTTTTCTTAATCTTATCATTCAAGACACAAACTTCATTTTTCAAAAATTTATTTTTATTTTGTAAATCTCCATTTTTCTTAGTAAGAGTAGAGATCATCTTTTTAAGAAGCCCATTTTTTATTCTCATTTTTCTGAATTCAAAAAGTAGATCATCAAATGCATCTTGTAATTCATTGAAAGTAAATTGGGAAGAGTCTGATACCTCACTATCGTCCTCATGAGCCATGAGATATAGATTAGCCATTTCTTGAGGTTCGGATTCTTTTTCGGAACTTGATTCTTCATCATCAATCCATGTCATGGCTGCCATTGTCTTCTTCCTTTGATATTTTCTTCCTTTCTTTTTTAGCAGAGGGCATTCGACCTTTATATGCCCATGCTTCTTGCATTCATAACATATGATATTGGATTCTTTACTAGGTTCTCTTTTGGCTTCATGCTTCTTTCCACCTTTCTATTTCTTCTTCATGAATCTTTTGAATTTTCTAGTGATGAGAGCAATTTCATCCTCATTTTCATTACTTGCTGATTCATCATCTTGACTGGTGGATTTGAATGTAACTATCCTTTTCTTCTTTTCTTCATCCCCTTGGGCATGTTACTTTTGAGTAAGCTCATGAGTCATTAGAGAGCCCAAGAGTTCTTCAAGAGGTAAGGTGTTGAGGTCCTTTGCTTCTTGAATTGCTATGACTTTAGCTTCCCAAGCTTTTGGCAAAGACCTTAGAATCTTCCTCACCTGCTCATTATTAGGATACACCGTCCCAAGAGATTTTAAGTCATTAATAATATCGGTGAACCTTGTAAACATTTTGATGATAGACTCATCAGGTTTCATCTTAAATAATTTGTAATTATATACCAAAATATTGATTTTAGATTCTTTAACTAGATTGGTACCTTCATGTGTAACCTCTAGTCTATCCCATATTTCTTTAGCTGATTTACATGTGGAAATACGACTGAACTTATTGGGATCAAGTGCATAATATAAAATATTCATGGCTTTGGCATTAGATTGTAGCATTTTCAGAACACCTTCATCCTATTCGGATTCAGGTTTAGGGACATCTATTCTTTCTACTCTAGTTGTAAGAGTTTTGGGACCGTTTACTATAAGTCTCCATAATTCATAATCTAATGATTGAATATAGATTCTCATTCTATTCTTCCAATAGCTGTAATTAGTGCCATTAAACATAGGTGGTCTGTTTGTGGATTGACCCTCACCGAAAGAGCTTCCAAAATTGATTGCCATGGATTTAATCCTAGGATGTTAAGCCTAAAACAGAAATACAAGCTCTGATACCAATTGTTGGCCCAAAAGGCAACCTTAGAGAGTGGGGTGAGTTGGGTTTTTCAAATTTTAATGGCAATTAAGATTAATCTAAATTAATCTAATCAATAGAATAGTGATCAATATTTATATAATGCAATGTAATAAAAAAAGAAATGAAAAACAAAATAATAGAAAGCACACCAAGAATTACCAAGGTTTAACTACAATTCGTGGTCTATGTACTCACCCTAAGATCCCCTTGCAGTCTTCCTCCACTAGGCAATCTCCAATTACAAAATGGATGTTGATTCACCAAGTGCTCAGCTCACTTTTATACAAGAGCTTTTTTCCAAGTTCTTCCAGCTATCAAGTGGTTTTGTCCAAGATCTACTCAAACTTACAAGAGATTTTCTTCAACAAGAAAACTCTCTAACTCTCACTTACAGGTGCATAAAGATGTACAAATGAAATACAAACTCTCTATCAAGAGTGGATAGACAAATAAAAGCTCACTCAATGAAGACAAGAAGAATGTTTAGATTTTTCAGTTTGATCAGTCAATGGTACTTGTGTTTCTTGTATTTCTGATATATAAATGTAGTTGGAAGCTTGTATATAAACCCATGTATTGATTTCATCTAGTGGAGGTTGTTGTGGCTCATTTAATGCAAGTCCAATTCGTTATAACGTTAGAAAAACTAGCTGTTATCTCCTAAGTGTCGACACTTGGTTCCATGTGTCAACACATCTGGTCTGTATTTTCTAGATGTTGTCCACTGTCTCGATGTGTCGACACATCAACTCCATGTGTCGACACTTAATCATTCTGTCTTAAAATTTTTGGCTTCTGTCTTCATGTGTCGACACATTGCCGAGAAATCTTGCTTTTGTCTTCCCATAATCAAGTTTAGCTTCAATACCACTATAAGATCTTCAACGAGTCTTTTCTTTGGAGCATGATGATCAATCAAAGTCTTTAATTCATCAAAGTTTTTTTCTATTCAATTTGGATTGAATCTATCATTTGATAATCATTTTTTCTTGATTTCCAAATTGGCAAGACTTCATTCCATCAATGCTGAGCTCTTCTTCTTTGTTGCCAAGCTTTCTCTTTCATTTCTGAGCTTTTTCTTTCATTGCCGAGTTTTCTTTTTCATTGCTGAGTTCTTTCTTTCATTGGGATCACTTCAATAAGACTTTTATAAGCTTGATGAAGTCTATTCTTGAACACCTACATTTTCTCTGAGTACATATCATCTTCATTAAGTTTTTACATCCCAGATGAAATCTTCACTTAGATTCTTTGTAGAGATTATGTAATTGTAATGAATTCTCTTCTCAAACAAATCATCTTCAACTGATCTTTGCACACTTTGATGAAGTCTTTTTTTGGACACTTTCAATCTCTTCGAATTCAAGTCATCTTTATTGAGTCTATGCATACTTGATGAAATCTTCATTTGAACACATTCAATCTCATCGAATATAAATCATTTGTTTGAAGTTAGAATAGGTGTCATTGCTTAGTTTGATACATTGCAAGACTCTTGGAGTCCATTGCTTGATCTTAGCTTGTTGTGCATTCACTTTGACATATATTAGACTAAAAGTCAAATTTCTAAGTCTAAATTTTAATCTTTATTAATTTGTACACTAAGTAAATGTATTAGTAAAATAACACAAGGTTTAATTATCATCAAAATTAACATGGGGATCAACCTTGAGGCAACAACTACTGGTGGTGCCAGCCACTTAGGCAATATTTTAGGGCGGCAAGAAATATATCTTTGACCCTTGATACGCAAGGTAGAAGATTTTGGCGCCTATCCTAGTGACTACTATGCATTTTTTAGCTTGATTTCACTAATAGTAACTCTGGAAGGTTCGGGAGTGTTCTGGAAAGCTGGGAATGGTTCAAAAGGCCGGAAATTGGTAGAAACCCTTGAAATAGAGTCCTAGGGGTAACGGACTTAAAAAACAAGGTCGGAATTGTCGACCGGGCTATTAGGGTCAAAACTGTTAACTAGACCGAAAAACCACCAAAATGGACTCGAAACAATCCATGAGCAGACTTGAGGGTTGGTAACATTATCAAGAGTGCTCCAAGGGAGTGCCAGTTTGATACCTAGAGCCGGTGTGGTTGGAAAAGGCGATTGGCCCACCAGGGGCAAAACGGTTATTTTTGCACCGGATTTGCCGAAATTTACTTGGAATGATCCAGAAAGATAATGTAAGGTCGAGAACACAATCACTAGCATTCTCGGGAGATTACCGGTTTGATATCCAAAGCCGGTGTGGTTCCCGGAGGCACTCAGATGCCTACGGTAAAATGGTCATTTTGGCCGAATGGTTTTGGAATTGGCCCAGAATCGACTGGATGTCACTTAAACATGCCGAATTGTCTTTGGGATAATCTTGGAAGGGTGGACTTACCATTTTGAGGACTAAGGTACTTTTTCGAGAAGCGTGCCAAAAATGACCTAAGGGGCAGTTTGGTAATTTTTCACTGGAGTGGGCTAGCAGACACTAGTGTTGACCCGGTTTTTGAGTGTTTATGTCAGTCTGACAGTCTGTGATGAGTTGGCTTCCAAAGGTATCTCATCCTTTGGTAAGCGTGTCACGGCCAAAGGGTGAGTTTAGTCTAGTGACATAAGGGGTTTGTTGGCAATTCTCAATGTCGACCTGTTTACAAGTGTTTCCGCCACTCTAACGATTCGTGTTTATTCCGGAGACTAGCTAATCTCGAGAAGCTTCTGAGTAGACTTATTGTCTGAGGAATTAACTTTTTTGAAAGACGTGTTGAATAACAGACCTTTCTTCATTGGCAGGCTAGCAGGCGCCAAAAGGTGGACCATTCTACTATCTCGGGGACTTAGGGTCTCGTCGCGGTCTACAGGTTTGAAGGGACTTACCGTTTCGAAGAGTTTTCTCAAAAAACGTGCCGAATTGGATGGCCTTATCACCTGAGGGATTAACTTTCTCGAAAGGCATGCCGAGTTGAGTTTAATTGACTTGGACTAGAATTGAAGTTGAATTTGAGATTAAAATGGGGACTTACTGTCTCTAGAAAGATGTGCTAACTGGAATAGGACTGAGCAATGCCACAACGGCATTTTGGTCATTTTACCTCTATTGGGCCTGGCGGTCCCGCGAAGTAATTGATTGATTGGATTGAGTCTGGAAAATTGATTTGAACTTGAATATGTCTATGTCACTTTAAATATGAGTTTGGTCGGACCGGAGATTGCCGAGATGGCAAAAATAGGGTGCTTACAACTGCCCCTCTTTTTTTCTCTTTGATTGTTGAAGACAAAAAACGATAAAATAAGAATCCCATGTTGACCGTGAGGCGATCAGAAGGGCGAACTCTAGAAATTTTGTGAAGATTCAAGATTGAAAATGGATATCTGGCCAAACGGGGCGTTTGAAATCAAGTTTAGGCAAGAAAAAGGCAAAACTACCTGGAACTTGACATTGGCGCCACTAGGAGTGGCGCCTAGGTTAATTTAGCCTTGGTGCCACTGCTAGTGGTGCCAAGCCTGGTATTAAAACCAGCAAACTTTTGGTTCGAAGCTTTGAGATTTCGGAAGAGTAGAGAGCTACCTCGAGTGTTTTGTAAAGAGAAAAGCTTGAGTACTGAAAGAGTGATCTTTGGGGGCCCCAAAGGGTTGCCAAAAATAGTTACCGTCACTGGAAAAGTCACTAGAGAAGAAGATTTTGCCAGAGAACTCCAAGAGATAAGATTTTTCTTTTGTATTAATTTTGATGTATAGAACTCCGTTTGAGTCATGTAAATAGTCGAAATTGATGTTTTAGCATATTTTGAATGCTCTACTGATGTTATTTTGATATTTTGATGCTTGTTTGATTTAGTTAGAGCAATTTTGCATGATTATGCGAAAGGGGTTTCTGTAAGAATTGGTGGTTTGTTCCTATAGCTTTGGGTATTGAGTTTTTTGGTTAGATTTTTATCCTATGTGCCTTAGAAAAATATGTTTAATAGCCGTGTGAAGTTTCATGATTTTTTGAAAACTTGGTGAATTTTTAATTTTTTGAAAAATAGAAAAATACTTAAAAAATAGAGAAAATTAAGAAAATTTAAGGGATTGATGGGATTATTAGAGTTTAATATTTAGAAAAATATGGGAATATTGTAGAAAATATTTGAAATGACCTCGAGAAATTTCGTGACAACTTTGGAACCCATTGGTTTTTTGAAAAATAAAACATGTCTTTTGAAAATTTAGAAATCTTGAAAATGTGTATAGGTGTTAGTGCTATGTGATTGTGATGCTATGAAGTGCATGGTTTATGTTTCATTTTAGTGTCGTGGGTGTGGTAGGGACTACTTTTAAGCGAAACTTGCCGAAAATTTTTCAAAATTCAGAAAAGAGTTAGAAAAGTTTTGAAGTAAAATCTTTTTGAAGGACAAAGATATAAACCGTTAAGGGCGGGACCTTTTTGGCAGAGAAAGCCCCTAGAAACTTAGGGACCTTAAAAATATTGGAAGAAACACTTGAGAAGAAAGTTTTTAAAATAGAATTTTGAATGAAAACTTTCGAGGGAAATATTTTGGAAGATTTTAAAAATGAATTTTGAAATTGAAAACTTTGGACTTTGATGAGAATTTTGCAGGATTGAAAACTTAGGAATTGATTTTTGAAGTGGACTTTTGAAGGAAAACCTTTTGAAAAACTTTGATCGGAATAGCAATCCTTTTGAGGAGGGAACTTGAGATTGACTTTAACTAAAAAATGTTGAGATTTAATTTTGAAATGAACTTCGGACTTTGAATTAGAAAGCTTTTTAAAATTTGGACAAAACGTGTAGAAAATTCACTTTGACCTGAAATTTGACTTCTTGAAGGCAAAATGTTTGAAAAATTCATTTTGACTCGAAATTGAAGACCTTTGAAGATAAAATGTATAGGAAATTCATTTTGACTCGAAACTTGACTTTTTAAATCAAAATGTGTAGGAAATTTATTTTGACTTATCATTTGAAATCTTTTTTTTTTTCATTGTTTCCCTTTCTTTTTTTTCTACTTCTTATCTCTTTTCCTTTTGGAAGTGATACTGACCTCATGTCGATATTCTTAACTTGATCTTCAGGATGGCAGACACGAGTGATGACGGTTCCGAGAGGAGACGCCGCTCTAGGAAGGCGACCTGGATAGATTCTGTCGGTAGCTCCAGTCGATTCAGGGATAGTCGTCGGCAATCTGCTGGACAAACATCTTCCAACCAGAGCGGATGGGGGAGTAGACCTCCAGTTGACCCCTTCCCTTCAGTTGAGCAGGCCTTTGAGGAGGAGCTAGATGCAGAGGAGGAGGTACCGGGTCTTGGCGATCAAGTGACCGGTTACGGGAGGGCCTACTCTAGACATAGACAGACGGATCCTGACCTTGGTGATCTGGAGATACCGAATATTCCACTACTAGGAGACCTTGCTTATCATCCTAACGTCTACTCATGACAACATTTGCCTCCTCCACGGGTACACACATCTTTCAAAGGGGTTGTTCATCTTGTCTTCAGTACTATATAGTAAGCGGCTCCATCTTACCGAGCTTTCTTGGCAGAGATTGGGTTTGGAGCCTTTATGGGACTACAAGCTAACCACCTAAATAGGCATCTAGTGCTAGCTTTGATTGAGGTTTGGTTCGGGGACACTGGGACTTTTCACTTTGTGGGCTTCGAGTTAGGACCCACTCCATTGGATTAGGCTATCATCACAGGGTTTTCCTTCATTGGTCGGCGAATCACCTTGCAGTCAGTCAGTGGAGCCGATGTGCGCATTTTGCTGGACTTGCCCCCTCTTAAGCGTTCTACCTTCCCAGTCTCTTGGCTCAGTCGGGATGACAGTACCGTTGCTGTCGAGCCACCACCTGCCCGGCGAGACATCATGAGATGGTGGCTTGTTTTATACATCATTTTCAGCTGCTTCTGCAATAATAACAAGTCGTTCATCACTTTTCGGTTGGTAAGCATAGTAGCCAATCTTGAGGCTCTTTCTGAGCTGGATTGGGGGTCCTTCTTGTTCTGCTGCTTCCTTCGATTAATGCGGGTCTGAACTTCCTCCTGTTGGGGCAGTCTGACTGGTTTTTGGCCCTTTCTTATCTAGTGGAGTTATGAGTGCTTACCAGTCCATCGTCCAGAGGTTATTAAGGATGACTTTTATCTCCGTGCTTTATGGTGGGCTCATGACCGGGTAGCCCAACGGTCGGAGATTATCGACTTTATGACGATTTGGGCTAACCCGAAGCTCATTGAAGCTAGGGACGTGACTTGGCGGCCCTTCATTGGATCAATTCATTATGAGATGGTGAGGTACTTGGTCTCGTTGTCCCTATCGAGGGCTTCCTTTCTCAGCGATGATTCTTAGGAGTCCTACTTAGGAGATTAGCACTGGCACCAATTTCATGAGGAGTTCAGGTCAGCAGGAGACTGGAGTATATGTTTGGAGCTTTGGTGGAAGGAGTTCCTATTCCCTATCAGGAGGGCCAGCTGGGCGTCAGGTTCTTTCTTCCTCCAGAGACTGACTTGCCACACATTTTGGAGCTCATCATGTGGTTGCCTTTACTCAGTTTGAGGTGTTAGTTGGTGGGTACGCCGTTAGCCAGGAGGTGGTCGACTTATGGCACTGAGCTGGAGGATATGTACCCCAGGCTAAGTTTACCGCAGTGAGAGACCAGAGGGACCGATACCAGATAGAGAGGGACCAGTTCTAGATGGAGAGGGATCATTTCTAGGTGGAGGTAGCTTCCTTGGTGGCGTGGTTGGCTTAGATGGGTGGCGATGGGGTATGTTGTCCTTTTCCTCCTTCTTCTTTCTATTCCACAATTTTTCATCCACGTTTGAGGATTCAAAACTCTTCCCTTTTTGTAGGATACTGGTGCTTCCAGTAGCTATCCGCCTCTTCTTGATCCAGGTTTTGGTGATTTTGATCCGGATGTTGATGTCGCGCCCAAATTTTTCGCACTCGAGGAATACTCACACAAGCGGAAAAAATACTGTACTCTCTCGTTAGAACTCACCCTCCTAAAAGAATGAGTGCGACTAGGTTTGAATTGAAAATTGGTTTGAATAAAGGGCTTTTGAAAAAGATTCAGAGTCGCCACCTAACTTGATTAAGGTGAGTTAGGTCACTTAAAAACTAAGAATAATCCGAAGACTACACTTAGAGTTTTTGGAAAATGATTTGAAAATATCTCCTCAAGAGAGGGTTTTTAGAAAAGTAGGTTGTTTGGCAACCTTTGGAAAACATTTAGCCCTTTTTGAAATATAACTCCTTTTTGGTCTTTGAAAACAGTGATTCTAAGCTCGGAGTTTGGTTACGTGTAGGGAAGATGCACTAAGCTATCACCCTACCCCGCCCTTTCGGTACCTACATGTGAATCTACCCTAGATTCACCGATGATAGTCTTTAATTAACATATGTTCAATCCTATTCACTTTGAAAAACAATGTTTGAAAAAAAAAATATGATGCATGATATGCAAGTGCAATAGAAGAAGGAAGATGGAAGATAGATTTGGAAAGAGACTGATTTGAAATTGAGTTGATTTCAAAATATATTTGAAATTGGAAAGTTAGAAAATTTGGAAATAGAAATTTGAAAATAGAAATTTTGAAATTGGAATTTTGAAAATAGATTGGAATTTGACAAATGTAGAGACCGCACCCATGAGGGTGGAATTGAAAGTTTGAAAAGTATTGTGACCGCACCTATGAAGGTTGCCTACGTATCCCTTTGGGGGAATCAGGTCAGTCGTAGTTCGGACCGGAGTCTGATTGAAAATAGAAGAGTTGATTTGAAGAAAGAGATTGAATTGAAAATTGGATTTGATTTGAGATTAGAAGAGGAGATTGGAAATTGAAATTGAGAAGATTGGACTTGCTTTGGAAAGATTGATTTTGGAAAGACTTGGTTTTAGGAAACCTAGACTTAGGAAAGATTTGACTCGACTTGGAAGGTTTAGAGAAAAATTAGATTTAGGAAATGTTTGAATTAAGAAAGGTTCGATTTAGAAAAGTTTCGAATTAGGAAATTTTCATTTTTGGAAAGTTTCTAATTAGGAAAGTTTCGAATTAGGAAAGTTTTGAAAATTAGAAAGTTTCAACTGAGGAAAGTTTTGAATTTGGAAAGTTTTCACTTTAGGAAAGTTTTGAAATAGGAAAGTATTGAATTTAGAAATGTTTTGAATTAGGAAAAGTTTAGTTTAAGAAAGGATTAGAATTTAGAAAGTTTCAAGTTAAGAAAGTTTGAATTTTGGAATGTTTTGAAAAAGGAAAGTTTTGAAAGTTGAAAAGTTTAGAAAACAAGGAAGTTTTGAAAATAAGAATGTTTTGAGTTTAGAAAATTTTAGATTTGGAAATATTTGAAGTTTAGGAAAGTTTAAGATTTAGAAAGTTTTGGAGTTTGAATTTTAGAAAATCTTGAAATTAGGAAAGGTTTGAAAACTTAGGTTTGAAAAGTTAAGATTTGAAAAGAGGATTGAATTAAGAAAGGGTTGAATTAGGAAAGATTTGAAAAGTTGAGTTTTAGAATTTAGGAAAGATTTTTATGTGCAAGTTTTGGAAACTTAAGATTTAGGAAAGTGAAAGTTTAGGAAGGGTTTGAATTATGAAATGTTTGGATTAGGAAGGGATTGGATTTGGTGTCTAAAAGCAAAAGTTTGATTTTGTTTCCAAAAACGGAGGATTGGATCTAGTTTCCTAAACAGGGAGATAGGATTTGGCAAGGATTTTGGAAAGGGAGATTCCAGAAACCCTAGATTTGGAAAATTATAGTTTCGACATAGAAAATAGGTTTTGGAAACGTGTATCATTTGGATGTGAAAACAAGAAGTTTTGGAAACTTAGGTTTGGGGCAAAGTTTGAAAATCATGTTTTTGGAAAGAAAATTAGGGTTTCCTAATTGTGAGTTCTAGGGCTTGATTTGAGCTCTAAGGAAAGAGGATTTTTGGAAAGTACGTTTTTGGAAATGAAGGTTTTCTAGAAGGGAATCCTAGGGAGGAGTTTTTGGAAAGTGAATTTGAAGATGGAGTTTTTGGAAAGAGATTTTAAAGAAGAGGAGTTTTTGGAAAGTGTGTTTTTAGAAACGAAGATTTTGGAAGGAAAATCCTAGAGGAGAGTTTCTAGAAGGAAAATTTTGAAAAGAGAGTTTTTGGAAAGATTTTTTGAGAGAGTTTTTCTAGGAAGGTTTTTGGTTGAAGATTGTTGAAGAGAGTTTTTGGAAAGATTTTTGGGGACCGTTTTTAGAAAGTGGATTTTGGGGAGAGGATTTTGGAAAGGAGTTGAAAAAGGGAGCCTTGAAAAATAGATTTGGGAGGGAGTTTTTGAAAACAATTTCGGATAGGAGAGTTTTAGGAAAGTATGTTGAAAAAGAGATTTTTAGGAAGAGGGATTTGGAAAAAGAGTTTTTAGAAGGTATAAAAATGTCTCACTTCCCTAAAGCGATTCTAGCCATGAGAAGGTTAGAACCACTTTAAGAAAGTGGTTTTGGAAAACAATAAGATTTGAAAATATGGACCATAAAAGTCACTTTTAATGTAACATTTTCCTAAAGTAATCTTAGCCATGGAAAAGCTAGAATCACCCTACGATTGTGATTTTGAAAACAAGTTTTTGAAAAGGGAATTTGATGCAATTTTGAAAACAAGTTTGAAAACGATTTTGAAAACGAGTTTGAAAACGAATTTTGAAAGATGCAAGGCTATGATATGCACAATGCAATTTGGGGTCATGAACATACAAGGCTAAGGCTTCACCACATAATCAAGGGGGTCGGACCCATGTGGTCTCTGGTTAGACTAGAAGAAAGCCCTCGACATGGTGACTCTCCAATATCCCAATCCTACACATGGACCGGGAATTCCCTTGTTTCAAGCATGCAAAGAAAAGGGGGAAAAGAGATGGGGGATTAAAATAGAGAAAACCCAAGTGGGTTAGGAGAGAGAAGAGAGAGGGGGGAAGTGCGAAAATTTAAATAGGGAGCCTACCGTATGTCTTGTTATTTTGCGCGCCTTGCTTTCTTCAGTCTTCGGTCTTCGTCTTGATCTTCACCTTCAGTCTTCAAGAGTTGTCTTCAAGCTTCAAACTTCATATTACAACTCTTCAAGTCTTCGAAGGAGGGTTGAAGGTTAGTGTATGAGTGTATGGGGATGTATAGGAGACTAGGGTTTAGTGTATAGTGGCTAGGGTTTGGAAAACCTAGGGAAGCTAGGGTTTAAGAGGTGCTCGAGCTCTGTATATCGAATTATATGATTTTTAGGTTGAATTTGCGGATTCTTTTCACGTTGAATGAGGCTCTGTATTTATAGAGGTTGGACAACACTGGCGCCTGTTGTAGTGGCGCCAGGCCAAAGTTAACACTGGTGCCACTAGGAGTGGCGTCAGGCCATTTTTTGGCTTGGCGCCACTACTAGTGGCGCCAGCCATTTAGGAAATGTTTAAGGTCAGCAAGCAACATATCTTTGACTAGATTTGGGCACCTGTACTAGTGACTACTATGCAATTTTTAGTCTGGCTTCACTAGGAGTGGCTTCGGAAAGTCTGGGAATGATTTGGAGGAGCCGGGAATGACCCAGAAGGCCGGAAAGGAGCAGAAACACTTAAAATAGTGTCCTGGAGGTATTTGACTTGAAAAGTGAGGATAAGATGTGTCGGAAAGGTTGACCGGGCCTTTAGGGCCAAAACGGTCAATCGGATTGGAAAGCTGCCGGGACGGACTCGAACTGTTCTGGAAGAAGACTTGGGATTTGGAAACATTATTCAGAATGTTCCCAGAGGTTGCCGGTTTGATTCCCAGAGCCAGCGTGGTCGGAAAAGGAGACCAGCCCACTAGGGGCAAAACGGTCATTTTGTGCCAGGTTTGCCAGAACTGACTCGAAATGATCCGGAAAGGTAAAGAAAGGTTTAGAACACTATAAAAAGTATTCTCAGGAAGTTACCGGTTTGATACCCAGAGCCGATGTGGTTCCCGGGGCGTTCGAATGCCTAGGGACAAAACGGTCATTTAGCCTCAAGTGGGCCCTACAGGCCCGAGAAGCAAGTGGTGGACTAAATTCAAGTTAAAAAGGTGGGCTTAGAGTCTAAATATGCATGTGATGTGTGAAAGTGAGCTTGGCTAGCTCGGAGATTGCCGAGCGGGCAAAAATGGGGTGCTTACAGTTGACTTCAACCTTTGACGAGTGCTCCTTGATATGGGGCTCAACTTTTTCCTATATTCTATCCTGGACATGTATTCATTATTAGACAGTTTATTTTTGTAAATTTTACATGAGGTGGATGTTTATGATTTTAGGTAGCTAGATGTATGTATTGATACATGAACAACCAAAGATATTTACTCAGTTAGGTATATGAATAGATGCATATGCAGGGATAATGATGATGACATATATTTATTACATGGGATGATATAAAACTGTTATTGGTGACTTTTGTTTCTCCAGGGAGCTATGTCCTATATATGCAAAGCTCATGTCGAAATTTTTACAAAAATATATACACATGTTAGGGATGCAACAATTAATATAATGAATGAAGCGCCTTCAAATTATACATGCTTGAAATGGAAACTCCTTCCTTATCAGGGGTCTGATGTCTCTTATGGCTCAACCTTACCTTAATTGGCCGATAGCATTTCGTACCCTTCTCAACCTATTAACTGCCTCTGATTTTCTACCTTGGGTTAGTTTATAAGATTATTTGGCTGGAACTCTCAACTTTCGGGGCTTTGGCAACAACTTATTTGACCTTTAGCAGAGCGATGAGTAGCCAGTCTTTTAATCTGAGGACACTTTGCTTTAGGACCGCAGTGTAGGCTAGGTCATGGGGTTTTGAAAACAATGGGATATAAAGGCTCAAGTTTGATGTCGCCTTTAGCAGGGTTTAGATCCATACCATCCCTGATTGTTTTTCTAGCAAGGTTAGCCTCCTTCTTCAGCTTTAGCAACATATCTGGCTCATTTAGATCAAGCAATCTGTTGTCAATCAGAGTAGACTTTAATAGGATTGTAATGTAGGCCATAGCTTGGGGTTTAATAAGAAAAGGTAAAGACTCAAACCTACAGCTTCTATTGGGCTTCTTTCTCACTTAGGATCACCTTTAAACTTTCCTTCTTGCCTTTACTATATATTTCTCAGGATGAAATTACTCTTTTCTTTTCTTTCGACCTTTCTATATAAACATGACTCTTTTTTCTTTTATCCTTTCTATACGTTTGTCAAGATGGCACAAACATGACTTTCTTTAGGCCTTTTCTCAGATATGGCCCCCCCTCCTTTTTTTTTTGGCCTCTTGCCCCTTGGCAACTCTTTTCCTTTGCTTTTCTTCCTTTTTTTTTTTTCTTTCATTTCATTTCTTTCCTTTTATGAAACAAACATTTCTATAACCCTTTTTTTTCTTAGACCTTTTTCTTAACAATTTAATCTAACCCATTGTGGGTGGTGATCCCTAGGTTGGGGGTTTTCTCGAAAAAAGGTAAATAGCTCAATGGGTTTGACAAGAGTTGCTTCAGACTGTGTGAGAAATGAAATGAGGGCCTCTATTCACTTTAAACTAGATTGCTTGATTCATAGAGCCTTCAACATTGCCCTAGTATGATAGAGGATGGATAACATTCCTAAAGTTCTCAGTTATCTGTCTGCCCCAGGGTGGGGGGACGGTCTTGGATCGAGATTCACAAGGAATCTTTCGCTTCTTGCAAGGCACTAGCGGGCTAAGCAAAGGAAATATAAACACATTTCTTTTTTTATATGGGAAAATGAAAGGTGGCTCCTCTTCATCTTGATAATCTGGCCACACATCGCTTAGCTTCGGTGTCTTGCAAGTATTACCTTTGGGTGGTTTCCTCACTCAGCCTTATCCTCTCTTTCTTCAAAAAGCTGATCATTTGGCGGGTGGCTAATTCATGTTATCACTCCTTCAAGTCAGATCCTCCATAAGATAGACCATGCCCCTTATGTAAGAAACATTCACCATTTACAAGAGAAATATAAAATAACAGCAATGAATAAAAAAACTATCATTTTATTATGTTAGTGACAAGCATATAGTTCTTTTAAAAGAATGAAAATGCAGACATTAATTTAAGGACAAAATGTAAAGGGATAGAAACAAAGTGGGTGAAAACACCCCTCTCTTTTACACTTTTGTGTAGAGTCCTTCTCAGTTAGGTTTTAGGACGATGCCCACATCTTCTACACTCTATACACAATCGCAACTTCCAACCAAGGCAAGGCAGACAAAGGTTTCTTCTAGAACTCCGGGTATATTGGTAGTGATGGTGCAATTATCAGCTTTATTGACCTCTTATTCTCCTTGGCGGCAAGCTCTTTCGTAAATGGGATGGCTAACTCACCTCCCTCCAACTCAAATGGATTTGTTGGTGCCTTTGGCTCTTCTAACCCCTAGTCTGTGTCTTCATAATCGAACTTAGTCACTGGCCTCTAATAAGCAATGTTCAGCCGCAGCATATTTCGGGTGCAGAAACTCGGCACCCCATCCATTAACAGCCATATCTTCAGCAAGATCCTCATCTATAAACATTGGCTCCTCAACTGGCCAGTCAAAAGAATCAGGCACCTTATTAGGGTTATAAAGATAGATCAGGCATAATGGGAGATCCTCCTCCCAATCATTCTCTTCATTAGCCTCCCAATCCTCTTCATAATCCTTAGCCATGGTCTCATCTAACTCTCCCTCGTCTTCTATTTCTACTAGTATCACATTGACTGTATGGTCTGGCAAAGGGGTGATGGTCACATTGGGGGTTGGAGTAGAGTTCACCGGTTGCAAATCGATGGTCTTGTTGTCAACTAAGTCTTGGATTTTGTGTTTGAGGGAGAAGCAACTCTCAGTGACATGCCTTTGGCCACCCTAATGATACTCACAGGTGAGGGCACAATTAAAGTTGGGGGGTAGGGGACTTGGCAATGGATGGGCCTGTATAGGTTTTAGGATGCTTTTCTTTAAGAGGTTATGATAGACTTCAGTTTGGGTGTAGGCTAAGGCATCAAAGTTACGAAAACATCGGGCAGGCCTATTGAAATTAGGTCGTGCCCTAGAAAGGCCAATGTTGGGTGCTTGAGCAGGCATGCTTAGAATGGGCATGGGTAAGATAAGGTGAGACTGAAGTGGTGGACGATATTGAGGTGGTTGAACGGGTAAGATAGCAGACACCTCGCTTTCCTTCTTGATTACTCCCCTTGTAGTGGCCACTTTCTTGGCTATGTTGGTCGAGCTTTCAACGGTTTTTGCATAGGGATCGGTAATTCTCCCTGTCTTAAGACCATTTTATGTTATTTCCCCTTGCATGATGAGCTTAGAGAAGCTCTTCCCCATGCTAGCGCAAAGCTTCTCATAGTATATGCCTTGAAAAGTGTGCACAAACAATTGCACATATTCCTTTTCTTCCAATGGGGGATTGACTTGCGCAGCAGCTTCCCTCCATCTCAAGGCATAGTCCTTGAAGCTTTCTTTCTCACCTTTACTCATCGTCATCAATGACCATCGATCAAAAGTGAGGTCAATGTTGTGATGGTATTTGGCTTTGAACCCACTGACCAGCTCAATCCAAGTCGTGATCTTCCTTAGGTCTAGACGAGCGAACCATTATAGAGCAAACCCACTGAGACTGTGTTGGAACAACTACATGAGAAGCTTTGGATCGTTGCCATAACCACTCATTGTCCCGGCATACAGGTGAAGATGAGTAATTGGGTTACCAATGTCGACATACTTCTGAAAGTCAGGCATTTTGAACTTGGCAGGTCTCGAATGGTCTAGGAAGAAACACAACTCATCATAGAAAGTAAAGCCATTAGTGTCACGGCCGTGGAGACTTCGCAGTGAATTTTCTAGCCCTTGAATTTTCAAACTTAGAGGGTCTAAAGGAGTCCTTTTCATAGTGGGCGAGAGCAGTATAATTTCTCCTTCCTCAGTATTAGCCCCCCTAGCATCTTTCTTGTTCTTTCCAGCATTATCAGATTGAAGCATAATCCTTGGGTTAGCGGATTCAGGGTCTTTAGAAGAAGTCATGGATGACGATGGGATTGCAACAACATCTTTTATGGCCATAGTTTGAATGAGCTTGAACATTTCATCAATTTTGGTCCTCATTTCGTTGACCTCCTCTCGAAAGACTTGGGATGGTTCTTTAGGGTTGGTGGCCATAAGTGAGGCTCTTTATCGGGTGATTATAGGGTCTCTAGGTGGATGTTGACCTTTCTTGGGAGCAATGTTGACTCGGTATAATGTGATCTCTATAAATGAAAAAGAAAGAAGTAGAGAAACAAGAACACAAATCGCAAGTTAGTTTTTGGTTTTTAGAGATCTCTATGCAATGCATACCCTAGGGAGTCCCTATTTAAGAAGGAGGCTAAATATGATGGCTTTGGCTAACTTTTCGGAAGATAAAGGGTTTGCCCCCTATATGCAAATACCTTACCGTCGAGTGGGAACATTCGTTCACTTATACATTCAATTTCGAAAAGTAAAAGAATATATAAAACTTTTAATTTAGAGTATAAGAGGAAACATAGCACATTTTAATAGGGGAAAGGGAAACATTTTTCTTTGGACTTCCACCTATCTAATTTTACATTTGAAATCCTAAACTACTCTTGAGTCTTCAGATTCACCTTATTTGGATTTGATGTCGAGGAGGTCTTTGAGAGACCTTGTTAACTGACTACCCCTTGTCTTCTTTGCAATCCTATTTTCGTGAGCATAGAGGAATTGGGGCCTCCTTTATGGAATGACTTGGAATGCATGCCATGAATCCTTAGGGTTACATGGGAACCCTTAGGATTTGGCTAGGTTTAATGCAAGGGAGAATAACCTTGGTGTCACTCTCGATAGGTTGATCATATGCATGAGAATGAAATGACTTGAGTTACTTCAGAACTGTTGTCTTGAGATGAAATATTGTATGCATGAATATAGACGCAAAGAGTATAAGGAGAGATAATGCAATTGAAGTAAATATGCATGCAGGAACAGTTAGCCGAGCATTATAACGGTAAGAGTATAGTCATTATAACAATAAGAATAAACAAATATAGAGGAAAGTAAAGCAGTTGCCCTTTTCCTCCATGATTTAGAAATCAGTGTGCGTGTCTTAAATCTAGCAGAGGTTCGGCTGTGCCTGGTGTCTATATGAGTATGAGGTTGAGGGTTTACTAATACTTCCTAAGAAGGCTTGGTTCCTAAATCTTCAAACCTAGGCCCACTCCCTAAGGTGGTGCCATGATCGATTGGTGATCCAAATGGGAGAACCATTAAGAAGCCGTAGGCGAAGAAACTGACATAACATCTTGCCCACAACCAATATACTGTTCCCCCTTCTAACTAGAATGGACGTATCAAGGTAGAGAATGCAAATATGCAGAATATAAGTGCACGTGCAGAGTGTGTGATTTTTGAAAATTAGAGGAAAGGGCCCAACAACTCCTATCTATCCTGTCCATTCCATACATTCATTCATACATGGTAGTTAATATAACATAAAATAAATAAGTGACCAAGGGTCCACCTAAAAAAATAAATATGCAAAAATCAGTAGTTGAATGACAAATTTAATGCAAGATAGAATGAATATGAGTAGAGTGCAAACAATGACATTTTTTTTTAAACAACTTGGAAAACTTGATTGAAAGTTTGAAGTGGATAGAATTGGACAAGTTGATCAAAGACTCTAAATGGGTGAGGGTGAAGAGACATGATATTGGCCTAACCTTCTAAGTCTTCCCTAGTGGAGTCGCCAGCTGTCGCGCTCCGATTTTTCGCACCCAAAAAAGACAAGTGAGAAAAACACAGTACCCTCTCATTAGAACTCATCCTCCTAGAAGGACGAGTGCGACTAGGTTTGAATTGAAAATTGATTTTGATTAAGGGCTTTTGAAAAAAAAGTTTGGAATCACCACCTAACTTGATTAAAGTGAGTTAGGTCACCTAAAACTAAACACAATCCGAAGATTACACTTAGGGTTTTTGAAAAAAGATTTTAAAAACTTCCTCAAGAGAGGATTTTTTGGAAAATAGGTTGTTTGGGAACCTTTGGAAAAATGTAAACCCTTTTTGAAAATAACTCCATTTGGTCCTTGAAAACAGTGATTCTAAGTTTGAAAGTTGGTTACATGTAGGGAAGACATAATAAGCCATCACCCTACCCCGCCCTTGCGGTACTTATATGTCTATTCACCCTAGGTTCACTCACTCAGAATATTTGATTAATATATGTCCAATACTATATACTTTTGAAAAGAACTTTTAGAAAGAAGTTGACATGATGCATGATATGCAAGTGCAAGAAAAGACTTTGACTTTGAAGTGGATTTGAAAAGACCTAATTTGATTTTGAAAATAGATTTGAAAAGACTTGATTTGATTTTCAAAATAGATTCGAAAAGGAGACTTTGAAGTTTGAAAGAAAGTTTTAGGAATTGGAAATAAAGATTTGAGAATAGATTTTAGAATTAAAAACTTGAAAAGGGTTATGGAATTGGAATCTTAAGAAAAGTTATGACTGCACCCATGAGGGTTGCCTATATATCCCTTTTTGGGAATCAGGTCAATCGTAGTTCGGACAAAAATCCGATTGAAAATAGAAGATTTTGATTGAAAAAAGAGTTTGATTTGAAACTTAGAATGGAAGATTGAAATCGAGATTGAACTTAGACCTAGAATTGAACTTGAAAGAGGATTTGACCCTTGAAAAAGAACTTAGACTAGATTTGGAAAGATAGAGATTTGAAAACATTTTGAAGTTTGAAATTAGAAAACCATCTTGGTTTAAAAACGAGTTTTTAAAAAGGAGTCGAAGCTTTCTAACTCTAAAGGTTAGGGTTAAACTAGGGTTTAGGCCTCCTAGGGTTTAGATTACCTAAGATTGGAATACGTGGTTGAATTAGGAAGGTTTGAATTAGATTTGAAAATTTTAATTTTAGAAAGTTGGACTTAGGAAATGTTCGAATTAAAAAAGGTTCAAATTAGGAAAGATTCGAATTAGGAAAGTTGGATTTTAAGAAAAATTTTGAAAAGAAGTTTGATTTGATTTGTAAAACTTGATTTGGAATAGATTTAGAAAAGTTAGGGTTTAGAAAAGAATGGACTTTGGAAAGCTTTGAAAAGTTTGAACTTGGGAAAGTTCCGCCAAATTAGGAAAATTGCATTTTAAGAAAGTTTCATTTTAAGAAAGGATTTGAATTTGGAAAGATTTGAATTTAGAAACCTTGGAAATTAGGAAAGTTTTGGCTTTGGAAAGATTTCAATCTAAGAAAGATTTGGAATTTAGAAAGTTTGATTTAAGAATGATTTTAAAAGTTTAAAAATTAGGAAAGAATTGAATTAAGAAAGATTTGATCTCTATTTCCAAAAAGAGATGATTTGATTTTGTTTCCAAAAACAGAAGATTGGATTTAGTTTCCTAAGTTGGAAGACTAGATTTGACACAGAATTGGAAAGGATGAGATTTGGAAAACAAGGATTTAGAAAATATGTTTTGACATGAAGAAGAGGGTTAAGAAACCTAAGAGTTCGATGTAGAAAATAGAATTTTGAAATTCTATGATTGGATGTGAAAAAGGAAAGTAGAAATTAAGGTTTCCTAATTAATGGCTCTAGGGCTCAACTTGGACTCCAAGAACAAGAGATTTTAGAAAGTAAATCTTTTGAAAGGAGTTTCTAGGAGGGAAACCTGAAAAGTGTTTTTAGAAAGTAGAACTTTTGAAGAGAGCTTTTGGAAAAGGGATTTTTGGAAAGAATTTTTTAGGAAAGAGATTTGTTTTAGAAAGAGTTTTAAGGAAATTAAATTTGAAAAGAGATTTTAGAAAGTAAATTAGAAACAGAGATTTTTAGAAAGTAAGTTTAAAAAGAGATTGTTGGAGAAGATTTAAAAAGAGGCTTTGGAAAGGAGATTTTCAAAAAGTGATTTGGAAAAAGAATGGAATATGGACTTTTACAAGTCTCTAAAAATATCTCACTTTCGTAAAATAATTCTAACCATAGAAAGATTAGAACCATTCTAGGATTGTAGTTTTGAAAATAAAGTTTTGAAAACAACAAAGATTTGAAAATATGGACCATATTGGCTTCATTAAATATAACACTTTCCTAAAGTGACCCTAACCACAAAATGGTTAGAATCACCTTAGAATTGTGATTTTGACAAAAGCAATTTAGGGTTAACACCTAAAACTTATGTAACACTTTCCTAAAACTACCCTAACCATGAAGTGGCTAGAACCATCTTAAGATTGTGATTTTTGAAAACAAGTTTGGAAGAAGAAGATTTTAATGCAAGTTTTGAAAGAGATTTTGATACAAGTTTTTGAAAACAAGTTTAGAAAACGATTTTGAGAAGATGTAGGAGTATGATATGCATAATGCAAGTAGAGTTGTGAACATATACGGTTTAAGCTTCATCACATAATCAAGGGGGCCAAATCCACATGGTCTAAGGTCGAATTAGAGGAAAGTCTCCGACACAGTGACTTTCAACCATTCTTTCTACATATGAACCGGAAATCCCCTTGTTTCAAGCATGTAAGAAAAGGGGGGAAGAAGATAGGAAATTAAAACAAAAGAAAACCCAAGTGGGTTAGGAGAGAGCATAAAGAAGGGGGAAATAGCATAAACGTAAATGGAAAATCAAGCTTGTGTCTTCTTTGATTTGTTCACTTTATTTGCTTTACTTCGCCTTGATCTTCGAGAGCTTTGAGATTGCAGCACCTTGAGTCTTCAATGGTCGGCTCGGAGGCTTGTTGATCGCTCCTAAATAGTGCAATTTATATTCGCCAGTGTACGGTTGCGATGCAGTAATAATATCTCGGTAAGTCCGAGGTCGAACCACAGGGAATATGGATGGAATATAGTAAAACTCACTTTGGGAATGTAGAATTATCAAGAAAACAACTCTAAAATGTAAAGGAAAATTTTGATTTGAGATTTGGTTTGTAAGATTATTCTGGGCAATGAAAATAAATTTATACTAAGAAAGCTTAAATAGATAACAATAAGCAAAAGGTCTTGGCATGACTGATCCAGTTAATAGGCCTACAAGTAGGTCCCTAAGATAGCTGTGAGTAAAGAATCTCAAGATTTGATTACCCTCTTGGAGTTGATATTCAGTTATTTACTAGTGTTCATACTAGGGTCCCATTCATACCTGTCCAAGTTTATAAACCTGTCTACAAAGTATATTTGAAACTTAATCAATAACAGTAGATTTCTAAAGTACTCATAATAGGAATATATATGCAATTATAATCAATATCCTTATCAGAAATTCTAGGTGTATACATATCCTTGCTTACAAATCAGTCTATACATACATGCTAGATATGATCAAAAATATTGTTTTTGAAAATATTCATGGGCAAGAAAATGAGTCTTGATTCAAGATCTTGAAATCTTGTAAAATAAATAACTATCTTGAATCTCTACCTGTAACTTAGTTACTTTCTCAACCCATACCAAGAACGAATTAGCTACTAAAAAATATGATAAAGATTGCAAGAATGAAAATAATAATTAAAGAAATATAATCTAAAATTCACAATAAGAACAAGAAAGAAAAAACTAAAGATTAAATATGCTCCCTTGAAAGATGCAAAGATTCGTAGCCTCAAAGGTTGGATGATTCCTCCTTCCAAAACCCTAAAAAAACCATAGAATTTTTCTCCTCCTCCAGAACATAGAAAACCTAAGTCTATTCTACTACCTACTAATCTCTTCACAACTAAAAATTGAGTTAATCTACGAATCCTGTCGTCAGTCGTACGGACGATTCTCATTAAGTGCTCCGATGGGCTGGGTCCTTTCACGAAAGTTATAGGTCTCAAAAAGTTGTATAAAATCGACATATTATGGGCCTTAATAGCCTTTCTGGTTCAAAAGATATGGGCTTCTAAAGTTCCAGCTTTGCGTGCTTCAACAATTTATACCACAGCTTCAGTAGCTTTCAAAATCACTCTATTTAAGCTCAAAACCTACATAAAGCATAATAAACTTAATTAATATCAAAACATAACTAAAAATACATATATACTCATAAACTAATACTAACAAAGTACTAATTAAGGCCTTATAATTGCACTTTTGAAGCGCAATCACTTGTATTGGCGCATATTGAGTGTATGTATGCTAGGGTTAAAGTGTATGGGGACTAGGGTTTGAAGAAGCCTAAGAGAGTTAGGGTTTGGAGAGAGTTTGACGGCTGTATATTAAAAGAGAGAGTTTCTGGAGCTAGATTTCCAATCTTCTTTACGCAAGGAGGAGGTACTGTATTTATAGACAAAAAATTGACCTGGCGCCTGTTGCAGTGGCGCAAGGTTTAAAATGCCATTGGCGCCACAGGCCATTTTTTGGCTTAGCACCACTATTATTGACACCAACCACTTATGAAATATTTTAGGGTGGCAAAAAACATATCTTTGACCCTTGATACTCAAGGTAGAAGATTTGGGGGTCTGTCTTAGTGACTACCATGCATTTTTTAGCTTGGCTTCACTAGGAGTGACTCCGAAAGGTCCGAGAGTGTTCTAGAAGGCTAGGAATAATTCGGAAGGCCAGAAATGGGTAGAAACCCTTGAAATAGTGTCCTAGGGATAACAAACTTCAACAACAAGGTTAGAATTGTTGACCGGGCTATTAGGGGCAAAACGGTCAACTAGATCGGAAAACCACCAGAATGGATTCAGACAATCCATGAGCAGACTTGAGGGTTGGTAACACTATCTAGAGTGCTCCAAGGGAGTGCCGGTTTGATACCCAAAGCCGATGTGGTTGAAAAAGGCGACCGACCCATGAGTAGCAAAACGGTTATTTTTACACCGGGTTTGCCGAAATTAACTTGGAATGATCCAGAAAGATAATGGAAGGTCAGGAATACTATCAGCACCATTCTTAGGAGATTACTGGTTTGATACCTAGAGCCGGTATGGTTCCCAGAGGCACTCGGATGTCTAGGGGCAAAATGGTCATTTTGACCGAATGGTCTTGGAATTGGCCCGAAATCGACTGGAAGGAACTTAAACATGCCGGATCATCTTTGGGATGATCTTGGAAGGGTGGAATTACCGTTTTGAGGACTTAGGTACTTTTTCGAGAAGCGTGCTGAAAATAGCCTAAAGGGCAGTTTGGTCATTTTTCACTAGTGTGAGCTGGCAGGCAATGGTGTTGACCCTAGTTTTGAGTGTTTCCATCAACCTGACGGTCTGTGATGAGTTGGTTTCCAAAGGTATCTCGTCCTTTGGTAAACGTGTCATGGCCAAGAGACGAGTTCGGTCCCGTGACATAGGGGGTTTGTTGGCAATTCCCAATGTCGATCTGTTTACGAGTGTTTTTGCCACTCTGATAGTTGCGATATTTATGAGTATTTCCCCCACTCTAGTAGCTGGAGTTCATTCCAAAGACTGCATGATCTCGGAAAGTTGTTAAGTGGACTTATCTTCTGAAGAATTAACTTTCTCAAAAGACGTGTCGAATAATAGACATTTCTTCATTAGCGAGCTGGCAAGGGCCAAAGGTGGACCGTTCTGCCATCTCGAGGACTTGGGGTCTCGTCCTGATCGACGGGTTTGAAGGGACTTACCGTTTCGAAGAGTTTTCTTAGAAAACATGCCGGATTGGATGGTCTTATCATCTAAGGGATCAACTTTCTCGAAAGACGTGTCGGGTTGAGTTTGATTGACTTGGGCTAGAATTGGAACTGAAATTGAAGTTGAATTTGAGATTGAAATGAGGACTTACCATCTTTAGGAAGACTTGCCAACTGGAATAGGACTGAGTATTGCTACAAGGGCATTTTTGTCATTTTGCCTCTATTGGGCCTGACGAGCCCGCGAAGCGATTGATTGATTGGATTGAGTCTGAAAATTTGATTTGAACTTGAATATGTCTATGTCACTTTAAATATGAGTCCGGTCGGACCAGAGATTGCCGAGCGGGCAGAAATGGCGTGCTTACAATATGTCTTGAACAACCCTTGTCCAAGTACCAATGGTCCTTTTCGAATTTTGCTTGAAGATATACCTACAAGAACATCATCTCAAACCTTCACCTTTGGTACCCAAATCATTTTGGGCCCATGAGAGTTAGTTTTCAATAGTCCTTTTGGGACCTAAGCATTCTTAGGAGCATGAGATTTATGCATAATGTGACATTTTGCTAGCTGGATGGCCTATCTTTTGACAATAAAAGCAAGTAATTTTTATTTTTGAAAGCTTTTTATCTTTGAAATGATTGTAGCGTATTCTAGCCCTGTCAAAAGAATATTTTTGTTTACCAAACATGGCATCAAGCTTTTCTTTCCCACCAACACATTTTGCAAGGGATTTTTCTAAATCATTTACTTTTTCTTTCAAAACATGATTCTCTTTGTTCAAGATTTTATTTTCATTTTGTAAATCTTCACTCTTCTTAGTGAGTGTGGATACCATCTTTTTTAGAAGACTATTTTTTATGCTCATCTTTTTGAATTCAACAAGTAAATCATCAAAAACATCTCGTAACTCATCAAATAAAAAACTAAATAGTTTAGTCTGTACTGCCTCAGATTCCTCCTCTTGTGCCATGAAATATAGGTTTGTAATTCCTTAAGGTTCATTTTTCGCATTAGAGCTGCATTCCTCATCTTCGCTCGATGTGGCAATTAAAGCCCTTTTTCCTTTTCTTTTCTTTCCTTTCTTCTTTAGCATAAGACACTCAGCTTTAATGTGTCATGGCTTCTTGCATTCATAGCATATGATGGTTGAATCCTTGTTGTTGAGTTTAGCCTTTGCTTCAGACTTCTTTCCTCCTTTCCACCTTCTTTTCATGAATCTCTTAAACTTCTTTATACTAAGGGTAAGATCTTCCTCATCCTCATCTTCACTTCTAAGTTCATTTTCTAATGTGGTAGACTTGAATGCAATGCATTTCTTCTTCTTGTCCTCCTCTTCCTAAGCATTTTGCTTATGAGTCTGCTCATAGGTCATAGGAGATCCAAGCAACTCCTCAAATGGCAATATGTTGAGATCTTTTGTTGGCCCAAGTAGGCAACCCAAGAGGGGGGGTGAATTGGGTTTTATAGAATTTATATCAAACAATGTAACTAAAAATTGATTGAGTAATATAACAGTGACTAATCAAAGTATAACTCAAACAAACAGACAATAGAATGCAATACAAGCAGTGAGCAGTCAAGCAAACAAATAATAAGATGTAATGCAAGCAAGTAATATGAGCAAAGAGATGAAGAACACCAAATTTATAGAGGTTCGGCCAAACCTTGCCTACGTCCTCTCTTCCTCGATCCTCTCAAAGGTATTCCACTATGTAAACTTTCCTTACACAGCTACTAGTTTTTCTCCAAGTGCCTAGCTCGCTTTTACAAGAGCTCTTCCCCAAGCTCTCAAAACCCAAGAGATTTTGTCCAAACTTCTCTCAAACTTACGAGTGATTTTGTCCAAGCTTCACTCAAACTTTACAAGAGATTTTGTCCAAGCTTCTCTCAAACTTACAAGTGTTTTTCCCAAGCCACACCCAAACTCACAAGTGTTTACAAAATAACCCAATAATAGATTAAGGTTGTACAATGAATAACTCTCTCTCAAAGAGTAGATAAATAAATTTTCAGCTCACTCAAGAACCCCCCCCCCAAATGAATAAAAACAGTGTATAAGATGTATGAGATGAAATCTCACTTGTAGCTCTTAATCTTGTGTTCTTCTCATATTCTTCTTGCACCAATATGTGTTGGGGATCTTGTATATATAGCCTTAAATCTATTTTAGCCATTGGAGAAGTATGGGAGTTGATTTGGTGGCAGATCGCACCATTACTCATGTTAGAAAATATAGTCGTTGGTGTCGGGAGTCAACTCTTTTGGAGCAGAAGTCGACTCTTTTTGCATTTCAGCAGATTTTTTCAAGGCTCTGCCCAAATGAGTCGCCTCTTTTGCGCCAGGGGTTGACTCTTTTTGTCTGAGACTGCAAAATCAACTCTCTGTTTGAATGAGTCGACTCTTTTAGCTTCAGGGGTCGACTCTTTTTACCTCTAACAGATTTTTCAGCCTCTGTTTGAATGAGTCGACTCTTTTGTGCTAGGGGTCGATTCTTTTTAGGAAAATCCTTAACTTTTGCAATACTTCTTCAATCTTCTTCAATATCTTCAAGCTCTTTAAGGACCATCCAACTAAGACTTCTAAGGATTGAAAAGACTTATTCAAGGCATGTTGACTTCAAGAACATCTTCAACTCTTCAAGATAAAATCAATACACTTTTGATTATATTTAGAGTTCTTCAATCAACATTACTTCTTCCATTGATCTAAGTCTTCTTCAAAATCTTCAAGAGAGCTTCAAAGAGTTGAGATCTCTTTTCTTCAATTGATCTTTCATGCTTATTTGAACTTCTTCAATTTCTTTGCTTGATCTTCATCACCTTGATTTCTTCTATAACTTCTTCCATCTATTCAAGACTTCAACATAATCTTCAATGAAGCTTCCAACTCTTGTGATTTCTTATCAATACTTTCAAGACATCTTCAAAACTTCTAAGAAAGCTTTCATGTCTTTAAGTGAGTCTCTTCTTCTTCCATTCTTGTAAGACATCTTCAAATCTTCAAGGTGAGCTTCCATGTCTTGTAAGAGTCATCTTAAATGAGGTTGCAACTATGAGATTGCTAAATCATACTCATTATCTCCATTGTTTCTTGACAAGCTTCTCACAACAAGTTCTTCAATATCTTCAATGTGACAAGTTCTCCATTGTTACTTGACAAGCTTCAACTTTTTGCTCCCCCTTTCTTTTGTGCTTAATGCCTTAATGCATTTTCCAGATTTAGAGTAGAAAAATTAACCAATTTAGAAGTTCATAGCATGCATGATGATATAGTGGACTTGATATGGCCATGAGGATCGAGGGTCTTCATAATGAAGTGTAAACCATATTTGTATGGTGCCAGCTCTTTGGTCTTCAAGTCTACTTGAAATCCTTTGTTGTATTTGCACTTCTATTTGTACTTTAGTCTTCAAGAATTGATTCCATGTCAACTTGAATACTCTTCAAATAATCTTGCTTGAGTGCTTTGCTTCTTTGAATAACTTCTTAAATCATCATAAGATCTTCAGTCACTTGCATCCTTCTTTTCAATACTTGTTGAATTCCTTGAGCATCTTCAATCTCTTCAAGAATAAGATTGCCTAAGTAATCTTCTTGTTTGATACTCAACCGATCAACTCAATTATTTTCTTGTTATCAAATGATTATAATCTAACCTGCACACTTAATTTAAATCATTAGATAACAACCACATGGTTTTGTTATCATCAAAATCAACATGGGGATCAACCTTGACTCAACATCTTTGACTTCTTATATAGCTGTCACCTTAGTTTTTCACGTTTTTGGCAATGATCTTAGAATCTTTCTCACTTGTTTACTGTTAGGATACCCTCTTCCAAGAGACTTTAAGTTATTAACAATGTCAGTGAATCTAGTGAACTTTTCAGTTATAGACTCATCAGATTTTATTCTAAATAGTTCATAATTATGCACAAGAATGTTAATCTTGGACTCCTTGAGCGAATTGGTCAGTTCATGAGTCACTTCCAAGTCCATCCCAAATTTCTTTAGCACATTCACAAGTAAAGATCCTATTGAATTCATTTGGCTCTAATGCACAATATAATATGTTCATAGCTTTAGCATTGGAGTGCAAAAGGTTCAAGTCATTTTCATCCCATTCATTTTTAGGCTTAAGGATTACTATCCTTTCAATGGTCTTGGTGGGAGTTTTAGGACCATTGACAATGATCCTCTATAACTCATAGTCAACAGATTGGATATAAATTCTCATTCTATTCTTCCAATAGTCTTAGTTTGTCCCATTAAACATGGGAGGCCTATTGGTGGAATGACCTTCACCTAGAGAGCTTCCAAGCATGGTTGTCATGGATCAACTCTAAGGATGTTAAGCCTTTAAATGTAGAGTACTAGCTCTAATACCAATTGTTGGCCCAAGAGTGCAACCCAAGAGGGGGTGAATTGGGTTTCAATAATAATCATAATTAATTTTTAACAAAAAACTAATTAAGTAATAAGATTAAACAATCTAATAGCAAAATCATAGTGTATGTGTAATGTGTTTAGGCAATCTTAAACAAGAAGTGAAAAACAGAGCATAAAATGAACATAATGATTTACCGAGATTCAGTCACAACTCGTGACCTATGTCCTCACCCTCAAGACCCCCTTGAAAGCTCTTCCACTATGCAATAAAGAATTATAAAGCAGGTGTTAGTTGATCAAGTGCCTAACTCACTTCTTACAAAAACTCTTCCCAAGCTCTCAAATCTTCTCAAGTGATTTTGTCCAAACTTTACTTAAACTTACAAATATTTTTAATAAGAACACAAAAATTCACAGGTTTACAAACCCATCCAAATAGAGTAAATGAGGTTTACACGAAGTATCTCTCTTAAAGAGTGGATAAAACAAGTGTAAGATTAGTAAATGCCCCAATATCTCAGCAAAACAATTGTATCAGCTAGGATTTATGCTTTCAGATTTGATTTGGCATTTGAATGTGTGTCCTCTCTGTGTATAAATGTTGTGGGGGTCTTATATATATAACCTTGCATTAATTCTTGCCATTGGTGGTGGTTGGGAGTGTTTTTAATTCAAGATCGAACTATTGCAATAGTAAAAAAACTAGCCGTTACAGTGACTTAGGTTGATCCTTCTGCTATATGTGTCGACTCCTTCTTGTTCTGATCACTGCTCTTTAAGTAATCTGCCTGCATGTGTTGACCCATGATGAAGGAGATGTTGACTCCTTTGAGTTTTAGCATGTATCTCTAAGGCACTATCTCGATATGTTGACTCTTGTAGGCTTATGTGTCAATTATTTTAAGAGCATTTTCAAAGTCATGCAATCTATCTCGATGTGTCGACTCCTGTAGGCTTATGTGTCTACTCTTGCCAATTCCATAGGCTTTATTTTATAGCACTTCTTCAACCTTCTTCCAACCCTTCAAGTACTTCAATGATATTCCAGATTTGGCTTCTAAGAATTTGAAATTTCTTCTTTTATGCATGTTGTTCTTCAAGAACTTCTTTAATCAATCATGGCTTCACTTGGTTTGTTGAGACTTCATCAAATCTTCTAAGACGTGTGATATTCTTTTCATTTGATCCTTAGTACCTTTAATCTCTTCAAGATGGAATCATTTCAATCTGATTGCATCTAGGACTCTTCAATCCATATAGCTTCTTCCATCTTCTTCGAGGTTTCAACACATTCTTCAAATCTTCTTGACAAGCTTCACAAATTCTTTCATGCATTCAAGGTATTAAGCTTCAAGTCATAGTCTAATTAATGTGTGATATAATTTGCACACTAAGTAAAGTAATTAGATGCGAAACAAAGTTTTGTTATTATCAAAATCAATGCATGGAGTCAACAGAACTTGTTTGGCTTGCTGTTGTTAATAGTTGGACACCGCCCATAGTTACTACTAGTACAATAATAATTTTAAAATCTACCACGTTGTGGGACAAAATTGATTTTGATATTTGTTGGTGGAACAGTAAAGCAATGAATGTCATCTATAACGGTGTCACAGTTGACGAGTTTCAACGAATCTCAAACTGTGAAATCACAAAGGAGGTATGAGATATTTTACATATTACTTATGGGGGTACAACAACTGTAAAAATTGTCAAATTTCAGCGATTGACTACTGTCTTTGAAATCTTAAGAATAAAAGACGATGAAAATTTTGATTAATTTCATTTTAAACTATGTGATATTGTCAACTCAAGTTTCAATCTTGGTGAACAAATCTCTCCATCTAAAATTGTTCAAAAATTTTTGAGATCTGTACCGAAGAGATTTATAGCCAATGTTATGGTAATAAAAGAAAGTAGGGATGATGACTCCATGAAAGTAGAAGACTTAGTGGGTTTCTTATAAACTTTTAAAACTAATTTCCATCAACCTAAAAGGAGAAAAACATTGTTTTGAATTTCATTAAGGAAAGCGTGAATGAAGCTTGTGATAGTGACTCTGAAATGAGTCTCGAAGATATGGTTATTTTTGTCAAAAAATTTAAGAAATTTTTTTAAAAGAAATAAGAAGGCCAGTCTTCTTTTGTTGATAAAAATAAAGAAAAATATTTTGACAAGACTAAGTTTGTAAGAAAGTCTTTTGATAAGTGTGTTAAAAAACAATGTTTCAAATGTCATGGCTTTGGGCATATTGCTACAGATTGTCCAAACAAAAAGAAGAACAAAAGAAGCAAAGTTTTAACTATCACATAGAGTGATTCTGAAAAAGAAGAAGAATATGACAAAGAGGATGGCTATGAGAACTTCATGGCTTTTACAACTTCTGCATCTGAGCCAATTGAATCTTCATCAAAGCCCCAAGAATGTAAAAAATCGGATGAATCTGATGGTACTGTGGGGTCTCTCGAGGAAGATGAAGAAGAATATGATGATAAAGATAAGAGTGAGCTCCAATTGGCCTATGATCAACTTTATTAGTAATACTATAAATTAACAAAAGTCAATGTCAAACTAGGAACAAAATTGAAAAAGGTATTGGATAAAGTTGAAGTTTTGAAAAAGGAAAATATTGATGTTGAAGCTGAAGTTAGTCAATTGAAGACTCAAAGATTAACCTTGATTGATAAAGTTAAGTTTCTTAATAAAGATGCACATAATAGAGAGGAGTTCAAAAAGGCACTTAAAGAAAATATGAAAAGGCTTAAAAATGAACTTGCTAATGCTTATCTATCTTTTAAGAAATTTGATGCAGGTTCACAAAAGATTAATAAAATTTGAAATGCACAAAGGATCTCTTGTGACATGATTGGAATTGGATACACAAAGAAGGCAATTACATATTCCCAACTGGTAAGTAAGCCTAACTCTACAAAGGCTCAAGGTAAGTCTTCCATACCAAGTGAGAAACTAAAGGGCATAAGGTTCAAAAAGGCTCAAGGTTGTTCTCTCACCCACCATTGTGAGGGCACATTAGGCCTCATTGTCCTAATTTGAAGGCCAAGGTTGTGACTTTCAAAAAAAACACCACCACATATGCACGCGTTATGCCTAATGCTGAGACCAAGCCTACTAGGTTTGTTCTCACTTATCATTATTGTGGTGTTAAGGGTCTTATCCAACCTCATTGCACTAGTTGGAAGACTAAGCATGTGCCTAAGTTTGTTACCCTCATGTGAAGTCCAAACATCCAAAGGTTGCTCAATCTTCAAAGTTTAACCCTGTTTGTCAACATTATGGCAAGTTTGGTCACATTAGACCTTATTATCACAAACTGAATAGGGTTTCTAGTTCTCATGATCATTATCAACCTATAAGTTAGTATGAGAGGTTGGAAAGTCATATTAGAGTCCTTACAAATTATGTGAATAGATTTGCATCAAAGCCAATGCAAGTTCCTAAAAATCATGGCAAAATGAGGAACCACAATGCTAAGGCAAGATCTAGGACTCCACCCAAACTGCATGAGTTCATTAATAAATCTAAGATGAATGTCATTTGGGTGAGAAAATTTGATTTGGACTCTTTGAGAATCTCTAAGAAATTTGTAGGGGCAAGCATTGTGGAGTAAAGGCTATTTGTGACATAATATAGGATATTTGTGTTTTATGCTTATTTTATTTTCCTAGAGTTATGATCATATTTGTATATCTAATTTTTCCTGTTTTCTTTAATTTTTTAAAAAACATAAAAAAAAATGTTTGAGAAAAACCAAAAAGATTTTTTTTTTTTTGGTCTTAGTTTGGTTGTGCTAGTCATTGACTTAAAATATTCCTTATGTGTTGATTGATGTAATGGCGTGTTTAAGGTTAAATCTTGTGTGTTTCTTTAATTGCATTTGGATGAGTCAATAGTTTTGGTGATCATTAGTCTACTCGTGATTCATGTTTAAAAGGTGTATTTCTTATGAGATATCTTAGAATATGAAATTCGCATTTTATGATCCCTCTATAGTACACATCATGCTTGAAACCTCTTAAACCTTCGAATGACTAGATTAATCGTGTACATGTGATTCGCTCTCCTATTGGTTCTATATGTTTAATGGAAAGGGCCACCAATGAATGTGAGTGTAGCTACCATTGCTATGTGGCAAGAGGAGAAGGCTACCAGCTCATGTGTGTGAAAGCCTCCACCTCTTTATGTCTCATAGTCTCATTCTTGGAGAGATAGGGCTGGATATTCCTTGAATATGTTGAAGAGTTGTGCTAAAATAGAAATTAAAAAAAAAAGGAGAACGAGAGTTCTTAAAAATTGATAAATGATGAAATGAGTTTGACTTCTATGTCTTGATATTTTTTATGTGATTCTCTGTGATGGGCTATTTTTTATCTTGTCTAGAGTCTATATTCTCATTGATCTCGTTGGAGTACTTGAATTCATCATACATTGTCATGGATATGTTTTTGATCATCTCATGGCTAATTGTTCTCAGTCTTTGTCTGATCTTTAAGCATGTTTGATGTTGATTTTTATTTTTCACGCTACGGTCATAATGAGAATTATGAGTTATATTTGTGTTTTGATGAATAACATGTTGGCTTTAAGACATTTTTTACAAAATTACCCTGATTTTGTTTTGTTTCAAGCTAGTCAAGTTTTGACTAATTGTTTTGCATGAATTATATTCTTTTTAGCACATCTATCGTTAGTCCTTGATTGCGTGGTTGTTTGATAATCCTTTCTCATATTGAGATAACAAGGGGGCAAGAAAATCTATGTGTTCAGATATTATTTAGAAACAGAATACATTAAGGGGGAGACATCATGTTTATATCTATCAGTCATTTTCTTTAACTTTCTGTACTTACTGTGTTAATTTATTCTAAAAAGGAGGAGAGAATCTATATTTGATATATGCTTGTGATCTTAATACCTTGAACTTGATAGTTATCTTGTGAAGTTTTAGGAGTTTCTTGATCTTATGGATAGTTGGTTTTTGTTTTGGATAGTTTTTCTTGTATATATCTATTTCTTTGCATCCTTCTCTTGGCATGGTTTTTACTCTTGGAATGGTTTTTGTCCCCCGTGCCTACTTTGTCAATTTGTTCCAAAAAGGGTAGAGACCTTATTTATGCTAATGCTATAATTTATGCTTCTGTTATATTTCTCTTGCACTTGATTATGTGTTGGTTTGCTAATGGTTCATGTGCAGGAATGATATGCTTGAGATTGAGATTTGATGGATGATATGCTTGAGATTGGGATTTGATGGATGATATGCTTGTGATTGGGGTTTTGATTGTATTTTTATTTCTTTCCCTATAATGTGTCTTGTAACATTGGATTTTTGGTCACGAAATTGCAAAAAGGAGAGATTGTAAGGTTATGTAATTGGCTAAATTTTGTGACAAGTTATATTTGATGTAATTTGAAAAATTAGAATATCAATCACAAGCATTCGGATAGGATTTGAAGTTTATTCATGTAAGCTGATGCTAAAAGAGATTTGTGTAATACATCTTGACTAATACTGGAGATTTCGAGAGATGTCCATGAACTTCAAGGAATCTGGAGATAAAAAACAGTATGTTGAATGCAGAACAAGACCTCGTGGGTTTCTCTCGAGATGTAGCGGGATGTTGAGGCCAAAAACAGTGAATATGCAAAATAAGTATGACTTCGCAGGATTCTCACGGAATGTCGCGAGATGTCGAGAGTAAAAACAGTGAGCATGCAAAATATAGGGATTGAGCTTGCGGGATCTCGCAAGATCGAGCAGCATGAAATCTAAATTCTCAAGATTCATGCTGCTAGGGTCTTTGTGCCTATTTAAAGCTCAGCACACTTTTCTAGAGCTAAATGTAAGCCGCCACAATTAAAATCACTTTGAAAAAAGTTTTTCCCACATTCTAAAAGCTCAAAAACGTGTCTTAGTAACAATTTTCTTCAACCTAAATGAAGAGATCAATAGTCTTAAAGGAGTTCAATGCGACATATCCGTTCTAAGGGAATTTGAACGATGGTCAAGCACGGAGATGGTAAATCGTGGATACGAGCTAGATCCAGATAATCATTAGATTAATGAGTTGATAGATTTTGATTACAAAGAGTTTTGTAACTGTTTGAACTACAAATTATAGTGCATGATCTTTATCTGACAAAAAGGACACGTAATTTTTCTTTCATTTAAGGGTTTTCACAGCAAAAGGCTAGTGTGTTCTTGATTAAATAGTTTGTTCTCTATTTCGTCTTGAATTGTATAATATTACTCATAAACTTTACATCTTGATCTAATATTATAATATTAATTATTTTAAACAAAATATAAACAAAGATTAGATTTTTCACTATTCATATAAAAAAAAATCTACCAAAATAATGCATCTGTGACACTGAGAAAATTAAAACTGATCTTTAAAGGTGCTTGGTTTTAAAATGATAAGTATCAACAAATTTCAAACACATGTTCTTTGGTTAGTAAGGTTCATTTTTTTTTTTTTTTTCTGTGTAGCATACTTTTCTTTGTCTCTTAACCTTCCGGACAACTCAGTTTTGTTTAATTTATATATATATGCATATCATATACCTAATAATTAGATTTTTGTTTTTATTGATAAGCAACGTAAATTTTATTTACTTTGTTAAAATAAAGTATTTTATTATATCTTCTTATAAGAATTTCATCAAAAACTTTATTTGTTCATAATTTCATGTTATTTGTTCTGTTTATTTAGTCTTTATGTTAAACTAGTTTTTTTGATGAACAATGTTTGACATTAGTAATGTCATATTATATACATTGAACTTTATATATTTATATATATATATATATAACGTTACGTCAAAATATACTGGTACCGATATTATACCAATAACAAAAACAGTACGTTAGTCAATATAAAATTAACAACTATCATATATACAAACATATTCAAATTGGGGAATTCTAGGTTCTGCCAACTTTGCATCACATAGTAATAATACTTGGGCGGTTACACGGTAAGTGATTGTATTCTAAAAGTACTATTTACATGCCTTAATTAGTTATTTGTTAGTCTTAGAATATGTTTAATTATATTGTTTTAGTCCTAATTCGTTACTAACTTAGTTTTATGTATGTTTTTAGGAATTCTGACTTAAAAAGGAGAAATTCGCTTTAAATTGAAAAAAGCGTTTGAAGGGTGTTCGAACGGTAAATAGTAGCGTTCAAACGGTGAACAGACATTCGAAGTGACGTTCGAACTGTACGTCGAACGGTGTCACCCTAAAATCAGGTTCGAAGACCGTTTGATAGATTCAGAAAGCATAAAATCCATCCGAAGAGCATTAGAAGACCATTCGAACAGTCAATTAGGCGTTTGAAGGTCATTCGAACGGTGTGGTGGGATTTCCTGTTTTTCTGCTGCCTATATAAGCTGGGATTTAATTGCTTAGAAGGAAATTCTAAGGTTGACGTTTTTTCTAAGTTTTAGGAGTAGTTTTAGAGTAGATTAAAGTATTTTATTCATAGTTTTCAATTCCTACAATCAGATTATTCAGTCTTTCGATATATTTTTAATACAATTTTGCATATCTATGATTATAATGAGTAGTTAGATTCCATTTTGGGATCAATTGTGAAGATCAATTGAAGATTTTAGATGAACGAAGGAGGTACGTTCTTAGTTTTAATATTAAATTTTATGTTTCTTCTTTCTTCTTCTTCATTCTATAAACCTTCAAAAACCTGTTCGATAACATTTATGTTTGAATCTATATTCAGTATATGCGCTGTGCGAATCGATGTTCGGTAACGTGTATGCTTGAATCTATAGTCAATATATGCGGGGCATGAATCGATGGTACTCATCCTTGATTCTAACAATTTGATTTGTTCTAGAAGTTAAAGTTTTGAAGAACACTTAGTTTTATCGCTAAATCTTTCAAATTTGAGACTCGTGACGTAGTCGAAAGATTTGAATTATTAAATTATCACATTCGGAATTCCAAGAAACGCAAGTTGTTGGATCGATTGATTCTAGGACTTTTTCAGTTTTCTTAGTTTAGATTAGATAACCAATATTTCTTTAACCTAAAATCAAATTTTTATTTATTGGAGTGTTTTTCCTAAAATTTTCGATCCACGGTAAGTTTCCCTATTTATGTAAATTATCTTTCTTGTGGAATCGATCTCATACTTACGAGAAATTATTACTAAATTGCGGTCGTGCACTTGCGGTTAAGTATCACCCTTTTAAGGAGTGATCAACAAGTTGACTAAAATGGTGGTAATACATGGTTCCAAATGTGAACACTAAAACATACTGATACACATATAGAAAATATATATATATATATATATATAATAATTTAGTTGAGTTGTGTGAACCTATCACTTTGAAATAAAAAAATAAAAATAAAAAAACTCATCAAGGTATCATTTAATTATAAAATAGCCACCGCCACGGACCTATATACAGACTATGGGGTGCCATGGCCTTCTCTAGTTTGACAAAATTTCATATAATCCCCATTAATTTTGAGTATTCTTATAATACGAGAGTAAATTGGTCCTCCTAAAATTTTAAGTTTTTTCTTTTCACCTTTTAAAATTTAAGAATTTTTTCTTTAGCCCCAATAAAATTTTAAAAATTTTACCTTAAATTTTCAAAAATTTAAGAATGTTTGCATTAATCACTCAACAAAATTTCAAATTTTTAACCTTGATCTTTCAAAATTCAAGAATTTTTGTCTGCCCCTCAACAAGATTTAAATTTTTTTACTTTAGTTGCCCCTCAACAAGATTTAAATTTTTTTACTTTAGGTGTTCCATGGCTCTCTTAATAAAATTTTTGATTCCGTCGTGACCACCGTCACGTTACTCTAGTGTAATATTTAAAAATTCTAAAAAATAACAAATAAAATGTCATGACTATATGTGTCTGTACGAATTCTTCTTTTCCGATTCTCTACAAATTTGGGTTCCCAAAACAGCACGGGCCTTGCATGGACAAAATTTAGATCATTATACCCGTGATAAGATTAAATACTGCTTGTGTGTGTTTAGAAGGCACAGTGAAAAGTCAAGCCAATTGCTAACTCTAGGTTGAGTCAGCGCAAAAACTCAAGGCAATGAGGTATTACTGAGCCTTCAGGCCCTTCACAGTGACATGAGTTCAAAGGTCAATGTGTCTAGGATGGTGTAAGAAATTTAAGATTAAATTTATTACCAGGATAATGTGATTTAGTTATAAACTCATCACTTTAAAATAAAAAATCTATTAAGATACTTTTTAATTATAAAACTATTATCACCATATTATTTTGAGCCAAAATTCTATATAAAAATTTTAAAAGAATAACATTTTTCTTAATTTTAACACACCGTAGAGGGTCACAAGTATAAGGTGCAATGTGCATAGAATATAGCTAAAGAAATATTATGCAAATTAGAAATGGCAGTGGACCAGAAGAAAGTAGAGATCCGATTGAATCTGCCATATTTGGAAAAGGTATGAAGGATTCAAAACTAGGATGGAGGTGAGGATGGAGATAAAAATAAAAATTCATATGGGTATGGAGGCAGGGATATACCAAGGTTTCCTCCCGTTCCTCCTCGCCAACCCTGCTTTCCTCGCTTTAAATTTTTTTAAATTTTATATAGGTTGATTTTTTCTTTGGTTTACTCTTTGGACGTCTACTAGCTTAGGATTTTCTCACTATTCATCTAATGATGTGAGATAGATGTATAATTTTTGAAAATTTACAGTGTGTAAGTGTTTACAAATTAAATTGGGAAATAATAAAAAATAAATGTATAATTTAATTCTTAGGAATTGTTTGGTATGAGATATAATTTACTGATCATTTAAATAGAGGATTGAAATGGCTATAATGAAGTTGTTTGTTCATTAATGTCAAACATAAGTTAGATAATAAAAAAAAGGTCAAAAATAAGATTTGCGAAATTAATTGGCTTAAAAATTTTGGGAATTGAACACCAAATTCTAAAAATAAGGTTTTTATTGTAATTTATGTACAAGTATAAAATGCATAAATAAATTTGCTCAACATGGGTAGAGCTTATTTTGATTTTTTGCCTTGAATATGGATTGATTTGCACTTGAACTTTAAATTGGACTTGTCGGGTGTGGGCAGGGTAGGTGTGGAGGCGAAAATGGACGGATGTTTATACTCGCTGGTGTGAGAATGAATCTTTAACAAAATTTTCGTACGATCACAAAGATAGAAATAAAAATAAATTTTATAAATAAATATAAGGATAGAGGTGTCAATCACTCCGGTCCTGCACCGTACATTGCCGTCCCAAATGCAAATTGAACTGCATCTGCAACCAATGTTTGAATTGGCTAGTTCAGGTGTAGCGGCAAAGGATCAATTAACTTTATTATCCCGAACATGCCATGGAGGATGTCACACCCTCGCCCATCGCCATATCCAACTTTTGCATTCTTTGCTATCATTAAATCCTTGTCATAAGAAGCATCCACGCTGGCTGTAGATATTAGTGCCTGCATCATAAATTTGATATAATAATGCCATTTATGTTTTCCTGACACTATGTTTGGATCAAAGATTTAATGAGAGAAAATGAAAGAAAAGAGTATATGAAATCACAAAGTGTGTTTGGTTATTAAAGAAAGTGGAGGTCAAAAAATATAAAAAAAGAAATAAGTAAGGATTTAAAATCTCTTATTTTGTCTTATTTTTTATTTATTTATTTTCTTTTATCTTGATAAATTCATATTTCAAACTCGGCATCAGACTCTTTAAAAAATGGTGAAGTACATATACATTAGGGCATCTAGATCCAACTTTCCACTATTTTTAAGTCGAACCATCAAAAACTATGAGTCGGTCTTCTGTTGATCAATTTGTAGGCGAATGCGCTTACTAGTTTTATTGAACGACAACCTTCAAACTTACAGAGAATCAGACATAGCAAGGAAATATATATAAAGACCGTCAATGAAAGGTTAAAACCTGGGTCAATCTAAACACGCTAGACATCTGGGAAATTACTTAATATGAAGTTTTGATTGCACACTCTTCATGAATTTTCGTATCATTTGTTATCTTAGTTAACGATTGGCCTTTTAATACTTTCCATTTCTCCTTTCGCCTCCATCTTTTGAATTGGCGCAAGCTCTTCCATTGATTTTTTTGTTTTTAGAAGAGTAAAAAATTTTTTTCCCAATTTTTAAATGTTTGTTATCTAATGTTTATATCAGTAAACAACGACCAAAAAAAAAAAAAAAAAAAAAAAAAAAAAAAAATCAATTGTAACTGCAAATGCATAATGTCAGTGACGTTTAGGGATTTTGACCAACTAGGTTAATTCTTGGTTGTGGTAATCTTGCACTCAGATCAGCTCAATAACAAAAATGAACTATCCAGAAGTGCTTAAGCATGGACTTTAATGCTTTAATTTCCATGAAGTTGTTTTAACCCACTAGTGTTGGAGCAATGATAGGCATCACAAAAAAATTTTCATAATTCATATGGTCGCGCAAAATTCAACATTTGAATTCTAGCCATTCAATTAAACATTTGAAAACCAAGTGGATTTATCAAGTGGTCGTGCACTTCAAAATTTTATGAAAATTAGTAGAACCCTAATCCAAGTCATAATTACCTTTCCATCGACATACGTAATTTTATGAATGTTTGTCTGTTTAAAATTTACAGTAGCAATTGCGTGAACCAGATACTGTTGAAAAGAGACTTAATATTTGTTCGCATTTTAGTGGAGTTGTGCTTACAGGTTGAGCCTTTCCAGAATCAGTAGCTATAACTCAATCCAAACATTTCTTAGCAAGTAAGAACCCTATGATCATGCTCAGAAAAGTTGATACGTTGATTACCCTTTTCACCATTTTTACTTAGCCCAAAAAGAAAAAAAAGAAAAAAAAAGAACCGAGGTCGAGTTGTAACTTGAAAGATCAACTAGGGCATGCATATCTATCTAGCTGAAGACAAATATATGTACATTTATATAAGTTGCAGCACTGAAATTGAAGCCATTTGTACAATAGAACGAATGAGATCCATTGACAGGAAAAACAAATATTGAAAAAAAGGCTCTCCTAATCTATCAGGAATGACTGAAAGAACAGTTAATACAAAGTCCGTGGAAGAAATTAACATATAGCCGAGGAATTGGAATATGGGAGAAGATTGCAATTAGGAGGCTTCAAATGTCAACGTGGCATATTAGGTACATATTAGTGGTGGTGTTGAAGTATTGAGCCCCTTTTTTACATCTGTTCTTAGGATCATCAACAGCCTTTTTATGACACTTATTCCCCTTTGATCTCAGCTTCTTCTTGTCTGTATTTCTCCCATCTTCATCATGGTCACTTGAAGTGTGTAAGTCTCCCATCACTGAGAGATCTGTCAACTGGTTTTGGAAACTCATATTTATTCTCCTTCGTCCTCTGAACTTCTTCCTCCTGCTCGTCGTCTTCTTCTTCTTCAGCTAATAAATGGGGAGGTGGCGCTAAGTGGAGGCGCTCCAGGTCTTCAATGTCCATACCATACTCGAGATAATTAGCGCCGTACATTGCCAAAGCGTCGATCGAAACTGACATGATTTCGGCAGGCTAAGTTTATTTTTCAATATGGGTAGCTAAAATAATAGCCTTTATGGTTTGAAGAGAAAAGACAACCCCAATTTTTTCTATATTAAGTGCACCCAAGAAACAAGTATATATATGCCATCTATATATGGAAAAATCTAACTTTTCTCTTTTCAAAATTCACGGGTTAAACTCCGAGTCAAACAGAATTTTCTCCTCAACTTTTAGAATGGAAGAAAGGAATACGGAGGTTGAACATGAAATATAAACAAAAACAACATGCTCGTGATCATGCATTCATACAGCTGTTTATATATATATTTGATGTTTGGTCTTGTAATGCATATTATGAGGTCATCTATGACTAATCTTTGTGATGTTGTAAGTTGTAACGATTAAAGCTACAGTGCAACTTTTTGAAATCTGCTCTTAAATGAAGTTGAGCATTTGATGGATGAACCCCCTTCACCAGAGTTCATATTATGGTCAATCAAATTCCACACATTAGATCAAAAGTAGCAAATTTGGATGCTGAAATTTTGTAGAGTCTATTATTTTGAGAAGTGTGTCCAAACCATGATACTGGAGAAAGGCAATGGGTCTAGGATCGCGAGGATCCTCCTACTGTGAGGCTAGTTACTATTTCAACTCATCACAGTTACTGTTTAATTTAATAATATTTATGATAAAATACGACCACAGTGTGGTAATTATAAATCATATTTGCAGTAAATGTGGCTCACGTTTGTGATAACTACGGTCTATGGGTCAGGAGCAACTTTGCTACTGTCGCACTTCGTGCTGTTATGTCCGGTTGCTGAGGTGTTCCAATGACAGCCTACCACGTATTTTTAACTGCCACATCAAGCATATAAAGGACAGCAACGGAGAGTTTTGCTGTTGCACGTCTTTTAATGTGGGCCGCACCTAACTCGAAGCCCAAGGTCACCTCTCCGAAATCTTCGTCTCCCTCTCTATCTGTTTTGTATTGATTGCACTTATACACCCATCATATATAGACGAACTGCAACGATTTTGAATCTAATTGCTTTCTTATTCGTCCTTTATTTTTTACAAGTTTGTCCATGTTTTTTTTTCTCTCTAACCTTTTCTTTTTCGTAAGCAAGAATTTGTAAATCTGAAATATAGAATATATGATATTTAAGATTTCTAGTTCCGATTTTTTCCTGAGAAAGGAGGTTAGCTTTTCTATTTTTATTTTTTTTCCCCTTTCGACACCTGATTTAGCATTTTTCCGATTGAATGAATACAAATCCAATTGCTGGCTTCTCATCTTTCATCAAGCATTAAGCAGGTAAATGAAGTTCATTACAGGAACTCTTACCCCACCCCAAAAGAAAAAATAATTTTGATTTCTCACGAAAGATTATCTTTTTTTTTTATTTTAATATTTGCTTTTCTTTCAATTCATGGTATTGAATAAAATCAAATTACACGTGTGACAAATAAGACCAGATGAAGAAATAGTACGAAGCGGTAGTAGTTTCTTGTGCCTTGATTGTGGTTTGTAGATAGAGATCTAGTAACCAGCCAAAAAAAAAAAAAGATAGAGATCTAGTAATGGGAAACCGAAAAACAGATGAAGAAGATAAACGTTAATGGAAAAGAGAAGTAAACAAATGATATATATATATATATATCTATAGGCATATGTATATTATTATGCAGAGAGAGAACAAAATTGGAAAAGTCAAAACATTTAAAAGACGTGTAACGGCAAAGTTCTCCGTTAGTTTTCTGTCATGACTGATGTGACACTACAATCACGTGTTGAGCTTCCATTGGTACACCTCAGCAATTGGACACGACTGCACGGAGCGGGGCAGTATCAAAGTCGCGCCCCTATAGGTCACACCTGAAGTAATTGGTTTTTCATCGAGACCACTTTTATTTTTTTAAAAAGATTCTCCTCCAATAGCTAAATTTTTTCTTTTTCTGATTAAAGGGCTTAGATTGCAAGGTTCGGTACTTTGAAATCTGCTCATAGTATCGGCAAAAAATCCTAATTCAAGAAATTATTCGGTAGATTGGGAGTATGAGATCCCTTAGTGGGACGTATTGACGTAACCTTATTTCATTGGCAGCCTAGCTGTTGTCGATAGATTGGACCTCTAAAATCAGCTGGGCTAGCCTCAAGCTTAGCCTTCATAAGTAATCCACATTGGGTTTTGGATTTCATAGTATTTTTAGCAGAAAAAGTTGCTGCCCTAAAAGTTTAGAGAGCTTTGCCCAAGTGGTTCGTGTGCTTAACATAAGCCCATTCAATGAAAGAGCCGATTAGGTGTCCATCAAAACAAAAGAAGCTCAGATGGGGACTCTACTCTCTCAATATTGTACCAATGTTTTTGTGGGTGTCATAACTAATCTTATCTGTATTGTTTCAATTTAATCGGATGTCTCTAAAATGACTCGTATCAATATTTTATGTTTAGACTGTTAATCTTCAACTCCCTCTGTCCCTTCACAATGCATCAACTAGATCCTAATAAACAGTGGGTAAACTCATAAGAGCTATTATCCTCGAAAAAATAGCATAACAGTCATCATAACAGTTTTTAATTATAATTATATCATCGTCACATTATTTTAATAAATCTTTTATTATAAATAGTATTGTTCATTATTTAATCATGATGGTCAAAGGTGTTATGACTTCTCTTTTATAAACAAAATATCGTTTGTGTTTAGGATAAGCATTTGATGAAATTCGCTTGTAGGCTGAGTCACACATATTGATCCTTACCCGGTAATCCCATTTAGTCTCCAATCCGCATGGGAATCTTGAGGTCGTCAATACCTCAAAGTCCTCTTTCTTCCTATAGGAAAAAGAAAAAGAAAAAGAAAAAGAAAATAAAGAAAGAGGAGGGATAGCCATTTTGCAGGCATGTGGACTCATTTGCTTGCAGGCATGAAACAGTCGGATTGAATTTATTAACTAAGGGGATTATTCCACAAAATGGGGGCCACGGCATCCCACAAGTAAGAAAGTGTGGTATTAGTTATCTTCCTTTTTTGTGTTTTTTTTTTTTAGGTCAAGGCGTCTAGTCAGCTTAGACATACCTTCATTTAGAGCTGTAAACAAGTTAAGTCGGGCCGAACAAATTATTTAACCTTAGTTTGATAAGTTTAACTAGTTTAAAAATCTATTCAAGCTTGGTTAATGAGGTTTAATATAGGCGATCATGAGTCGAGTTCGAATAACTTGAAATTTTAATTGTATATAAACTTATCCAGTCGAGCTCAAAAAATTAAAAAACTCTAAAATGTGTTTAGGATAAATTTTGACAGGAAGTTCAACACCCATAAATGATTCACCCCACCTTATTCCATCTCTACTTCTGCCTCAGGCAATGCAGTATAAGAAATCCTCGACACTGTTACTAATCCCACGAATTTTGCATCCCCTCCAATAGCATCCAGCAAACAAACAAAACCGGTGAAGCTGAGCACAATTTTACATCCCAAGTTCAGGAATGTCTAATCGCATCAACCCAAACTTGCAACCTCAATTTTTTAATTTTTTATGTTTTTTAAGATGTTGCTTTCAACCGACTATTCTCTCAACCAATTTTTTACAATGTCCAAATGGCCAACATTTATTCCCGAAAGAAGCAGACAACTTGCTGCCACATACAGTGGATCTTAAAACTGACAATAAACATTGGACTTTGGTGCAATGCATTGCACACATGCATCGATCTTTAAGCCTACTGGAGAGGATCCTACTCAAATATATATTCAATGCAATAAGATGGCCCTTTCTGTAGAAAATTATTTATTTTCCAACATTGTATCATCAATGTGCTTACCTTTTCGTATTTTACCTATTTGACAATCCCAAAATTTCTAAGAGTGATTAGGAGCATTTGCATTTGTGCTTTTTGAAGTTGTTGTAGAGGAAAACATAGTGGAAAATGACCTTACACCCCATCTCGAATGGAATCTTCCATCATTGTTGTAATGTCATCACTCATTTTCACTACAACAGCACCATAGCCTCATTCTGTACTCGGATCTGCATAGATGATAGTTGGCCATAATAGGTGGCCCAGTGATCCGCTGGCAAAGCAAGGTCTCAAGTAGATCGCACAGCTTCCCATTGAAGCGAGAACTCCAACCGCTAAAAGCATATCTCATGTTGTAATTTGACTCTATGGAGTGACGTATAGACAGATTAAATATAGAAAAATTTTCATTTCTTCCCTCTTTGTTTAATGTATATTCAGTTTTCTCCTTTCAGTTTAGACACTTCTAATATTGCCCTTTATTTCTCCTTTGCACCCCTTCAACTAAAAACTCTTTTATCTGTTTTTCTACTCTATCCTTTATACAATATGCACGAAAGTGAAACACAAAAACAAGTGCGAAGAAACTCAATCGCTTTTGTTTCTTCGCACAATAGTCTAAAAAAGACAAATCTCTGACTTTTGCTCACTTTTTTCTTGATCAAAACATTCTCTGCTAGGTATGTGGATTAGTTTAATCTGTGTTTTGATTTTTAATCTATTCAATCATGTTGAAATAATATATTCTATAAGGGTTTTTTGCATAACCTGTTTAGATTGAATATATTGTTATGTATATTTCCTCATTAGAGATCCAATGGTAGGGTTTGTATTTCAATCAGAATATGTCAATTTGTATTCAATTCATATGAGAGAGAGAGAGAGAGAGAGAGAGAGCGCTTTTTACCTCCATCACGAGCAGGGTCACAACAGGATGTATTCAATGCATTTTCATATCTTCAAGCGATGTGTTCCTTCAACTTTATATTAGTAGGACGTTACTATTTTTCTTCATCTTTATTTCTTCAAGCTCTTTATATATGGAATCAAGGGTCTACACTAGTTTTTCCCTAGTTAATTTCATGTGTTTGTTCTTAATATGTAAATTATTTATTATTTATACATTAAAAAAGGGGGAGGTTCTGACCTTTAGTGCTTATTTATTTTCACCGAACATAATTTTTTTTTTTAATAATTAAAAAATTATTCTATTTATGTATACGATTTTTTCAAGTTTTCTCAAGTGCATTAACATAAAGACGATAGTTGGAAATAAAATTCTCTTGCTATGTAGCTTTGGTGGTATTTGGGTTCATGATCTAGGAAATACCTATATAGAAATGGAACTAGTGTTATTCGATATGTTCCAAGAACAATACTTACAATGATATCTTATTAGAGATACAAAAGACTTTTGGCATACCAGCGAAGGATTTGATCACTAAGTATCAGTTACCTGATACAACTTTGGACTTGCCTCTTGTTTCCATACAATTGATGAAGATATATTTCATATGATGCAAGTGTACTATCAAATGCATGATGTGATACTAGCATATATATTTTCTAATGTGGTGCGAAAGAAAAACTTATTTAATGAGTCTGTGCAATAATTTTTTGTCAATAAATTTTGCAATAAATTTTTATTTATACATTTGTTTATTTAAGATCTTTATTATTATCAATAGCATCTTTGTTTTAGGACATAAATTAATCATTCTAATTGTAGGTCGAGCCAAAGCTTTCAGCTTCCAAGCCAAGTACAGGAAAATGATCACCACAAAGAGGGGACATCAAGGGGGTTTGAAGAAGTTCATGAAGTTGAAGAGCAAGTACACTCGGATCAAAATGAAATGCCATGTCCATGGGATGATGATTATGCACCAGTTTGGTTGGATAGTGATCTAATGTAATGGGATGAAAATGATAAGGAAAAAAATGATGACATAGTAATTCAATGGAGCAATGATGGCCTAGAACCTGAGGATAATTCCAATTCCTTTATGCATCAATTTATAACTGAACAAGAAGTAGAAGATGATTTTCAATTTCCATTACAAATTGGTCAAGAATTTTCTGATGTGTTGAAGTTCCGAAATGCTTTAAGGGAGGCTATAATTGCTTTGAGTTTTGAGTTCAAAACAACGAAGTCTGATTCTGAATGCAGCCGATGTGCCAAGGATAGTTACCCATGGTGTATACGTGCAATAAACTTCTAGATGAGCCTACCTTTAGAATTACAAAGTTAAATGATGTGCATCAATGTGGAAGATTGAATCACCATGGTAATCAAAATGCTTGTAGGGGGTGGATAGCAAATTTTATCATTGATCAGCTATGAATTCACCTGAAATACTCACCTAGTGAAATCATCATAGACATTCGGAATGCTTTCAGTATAAGTACAGACTATCAAAGAGCTTGGAGGGGTAATGAAAGTGCTTTGGAAGCTATCTATGGGTATAACAAAGATTGGTTCAAATTAGTTCCACCTTAGTATGAGGAACTAGAGAAAGCAAATCTTGGAACCATCACTAATCTTATGCAAGGGCAGCAAGATGAATTTCGTCGGCTATATGTTGCATTTCGTGCAACCGTACTTGGTTTTATACGAGCATGTAGACCTCTCCTCTTCTTGGATAGTACACATCTTCATACGGCATATGGGGGAATTTTGTTATCAGCCATATCTTTAGATTCAGATGGACAGATGTTTCCAATTGCCATTGCAGTCGTTGAAACTGAAACCATGAGTAGTTGGTCATGGTTGTTAGTGCAATTAAAGAATGTCTTAGAAGATACCAATGGTTTGACATTTATGTCTGATAGGCAAAAAGGATTGACTGAAGGGGTTCCTACAATTTTTCCATATTCATACCACGGATATTGTGTAGAGCATTTAAGTGCCAATCTACAAAAAGGCTTACCCTAATAAAGTCATAACATCCCTATTTTGCAAAGCAACTCGTGCCTATACAGTTCAAGGATATAAAGATGTAATGGTCTGTATCCAAAAGGTATCCTTACGTGCACACCACTGGATAAAGGGAAACAATCCAAATCTTTGGGTTGTTTCACTTTTCAAAGGGCACAGGTATGATCATCTCACTTCCAATATGGCTGAAAGTTTTAATAATTGGGTTAATGGAGCTTAAAACCTTCCAATAATCCCATTATTTGAACATGTACAGACACATTTAATGACATTCTTTAGTGAACGTCGTGACCCCGGCTTGACATGGAATACAACTCTAACACCAACAATTGAGAGATATTTGTGTACGGCTACCAAAAGATCAAGAAATAGGTTGTGCTTCGAGCAGGTGAATATGTGTATGAAGTAATAATGCAGCGGATATTAAGAGAACAAGAAAATAAACTCTAATCTGTTGATTCACCACGAATACCGGATTCAGAGCCGTCCTACAACCTATTGATTCACCACGAATGCTAGGTTCTAGGACATCAAACACTCGTTGATTTTTGTAGAAAATACTGAATGATTGGAAAAAGTGCAAAAAAACGCACAAAAGTTTATTATTCATCAAAAGCTGCTGAAAATGTCTTAAATAAGAACATAAATAGGCGGCACAAAACCCTAGGCCCGGGACAAAACCGGATTAAAAGGAAAACTGACAAAAAGTCCACAAAAATAGGCCCAAAACACAAAATAGTTCCAAAACCGTATTTAGAAGCATTTTTTTGCAATTTCTTAGGCTGAAAAATCATTTCATATTTTCTCCTTTCTCCGGCTCGTCGATACCTTTTCAAAGACATATTATAATGGCGAAACGGAGCTACGAATCAAAAGTTATGGTCGATTGAAGTTTACCGACCACCAGTCCGGGTATATCGCCGTCGCCGCATTTCTAAATAATCTTCAGTAATACGATCCGCATCAAGTAACAGATAGAAAAAAACATCATAACAGCAAGCTAGATAATTAGGAATGTACTTGTGGCCAATGGCAAGTAGAGTGCCTGCCATGTCCTCATGCAATCGTAGCTATTGAAACTCAGAAAGATGACATTTATAAATATTGTTCAAAATGTTTTACTGTGTCCAGCTATCGTAAGGCTTATGCTGAATTGGTTTTTATCTGGTAGTTGATCAGAGTCAATGAAATTGTGAAGGTTATTACGACATGGGACCCCCTTGTTATAAGAAACAACTTGGGAGACCAAAAACAAAGAGAATTCTAAAACTTTGCATTGCAGCAGGTGCAAAGGAGTGGGACACAATAAGTGGTCATGTAAAGTCCCTCAATCTTAACATGAGGTATTTTTTCCTTTGTACAAGTGCACATACACACATAAACTAAGGTGTATTTTCTTGTTGAACTAGTAATGTTCATAAAATTTACAGACTAACATGATTTTTCTTTTCTTTTTTTTTTTTATTTTTATAACATGTTTACTTATTGGTCATTGCAAACTTTATCTGTGTGAATGAATTTGTGCAGGTAACAAGGATTCAACGTGGCGGGGGACTTTGGAAGTGAGACTTTTGTGCTTTAAAGTTTATCTCTTACTCAGTGGTCTAACCTTATTTAGTGATTATTTGATGAAGGCAAGCCTTTTGTCATATGTTGGTTTAATTCTTCTTCTTTTTTTTTTTTTTTTTCTCTAGTTATTATTTCTCTTTTCTAGTTTATATGCTGAACATTATAAAAATTTTGAATTGTCAGTGGTATGATTGTCTATCCTATTTTGTAATTATTTGGTGAAGGGAAGCCTTTTCCATGTATTGATTTTTTTCTTCTTTTTTCCTTGAGATATCATTTCTCTTTCCTAGTTTATATGTTGAACAATTATAAAAATTTTGAGTTGTCAGTGGTATGATTGTTCTAATCAAATGTTGTTTAATATATTAGTATTATTTCATTTGTGCGTCACTTTTTAAGTTTTTTTTTTTGAGTGAAACTAATGTGAAAAAATACTTATGACTTTTCTGAGCAATAAATCATATTTTTGTGTTTCGTTGAAGCCTAGTGATTTCAAATGATACCAATCTAGTCACGATCCTTGAATGCTACTAAAGATGGCAGTGGATTGAGGCGGGGCGAGGACTGGCACCTCTATCCCCACATCTATCAAAAAAATTCTTCTCCATCCTTGCTTCCATACTTGTGCGGAAATTTTGTTGGAAGTTCATCCTCGGCTCGCAGGTATAAATTTCCGTTCACCCCCGCCTCCGTCCCCGCCCCCAGCCCATACCTGCGAAGTCCAACCATCACAACTTTCCTTTCTTTTACAAGTTCGAATTCGAATCAAGAAATAAACATTGATCAAACTCAAAATGATTTGTGGAAAGAGAGAAAGGGGTTACAATACCTGGTAGCTATTGAGGGCAATGTAAGATTTGTAAATGAGGTAGTCCCTCTTAATGGCGTCTTCTTGGGAGAGGTTAGGGACATCGTTGTTGTTGATTGCCGCTTAACATGCACGCAAGTAGAAATTGTTCCTCAGACCAAACAATAGGTTCGGTGCCACCATGGTTGTTGGATCTATGAGAGAGAGAGAGAAGAGAGAGAGAGAGAGAGAGAGAGAGAGAGAGAGAGAAGATAGAGACAGAGAGTCAGTGAGAGGAGAGTGTGTGAGAAAGAGAGAGAGAGCGAGATAGAAAGAGAGAGGGGACAGAGATAGCGAAAGAGGGAAAGGCAAAAAAGAAAAGAAAGAAAAAAAGAAACCAAAAGGGACAACAAGCAAAAAAGAAAAAAGGAAGCAAAAAGAATAGGGGACAGAGCAAAACAAGGAAAGAAAGAGAGATCGAAAGGGTTCAACAAGAAGTAAAAACAACAAAAAGAGTAACAATTAAGGCAAGGCAGGGCAGGGCGGGGCGGGGCGGGGCGGGGCGGGGCGGGGAGGGGTGGGTGAAAACTTCAGTCCATCCCTGCCTCCATTCTCGTTTTTAATCCTCCATACCCTCCCCAAACGGGGTGCGTTCGGTCGGATCTCTACTTTTTCCCGATCCACTGCCATCCCTAAATACTACCATAAGATTGCTACCATAAAAGAACTTGTGTAAGCATCATATATAGAGTATAATATATATATATATATATATACATTTATATATATAATATACACTTGCTAACACATAATATAGATAATATACACACATATATAATATATAATTTCAATATTAATTATAAGCCGTGTGCACGCCTGTTCCATTTTGTTCGGTTTTAATTACAAATCTATATAAGACACGGAAAACATAAAAAAATACCAAAATTATACTAAAAATCATAAATAATATAGAAATATTTACTAACAATAGCTTACAATTAGTGACTATAATTATAATTTTTAGAATGCAATCACCTTGCGCACCGTTCAAACACCAAGCTTTATTATTTTAACGGCTGACGTGGGCTGACGTCATGAGTTCAAATGCACTATGTAACCGACCGAACGACTATTTTCTTTTTTTGCCCAATTTCGTTCTTTTAAGCATGGATTTTTGTTTACATACAACAAATTAATTTAGAAATGAATTAGAGCTAAAATAAATAACATAATTAATCCTACTCTAGGTGTAACAAGAAACTAATTAAGAAATGTAGATTGCACTTTTAGAGTACAATCATGCGCATGTCTGTGTGTTTATTTTCTCCCAATTTTTCCTTTGATTTTCCTCTGTCTTTCTCTTATAAGTAGAATCAAACAAGGGAAGATAAAATTTCATTCCGTTCCCTCCCCTAGGTTCTCAACAGATTGTTAGATTCAGTTTTCTTATATCCATAAGATCTTCTTCATTCCATGAAGAGAATGGATCTTTCCATTCCATTCATGTGAAGTCAACATATCATCACAGCTACAAATCAATGGACAAGATTAGACCAACAGTATAAAATTTTAGTTTTAGTACTCTATCAGTATAGAATGATTGTTTTACCCAAGCAGACACTAATATACAAATTTAAAAGCCTCCACTTTAACTGGAAACTTTAAAAGCCTTTAATAAGGATGGAAGCTTTAGAAAGGATTAAAGCGGCTATCATACGGAGGCTTTATATTGTAAATTATTTCACGAAGGGTGCTTAATTATGTATTTCACAAAGCTTCAACTTCGAATGGAGGCTGTATATCGCACTTTGGATCACTGGACCATAAAAACTTAAATACAAATCTCCACTCAAAGCAACGACTTTATTATTTTTCACGAAATAGCTAGTTTGAAAAACAAAAATATCAAAATAGTGTGTGAGAAATTATCTTTTAGTTTAGGATCGGTTTTGCCAGTTCATATGCCATCTAAGGAAAAGAATGGACCCAAAAAAATTTCTGCTCAAAGTCTCGGCTTTGTGTGGATGTTTTGTGAAAAAAAATAAAGCCATTGCTTTGAGTGCAATGTTTTTGGTCCATTGTTTTCCTAGATGGCATACGAACTGGCAAAAACTATAAGACAATTTCTCACACACTTTTTTGATGATTTTGTTTTTCAAAGTAGCTATCTCATTCTGACCTTAAAGTCGTTTATATATCTGTGTTTATATATATATATTTTGAAACTTGGACCAAAGGCACAAGAAGAATGAAATTAGAAAGAAAAAGACAAGTAACGCCCACGCAATTGGACCGCAAAGCACTCCCCGTGTTGGATTTTGGCACATAGCTGCAGATTCTCTTGGTGGTCATGACAAAGTCTGGCTTATACATTGAGTTGATATTGGCATCTCGATATCAATGGAGAGATTGCAGCTCAAAATGGGGTTTTCAAACTTGTAACATCTTCATGAAGTCTAGAAGAATCTCATTCTCCAACTATGGTCTAAAACTCTCCTGCTTATCCTAAAGGAGTCTCTCTGAAATTCAATGCAAATTGATGACAACCCAAAACACATATTCATGAATTTCTCTCTATCAACTCCTCCATGGCTTCCTTTTCTAATGGTCCTTATTCTTCTCATCCTCTCTCTCTTTCTTCTCAAAACAAAGAAGAAACCAACAGCAGTAGGTTCCAAGCTTCCACCATCCCCTCCAAGGCTTCCCATCTTAGGCAACTTGCACCAGCTAGGCAAGTTGCCTCACCATTCCTTATGGCAACTGTCCCAAAAATTGGGTCCCATCATTCTTCTATAACTAGGTAACATCCCAACCCTAGTCATTTCATCGGCTGAAATGGCCAAAGAAGTCTTGAAAACTCATGATCCCAACTTCTGCAGCCGGCCAGACTCACTTGGCCCTAAAAGACTTTCTTACAATTTCTTAGACGTGGCCTTCTCACCCTACAGTGATCAATGGCGGGCAAGGCGGAAACTCTTTGTTTCCGAGCTTTTTAGTGCGAAGAGAGTGCAATTATTCTGGCATGCAAGGGAGGTCGAGATTAATCGTTTAATCAACTCCCTATCCCAAGCTTCTCGTAATCCAGTTAATCTTGATGAGGAGATCTTTACTTTAGTAGATGGAATTGTCTGTGTGGTTGCGTTTGGTAAGAGCTATGGAGGAAAGTAGTTTAAGAATCAGAAGTTTCAAGAGGTTATTGCTGAAACCATGAAGATGATTGATAGTTTCTCTGCTGAGGACTTCTTTCCCTCTGAAACCATGAAGTTGTTGATGTCTTACCCGGGCTACGAGGAAGGCTTGAGAAGTGTTTTCGCAACCTTGATGACTACTTCGAAATGGTGATTGATGAGCACCTTGATCCTGCGAGGCCAAAATCAGACCAAGGTGACTTTGTTGATGTCTTGGTTGGATTATTAAAAGATCAAGCTATAACCAAAGGCCGTATCAAGGAAATTCTCCTGGTAAAATCTCCTTATGACGCTTTTTTATTTGTTTTAAGTGGATGAGTGCTAACCACAGCCGCGATGGTCAATCACCGGTTCGGATTGATGTTTGACAATACAGCTGGGATTCATACTCAACTGGTAGACCCAAGTGAGTTGGTCGTCAACGATTGGCCATTAATAATAGCTGTGGCTGACATTTTCTTTTAATTATCATTGTTTGCTTAATTTTATATTTTTGTCATGTCACTTTCTTTATTGCTTCTAGATAGTGATTTCTTTTCCTAGTTTTTGTTGTCATTATTGTTGAAAATATTGTTATCATAGTTGTCAATACCGGCCATAAAATGGTACTAAAAAAAGATGAGTTTCGTACTGATTAACATATTGACTAATACCAGTGGTATCAGGCGATACTAACCAACACCGGATAGTACTAATTTTTTTATGTAATTTATTATAAACTAATTTAATTTTATTATATTATGATAATAAATGTCTATTAGAATATGTGTTGCATATACTAGACAGTAATGTTTCTTTTAAGTATTTTTAAATATATATTTTAGTTATATAACACGTTTATGTTATGTTAAAATAATTTAATGTTGAATAATATTTATTATGAGTAATGTCAAATTTTGTTAAGAAATATATATTTTTATAACTATATAATAGTTATAATAATAAATGCTAGACGGTACCTGGTATTGCACCGATACCGGTACGTACTGTACTCATAACAAAAACTATCATTTTGGATTTCGTAAAGATTGAATAATAACTACTCCACACCGCCCCCCCCCCCCCCCCCCCCCCCCCTTTCTCTTCCTCTCTCTCTCTCCCTCCTCTCTCTCTCTCTCTCTCTAATTTTTTTTAAAAAATAAGATTAATTACAGTTTGCACTCTTACATCTTACACCAAATTTCATTTTATTGTAATAATTAAGTCATTTCACCTATAATTTGTTGCAATGTCAATCTTATGGTAACTTTCATTTGAAAAATTGGAAAACAAATTTGCATGTGACAAGCACATAGTCAAAATTAAGGGGCAAAGATGTAAAATCTAACTCCTTCCCCCAAATAATCTACCACAATATCTTGTAAAATTATTCCAAATTCATTAGTATAATCAACTTTGTAATGTATATATAATATAATTGGGCCCCCAATTCGACTCATGCCGTGTGAATCTTTGGATGGGAAAACACTAAATTTTACATCTTTGCCTTATTAAAAAAGGCCGTGTACTTATCACATGAGAATTTTTCTTCCATTTTTCAAATAGAAGTTAGCAAAAAAATTAACATTTTAACAAAGTCGAAGTATAAGAATTTAATTGTTACAAATATAAATAAAGATCTAGAAGAAGAATTTGGTGTAGTGTAAAAGTACAAAGTATAATTAATCCAAAAAAAGGTTCCAAACCCATAATTTTGCTTCACTGCATGTCCAAAACCTTCTTACTCCATTTCAGATGGTAGGGTTTCGCATTTGATAGTGTGATTTCATTTTGTATGTCTCTTCTCCCTTCCAACTCAGTGAAGCCAGTAATCCTTTTGTTTCTTGAATGAAAAGTCTTCTCTTTTGCTGATAAAAAAAAAAAATAGTGTGACTTTTATTGATGCTGGACCAATGACAGTCATTGTTATAGGTAGTGGCAATATTTTGGGACAGCAAATCTTATTAAAGGATGGACAATGCCTGAATGCCAGTAAGTTTATCATAGGATCCTAGTAGGGACCTAAATAATAAGTTTGTTTTTATGTTATCTCTAAAAACGGAATTAAAAAGTGACAATCTTATGCATATAATCATGCTTTACATTTCAAATATTCTTCGGACTTTAAAATTTGTGATAGTAATTCGAAAAGAATGTGAATCCTAAAAGTACTTACGTATATATATATATATAACATTTTTTCAGAATACATTTGTTGGAGGCATAGACACAATTGCTGTGGCAATTGTCTGGGCAATGTCCGAGTTTGTCAAGAACCCCCAAGTCATGCAAAAGCTACAAGCAGAAATTAGAAGCTGACTTGGAAGGAAAGAAAAAGTGGATGCAAATGATCTTGCAAACCTAAGATACTTAAAGATGGTGGTAAAGGAAACCCTAAGGCTGCACCCACCGGCGCCATTACTAATCCCGCATGAGACTTTACGCCATTGCAAGATCGGTGGAAGTGATGGTTACGATATCTACCCACAAACTAGAGTCCTAATTAACGCGTGGGCAATAGGAAGAGATCCGAATAGTTGGAGGAACCCAAATGAATTCTACCCTGAACGGTTCGAAGGTAGTGAAATTGATTTTAGAGGGCATCATTTTGAGCTAGTGCCATTTGGGGCTGGTCGAAGAATTTGTCCGAGTGTGAGCATGGCTGGTTCGACTTTAGAACTTCTACTGGCCAACCTTTTGTACCATTTCGAATGGGAGCTGCCTGGTGCGATGAAGAGAGAAGATATTAGCATGGAAGAGGAAGGTGGCATTACTACCCATACGAAGGCACCCCTTTGTCTTGTGCCCATCAAGTACGCTTGGCAAGATCGGGGATAAAACTGGTTGTATATAGAGATTATATACCTTTTTTTTTCTCTTTTTGTTTTTGTGCTTTTTTTTTCAGCATCAGATATCATCTATGCATGTGAGTATAAATTTGTGTGTGAGATTTTTTTACCATATAATTATGATGTTGTGTTTTTATGATTGTAAGGCACAATCAGAATAGTTTTCATACATGGACCAGAAGTGCCATATAATCAACAACAATTGGCAATGGGGTAGTCCACAATTCCTTCAATAGTTTATTTTTTAGGCATAATGCGTGGAGATTGATGAGCATTTGATCAAAACAAATGAAAAACCTTGGCCACAGAGTGTGATTATTTGAAAGCAGGCAAGTCTGAAAGGTTCCTCAGTTTCGGAGGACATAAGTTCGAGGGGAAAATTGAAGGTTACCGGCCATAAGCATTCTGCGACCCACATGCCATACTAATTTAATTTGTATTTAACCGTAATTTAATTGCAGCAAGGATAACGATGCTATTCAATCAATAAGTTTTAAGAGTTAAATTTGATACACTCATGTAAAATTTTGTTTTACACCAGCGAGTATAATAATGTGACACGTGTGTCCATGAGTTTTTTATTTTTTTATTTTTTTATATTACCTAATTGCACTCTAAAAAACGTACAATGTGAGTCCTTAATTACAGGCTAAAATTATTATTTGTGTGTTATTTATTATTTTTACATAACTGTAGTATTTTTCACGTTTTACATGCCTTAAACAGATTTGAAAATAAAATCAAACAAAATGAAGTAAGCTATTATACATTACCTATATGAGTGGGTGTTTATATTATATTATAATATATTTTTTACTTTATATATTATATTATATCTTATTATTATAATATATATATATATATATATATGTGTGTGCGCGCGCGCGCAGGTGTGCAAAGTAATGATTTATTGAAATGAATCATTGCAATAAAAGAAAAATGGCCGCCAAGGCCATTTGGCCATTGTTGATTATAGGATCCAAGAAGACAATGACCATTGTTGATTGTGGGACACAAGAAGACAATGAAAAGAAGAGAGAAGAAAAATAAAAAATAAAAAACTTCTCATCTTCAGCTATAAAAGGAAGAGCCGAGGGAGGAAGAAGGAAGAAAAAGGGAGCCAAAGGAGAACTTAAAGAAAAAAAGCTAGAGAGAGCTCCATTCAATTATTTTCTTAGGGGCATAGCTTTCCAGTTAGTTTGCTAGCAGCTTTTTACTCAATCAATTTTTTCTCTTTTAGTCTTTTGTTGTAATAATTCTTTTACTTATGAAGTCATTTTATTTTTCAAGCCATATCTTTTCTTTTCAATACTATGAGTAGCTAGTTTTATTCTTGGAGTTAATTGTGAAAATCATCCGAGTATCTTGGAATATCAACAGAGGTAATTGAGTCTTCATTGTTTTATCTTTAAAATATTTAATTCTTGATAATTAAATTCTAGATCTTTGAGAAAACTTAAATTCTTGACTAAGTTTGGTATAGTTATTGCACAAATCGATGGTATGGATCTATAACTTTAATTTTATTGTTCTAGATTTAATTATTATTAAATTTTTGTTCTAATATCTTCATCTTTCTAATTAAAGACTTAAAATAAAGTCAATGATTTGAGTTATAAAAGCTCCGTTGAAATTTCGGGTGAATCAGGTGATCGGATTAAATGGATCCAATTCTATTTTAGTACATTTAATTTAAAGTCTAGTTCAACAATCATCAAATCTCCCAAAACAAATTATTTTATTTTGGTTACTATTTGATTTTTTTTTTTACACCAACTATGCATATTTCATCGGTATTATTCATGATAGAATTCAAACAGGTTGGTTTAGGTTCTAATTGAAGCCATTACAATGCTATGATATTTATCATGGCTTAGTCGATATTTAAGTTTTTACCGTGGGTAAATTTTAGCGTCAACTTTGCATGTTTGGATAAACGTTCCCTGTGGTTCGACTTTGGTCTTACTGGATTTTATTTGTTGCTCTGCCACACCTGCACTTGGGTATTAATAGAATGTCATATCCTAGGCGTAGTCACGTATTTTGGTCTCGTTACAGGGGAATGACTTTAATAAAATTATGCAATAAAATAAAAAAAATTCAAAAATTAAAAATTAAAAATTAAAAAATACAAAAATTATAATAAAAAAATAAAAGATAAAAATTCAAATTTTAAATATATATATATATATATAAAATAATACATTTGCGGATTTATGGACAATTGATTACTTCCCTCCCTTGACGAAAGAATTGGAAGGTATATACCAAATGATTAGTGGTCTTTGCTCACTTATTACTTCGTTTTATTGCTAACTTGTATATTTGTATAAATTTAGTTCTTTTTTATTTTGTGATTAACTTCTTTGGTTGGCATACTCGCTTATTGCTAGACGAAGCCAGTTAAGTTGGTTATCATATTTTCTGTTTTTATTTTTCATCTTACACATCTAACTCATTTAACTTATTAATTATTTAACATTTTCTTTTATTTAGTGGATAACTAACGTTAGTTACCATTCTAACATTTTATTTTCTGTAATTTATTTTAGCTGTTTTCTTTTTCTTCATGGTTTACTTTTCAAGTTGATTCACCGCCAATTTAGGTTGGCGCCTCAATATAGTGATCATATAGCTTCATATATATATATATATATATATTATTTTTTTATTTGATTATTGTGAATAATCTTATTTCGAGTTGATTCACCATCTATTTAGGTTGACGCCGCTCACTAAAATTATTAAAAGTATTATTACTAGCCTATCTAATATTATTTTCGTTTGTTGTTTTTGTGTTTAGGTATTTATTTATTTTCTCTTTTTAGTCTCTTTTTAGTATTTTTTCATATTGATGTCTCAGAAAGAGTTAATTTATATTTTCATAAGATACATACACTTTTATAAAATATTTCATTACGGATGTGCATGGATGATTGGTGAGTTTTGATTCTTCTAGTGATCTTTCTCCCAAACTTTAGGTGGAGAAATGAGGCTCCTTTTAATCCTTAAGCATTCCAAGGAGAGCCTTAAAACTGTAAACACCACATTTTTGCCTACTCGGTAATCTCTGATTCGATCGAATCCAGTTCTCAAACATCACAACACATATGATTGTACTCTAAAAGTGCAATCTACATGTCTTAATTAGCTAATTATTAGTTTTATATTATGTTTAATTGTGTTAATTTTAATCCTAATTCGTACTAACTTAGCTTTGTGTTTATTTTTAGGAATCCTAGTTTAAAAGGGATAAATTGGCGCTGAAACAGAATAAGCGTTCGAAGGGAGTTTGAATGGTCTTCAAGAGCATTCGAACGGTATACAGAAGCGTTCGAACGGTACGTCGGATGGTCTCATGTCAAGTTAAAGTTCGAAGTGTGTTCGAAAGATTCAGAGAGCAGGTTTTCCTATTCGAAGTGCGTTCGACGCAGCGTTCGAACGGTTATCCGTGGCGTTCGAATGGTTGTGCGATCCTACAGAGTTTTGGAAGCCTATATAACCTAGGATTGTTGTGTATTTTAGGGTTCACAATTTTAGCTTTGTTTTAGGAGTAGCAGTAGCTGTGGGTTTAGAAATATACTAGCTTATTGCAAGGTTTTCATAGTTGTTCACAATTCCTATAATCATATTCTCAGTTTTGCAATCAATATATTCAGTTTATTTCTATATAACTTGTGTTTATACTATGAATATGAATAGCTACACTTCTTAATCTTGGGATCAAAAGCGAAGATCAATTGAATGTTTTGGATGAATGAAGGAGGTATGTTTTGGTTTTAAAGTTAAATCTTCTAGTTTTTCTCTCTTCATCTTCTTCGTTCCAGAACTTTCGAAAACCTGGACGTTTGATTATGTTCGGTATCATTTATGTGTAAATTTATATTTAATTATTGCGCTGCGCGAATCGATGGTACTCGTCCTTGATTCAAACAACCTAATTTATTCTAAGAGTTGAAGTTTTGAAGAATAATTGTTTTTACTACTAAATCTTCCGAATTTGAGACTCGCAAAGCAGTCGAAGGATTTGAGTTGTCGAAATATCTCCTTCGGAATTCCAAAAGATGCAATTGATTGGAGTGGCTGATCCCCAGACTCTTTTTACTAATAGTTAAATCTACATAGCTTTTCAATGAATTACTTTTGAGTTTGAATTAGTTCAAATAAATATACATTCTCAAAACAATCAGATTTTTCTTTTCTTTTTAGAAGCAAGTCGTAGGATTTTTGTGAGTAATTGAGAGAAGTGTTTTAATGCTTGTGGTTCTATGTAACTTACTCCCTGTGGATCGATCTCATACTTTCGAATTATACTACTCTGCCGTCCTACACTTGGGATATCTCGAGCATACATTTGAAAGTTGAGTCAAAGTTTTGGCGCCGTTGCCAGGGAGCATATTCTCGTACAAGGGACCGCAAGAGGCGTGCTAGAACACGAACCTCAATCTATGCAAAATCCAATGGACTGCTTCGTCATTCATCTATCACAACAAGGAAATCGACGGCTAAGGCCATATCGGTAACCTTGTTCCACCCTTTTTGTGTTAGTTTTTAGGAGTTATTTGTTTTTCTTTTCTTTTCAGGGGTCTAGGCATTCATTTAGATAGTAGGCAGATTTAGAGGCGGTTAGGCTCTATGCTAATTGTTTATTGGTAGTATTGCTTTGCATGCGGAGATTTGAGGTTTGACTGGGATAAATTACTTGTTTTATGGGCAACGGAGTTGATATTTCTGAGGAGATTGGAGGATCGGTTGGACTGCATGTGCTTTTTGTGTGCATTGCATATGTATGTTCTCATATTTTAGAGATCACACACGGCGTCTAGTTAGAGTCGACCCGTTGCATAATCTTCTATCAAGTTACTTGACTCCATCATCTATTCGTCGTAGTCCGGTAGACCTTCTCAGTTTTTCCTTGATTGTTGACCTAGGGCCCATTCCAATGGCAAACCTTAACGACGGCAACAATGACAACCTCAAAAGAGGAAGTAACCAAGGAGACGATACCGCCCAAAACCGTAGCATAAAGGATTACATGAATTTCCAAAGGCATACACCCACTTCCGCCATAGTACTTCTTGGACACCAGACCACGCTAAATATTAAACCAGGAATGGTACTTGCCTTACCTTAATTTCATGGTTATGATTCGGAGCAACCATACACACATGTTAAAGATTTCGAGGATGCATGCTCACTTTTCCTCAGATAATTCATGTCCTAGGGAGGTTTTACTGTTGAAACTTTTCCCTTTCACTCTAAAGGACAAGGCTCTAAGGCCAAGATATGGTTTAATTCATTAAGGTTTAATTCATTAAGGCCTATGTCCATACATACGTGGCATACACTGCAAGGGGAGTTCTTCAAAAAGTTCTTTTCTGAGAATCGCACTGAGGCACTACGGCGTGCCATCTCTCAATTTGCACCGAATAGTGGTGAGACGTTCTTCCAATGTTGGGAGAGGTTCAAGGACCAACTTTTCGCATCCCTACATCATAGTTTCCCTGAATGGCACATCATAAACACATTTTACTCTTTATTGACTCCTCAATTGAAGCTGTTTGTTGAATCTATGTGCGCGGGAACATATCCAGACAAAAATCCCACAAAAGCTTATAATTACTTCAACTATTTGGCCAACTTGACTAGGGATTGGGCTAATGCTAACATGGCTAAAGATTGGTCCAAAAATGGAGCACAAAATCTCACACATTAGCCCACCACCACGTCACATGTCGGAGTTAAACACCAATTGGGGGAGGTAGAAGATCTACAAGCTAGGGTCACGGCACTCACTCATAAATTAAAGGTTTTGGAAACTTCTAAAGCCATTACGGCAGTACCGGTTGAAACACCTTCATCGTGTTTAGTTTGTGATACACAGGACCATGATACTACATCATATCCAGTAATACCGGGGGTACGGGAAGCACTTCACGGCCAAGTAAACGCGGTTGGCCAATTTCAAAGGGGATATCAAAATCAAAGGAGCGGGAACAATCCTTACTCCAACAAATATAACCCCAGGTGGAGGAATCACCCTAACTTTGGGTGGAAATAAGAGGGCCCTTTAAACCCTCAACCTTTTCAACGACCTTCGCCACCATTCCAAACACCATTGCAACCGTTTCAAGGTCAAACAGTCACGTATCCCACACCACCGATACCACAACTATATGCACCTCAACCGGGACAATATCAACCTCCACATAAGAGAAATAGTGAGGACCATCAAATGACTAATGATCTTCGATCACTCACAAATAGGGTTACGAATCTGGAACAATCGCAAGGGGAAACTAACTTAATAGTCAAAGACATCCATAAGATGTTGATGACTCAACAAATGCAAGGGTGATTTCCGACCCAACCTCAACCAAATCCTAAACCTACAAACTACGTTGGCACGACACATGAACAGGTTCAGGCCATCACCCTTAGGAGCGGAAAGCAACTAGACCAAACCAATACTCCTAGCAACATTGATCAAGGGAAGAAGGATGCATCTGTCGTGTTAGGGCATGAGGAAAAGAGAGAGGAGAGTGAGAATGAAAAGAACATGAGTGAATCGAAAGAACATGGGAGTCATTCTAAGCCGTCTCCACAAATGTCTAAGGATATGAGTATTGATGACTTAAAACATGCTCTATTCCCACATCGGCTAACCAAAGCGAATAAAGCGAACTTGAATGCTGAAATTTATGATGTCTTTAAACACTTTCTAATTAATATCCCTATGTTAGATGCCATTAAACAAATACTGTCCTATGCCAAGTTCTTGAAGGACTTGTGTATTGTCAAAAGTAAGTTGCATGTTAAAGAAACGGCAATGATGAATGAAAGTCAGAGCGCAATTCTCCAATGTAAGTCAGTGCTGAAATACAAGGACCCTGGTTGTCCTATGATTTCGTGCATAATAAGGGGTTCTAGGATTGATCGCGCACTTCTTGACCTAGGTTCTAGTGTGAACCTTCTTCCATACTCTGTGTATAAAGAAATAGGTCTAGGAGAGCTTAAGCCGACATGAGTTACATTGGAGTTAGCGGATCGGTCCGTGAAAGTCTCTATAGGTATCATTGAGGATGTGCTCATACAAATTGATACAGTCTACTATCCGGTGGATTTTATCATTTTAGATACCCAACCCATAGAGGTCGAGTCTTCTAAGCGTCATATTCCGGTTATTTTAGAACGACCTTTCCTAGCAACTACCAATGCCATTATCCATTGTAGGAATGGGTAGCTCAAGCTTTCATTCGGGAATATAACCTTAGAGACCAATGTTTTTACAGTGGTTAAGTTAGTATAGGAAGTAGACCAAATTGCGGCGGTAGACTTCATTGAGTCTATCATCCAAGAGCATGTAGATCGAGAGTTCATAGAGGACCCAATTGAAAGGGCTCTAACTTGGGATGAGCTTAATGACCAACTGGAGTTTGAGTGTATGAGTTTTAAGAACCAACATAGGGTAGGGGAAGAGAGTGAACCTTGCATGCACATGGGTCATTGGACCCCCATGTTTGAACCCCTTACCCCAAGTGCCATGAAGCCAACCCCATTTGAATAAAATCCACCCATTCCAGAGAGGAAACCCTTAGCATCTACTTTAAAATATGCATTCCTAGGTGAGGGTGAATCCTATCCAATTATTGTATCCTCTAGCCTGTCTGAAGGCCAAGAGGAATCACTATTAAGAGTGCTTAAACGTCATAGAAAGGCTTTAGGTTGGACTATAGCGGATCTTCACAGAATTAGCCCTCTCATGTGTACTCATCGTATATATTTGGAGGAGGAAGCTAAGCCAGTGTGTTAATTGCAAAGATGCTTGAACCCGAATATGAAAGAGGTTGTTAGAGGAGAAGTACTGAAGTTTCTCTATGCGGGTATCATATACCCCATTTCTGATTCTAAATGGGTTAGTCCAACCCAAGTTGTCCTTAAAAAGTCGGGAGTTACGGTAGTAAAGAATGAGCTGAATGAACTAGTTCCTACTAGGATTCAAACAGGTTAGAGAATGTGCATAGACTACCACAGACTTAATGCAGCCACTAGGAAAGACCACTTCCCACTGCCGTTCTTAGACCAAGTCCTAGAACGGGTAGCAGGCCAAGCATTTTATTGTTTCTTAGATGGTTATTCCGGCTATAACCAAATAGAGGTCACACTAAAGGACCAGGATAAGACTACCTTCACGTGCCCTTTTGGCACTTATGCGTACAAAAGAATGCCCTTTGGCCTATGCAATGCACTGACCACTTTTCAAAGGGGCATGATGCCTATTTTCAGCGACATGGTGGATAAGATCCTTGAAGTGTTCATGGATGACTTCTCAGTTTATGGGGAGACTTTTGTGGCCTGCCTAGAACACCTAGAAAGAGTTTTAGAGAGATGTGAAGAGAGCAACTTAGTGCTCAACTGGGAGAAGTGTCACTTTATGGTGACACAAGGCATAGTTCTTGGACACATAGTGTCCAATAAGGGGATAGAGGTAAACTAAGCCAAAGTAGAGTTAATCCAACGTCTTCCTACTCCTACGAATGTCAAAGACATTAGGTCTTTTCTTGGGAATGCTAGATTCTATTGGCATTTTATTGAAGGGTTTAGTGCGATTTCGAGACCTTTGTACCACCTTCTTTCACAAGATGTGCCATTCGTGTGGACATCTCAATGCTAAGAAGCCTTTGATAAGCTGAAAAGGCCTCTCACCACTGCACCGATTATTAGGACACCTGATTGATCTTTACCTTTCGAGCTAATGTGTGATGCGAGTGACTACGTGGTAGGGGCAGTGTTAGGGCAAAGGGTCGATAAGAAACCTTACATGATATATTATGCTAGCAAAACCCTTAATGAGGCCCAATTGAACTACACCACCATAGAAACAGAGCTCATTGCCGTGATTTTTGCATTGGACAAGTTTAGGTCGTACTTAGTTGGATCACTTGTTATCATCTACACTAATCAATCTGGACTTAAGTACCTCCTAAGTAAACCCAATGTGAAACCCTGACTCATTTGGTGGATTCTCCTGTTGCAAGAGTTTTATATTGAGATTAGGGATAAGAAAGGGGTTGAAAATGTAGGAGCTGTTCACCTGTCGCGGCTCCCTACCGATGGGGAAGCCAAAGACCCCCTTCCAATTAACGAACACTTTCCGAATGAAAAGCTATTTCAAATCACTGCACATACAAGCACAATGACCCCGTGGTATGCAGAAATTGCAAACTACTTAACCACTGGTAGAATACCATCACATTGGTCTAGCATCGATAAGAAGAAGTTCTTTACGAATGTGAGGTATTTCTCTTGGGAAGATCCCTACTTGTTCAAATACTCTCCCAATCAAATTGTTCGTTAGTGTATTCCCGACACTGAGGTAAAAAACATAATAGAGTTTTGTCATTCACAGGCGTGTGATGAGCATTTGTCATCATATAAAACTGCTACAAAGATTTTGCAAAGCGGTTTCTATTAGCCCACCTTGTTCCATGATGTCCATACCTTTTGCACGTCTGGTGATAGATGTCAGTGGTGAGGAAGTTTATCTCAGAGGCACATAATGCCTCTTACCCCTATCATTATTCTAGAGGTCTTTGATTGTTGGGGTATTGATTTTTTGGGTTCGTTTCCTAATTCATATGGCTATCTCTATATTCTAGTGGCCATAGTGTACGCACCCCATTGTTGCCTGCTTGGCAGTCTCCAGTTCGTCCAGACTTGTATTCAAGTCAATATGGATGTATTCCGAGTCAACTCAATTTTCCAAGTCTAATCCCGTCAATCAAAAGCTTTGAGGGCCCTTTGGGTTCAAATAGAGGCAAAATGACTAAAATGCCCTTGAGGGCATTGTTCGGTCCAATTCCATTGGGCACGTCCTCTCGAAGACAGTAAGTCCGCTTTTCCAATCCAATTTCAAGTCCAATTCCAATTCCAATTAAATCCGGCACACTCAAGAAAGTTGATTCCTCGAGGTGGTAAGTCCATCCTGTCCGGCACGTTTCCGAAGAAACTCTTTGAAACGATAAGTCCCTTCAAACCTGTTGACCGGGACAAGACCCCAAGTCCCCGAGATGGTAGAACGGTCCACCTTTGGCGCCTGCTAGTCCGCCAATGAAGCAATGTTCGTTTCGACACGCCCTTCAAGAGAGTTGATTCCTCAGGCGCTAAGTCCACCTAGCAGCTTCCAGAGATTAGGCAGTCTTTGGAATGATCGCGACCCGTTAGAGTAACGAAAATACTCGTAAATATTGTAACCGTTAGAGTGGCGGAAACACTTGTAAACAGGTCTGTAAGCACCCCATTTTGATTGCTCGGCAGTCTACACTCCGTCCAGACTTGTTTTCAAGTCATTGTGGGCGTATTCCAATCGAAATCGATTTTCTAAGACCAAATCCCGTCTGTCCATCGCTTCGTGGGCCCACCAGGCCTAAATAGAGGCAAAATGACCAAAATGCCCTTAGGGGCATTGTCCTTTCCTTTCTAACCCCCTCTCTCGAGACAGTTTATTCCTCGAGACGGTTCCAATTTAGGCGCGTCTTTTCGAAGACGGTAAGACCCCTTTCCAATCCCTCTCTCGGGACAGTTTATTCCTCGAGACGGTTCCAATCCAAGCACGTCTTTTCGGAGACAGTAAGACCCCTTTCCAACCCCTCTCTCGAGACAGTTTATTCCTCGAGACGGTTCCAATCTAGGCACGTCTTTTCGAAGACGGTAAGACCTCTTTCCAATCCCTTTCTCGGGATAGTTTATTCCTCGAGACAGTTTCAATTCAAGCACGTCTTTTCGAAGACGGTAAGACCCCTTTCTAATCCCTCTCTTGGGACAGTTTATTCCTCGAGACGGTTCCAATTCAGGTACATCTTTTCGAAGACGTACAGACCCCTTTCCAATCCCACTTTCAAGATAGTTTATTCCTCGAGACGGTTCTAATTTAGGCGCGTCTCTTCGGAGACGATAAGACCCCTTTCCAATCCCTCTCTCGGGACAGTTTATTCCTCGAGACGGTTCTAATTCAGGCGCGTCTCTTCGGAGACGATAAGACCCGTTTCCAATCCCTCTCTCGGGACAGTTTATTCCTCGAGACGGTTCTAGTTTAGGTGCATCTCTTCGGAGATGATAAGGCCCCTTTCCAATCCCACTCTTGAGACAGTTTATTCCTCAAGACGGTCCGAGTAGCAAAAATACTCACAAAACCGTTAGAGTAGCGGAAATACTCACAAATGGGTCGATATAGGGAATTGCCAACAAACCCCTGTGTCACGATGACCACCGTCAGAGTGGCAGAAACACTCAAAACCCAAGTCAACACCAGTGTCTGTTAGCCTACTTCGATGAAAAATGACCGTTTTGCCCCTGGTGGGCCGGTCTCCTTTTCCGACCACACCGGCTCTGGGAATCGAACCGGTAATCTCCTGAGATTGCTTCTTATAGTATTCTCAATCTTCTTCTATCCTTCTGGATCATTCTGAGTCAGTTCCGACAAACCCGGTGCGAAATGATCGTTTTGCCCCTAGTGGGCCAGTCACCTTTTCTGACCACACCGGCTCTGGGTATCAAACTGGCAACCTTTGGGAACATTCTAAATAATGTTTCTAAATCCCAAGTCTTCTTCCAGGATAGTCCAAGTCCGTCCTGGCAGCTTCTCGGTCCGATTGACCGTTTTGCCCTTAAAGGCCCGGTCAACCTTTTCGACCCATCTTATCCTCATTTCTCAAGTCAAATACCTCCAGGACACTATTTTAAGTGTTCCTGCTCCTTTCCGGTCTTCTGGGTCATTCCTGGCTCCTTCAAATCATTCCCGGACTTTTCGGAGTCACTCCTAATGAAGCCAGGCTAAAAATTGCATGGTAGTCACTAGTACACGCGCCTAAATCTAGTCAGAGATACGTTGCTTGCCGACCTTAAACATTTCCTAAATGGTTGGCGCCACTAGTAGTGGCGCCAAGCCAAAAAATGGCTTGGCGCCACTCCTAGTGGCGCTAGTGTAAAATTTGGCCTAGCGCCACTGCAACTGGCGCCAGTGTTGTCTAACCTCTATAAATACATAGCTTCCTCCAACATGAAAAGGATTTGCAAACTCAATCTTAAAATCATATAATTCGATATACAAAGCTCGAGCACCTCCTAAACCCTAGCCTTTTTAGGTTTTTCAAACCCTAGCCACCATACACTAAACCCTAGCCTCCTATATACTCATACATACCCCATACACTCATACACTAACCTTCAACCCTCCTTCGAAGATTTGAAGAGGTGCAATATGAAGTTTGAAGATTGAAGGCGACTCTTGAAGATTGAAGACGAAGATCAAGACGAAGACCGATGATCGAAGACAAGCAAGGCGTGCAAAATAAACAAGACATACGGTAGGCTCCCTATTTAAATTTTCGCACTTCCCCCTCTCTCTTCTCTCTCCTAACCCACTTGGGATTTCTCTATTTTAATCCCCCATCTCTTTGCCCCCCTTTCTTTGCATGCTTGAAACAAGGGGATTCCTGGTCCATGTGTGGGATTGGGCTATTGGAGAGTCACCGTGTCGGGGGCTTTCTTCTAGTCCAACTAGAGACCACGTGGGTCCGGCTCCCTTAATTATGTGGCGGAGCCTTTGCCTTGTATATTCACGATGCCAAAATTACATTGTGCATATCATGATCTTGCATCTTCCAAAATTCGTTTTCAAAATCGTTTTCAAAATCGTTTTCAAAATTGCATCAAAATCTCTTTTTCAAAAACTTGTTTTCAAAACCACAATCCTAGAGTGATTCTAGCCTTTCCATGACTAGGGTTGCTTTAGGAAAGTGTTACATTTAAAGTGACCAACATGGTCCATATTTTCAACCCTTGTTGTTTTCAAAACCACTTTCTTAAAGTGGTTCAAGCCCTCCTATGGTTAGAATTGATTTAGGAAAGTGAGACGTTTTCATACTTTCCAAAAAACTCTCTTTTCAAAAACCTCTTTTCCTAAAAATCTCTTTTCTAACATACTTCCCTAAAACCCTCCTTTCCAAAATTGTTTTCAAAAACTCCCCCCAAAATCTGTTTTTCAAAGGTTCCTTTTTCAACTCTTTTCCAAAAACTCTTTCTCCTCAAAATTCACTTTTTAAAAACACTCCCTAAATTCACTTTCCCAAAAACTCTCTCCAACAATCTCTTTCCAAAAATCCTTCTAAAAACTCATTTTCCAAAATCTTCCTTCTAGAAACTCTCCTCTAGGATTTTTCTTCTAAAATCTTCGTTTCTAAAAACACACTTTCCAAAAACTCCTTCTCTTTAAAATCTTTTTCCAAAAACTCTATCTTCAAATTCATTTTTCAAAAATTCCTCCTTAGGATTCTCCTCTAAAAACCCTCGTTTCCAAAAACGTACTTTTCAAAATTTTCTTTTCTTAAAGCCCAAGTCAAGCCCTAGAGTTAACTATTAGGAAACCCTAATTTTCTTTCCAAAAACATGATTTTCAAACTTTGCCCCAAACCTAAGTTTCCAAAACCTCTTTTTTTCACATCCAAACTATATACGTTTCCAAAACCTATTTTCTAAGTCGAAATTATAATTTTCCAAATCTAGGGTTTCTAGAATCTCCCTTTCCGAATCCTTGCCAAATCCTTTCTTCCCTTTAGGAAACCAAATCAAATATTCCCATTTAGGAAACTAAATCCATTCCTCTATTTTTGGAAACAAAATCTAACCTTTTCTTTTAAAAACCAAATCCTATCCCTTCCTAATCCAACTCTTTCCTAATTCAACTCCCTAATCTTCCACTTTCCTAGGTCTTAAGTTTCCAAAACTTGAACATAACAATCTTTCCTAAATTTTAAAACTTCAAATCTAAATCTTTCCTAATTCAAATCTTTCCTAATTTCCTACCTTCTTAAACCATAAGTTTCCTAAACTTTCAACTTCCACATCTTTTCTAATTCAACCCCCTTTCCAAATCTTAACTTTCCAAATTCAAGTTTTACAAATCTTTCCTAAACTCAACCTTTACTAATCTCAAGATTTTCTAAAATTCAAACTTTAAAACTTTTTAAATCTTAAACTTTCCAAATTTCAAATCCTTCCAAATTTCAAAACTTCCCTATTTCAAAACTTACCAAATTCTAAACTTTTCAACTTTCAAAACTTCCTATTTTCAAAACCTTTCCTAAAACAACACTTTCTTAAGTTAAATCTTTCTTAACCTAAATCTTTCCAAATTCTAAACTTTCTAAAACTTCAAAATCTTTTCAAATCTAAAACTTTTCTAAACTCAAAACTTTCTTAATTCAAACATTTCCTAAATTGAAAACTTTTCTTTTTCAAACCTTTCCAAATTCAAACTTTCCTAAGTTGAAACTTGCTTATTTCAAAACTTTCTAAATTCAAAACTTTTCAATTTCCAAACTTTCTTAAATTCCAAACTTTCCCAAAATGACACTTACCTAACTTGAACCTTTTCCTAATTCAAGCATTTCCTAAATCTAATCTTTCCTAATCTCCTAAACCTTCCAAGTCGAGTCAAATCTTTCCTAAGTCTCTTTCCTAAATCTGGGTTTCCTATAACCAAGTCTTTCCAAAATCAATTTTTCCAAAGCAAGTCCAATCTTTTCAATTTCAATTTCCAATCTCCTCTTCTAATCTCAAATCAAATCCAATTTTCAATTCAATCTCCTTCTTCAAATCAACTCTTCTATTTTCAATCAGACTCCGGTCCGAACTTCGACTGACCTGATTCCTCCAAAGGGATACGTAGGCAACCTTCATAGGTGTGGTCACAACACTTTTCAAACTTTTAATTCCACCCAATTTCAAATTCCACAACTTCTTTCCAATCTCCAATTCCACAACATTTTTCAAGTTTCCAATTCCATAGCTCTCTTCAAATCTCTTTTCAATTCCAATTTCAAATCTATCTTTCTAAATCTTTTTTAAACCAAATCAATTCCTTTTCAAATCTTTTTCCAAATCTCTTTCCAAATCTATTTTTCAATTCTCTTTCCTTGCACTTGCATATCATGCATCATGTTAGTTTCTTTTTAAGCATTGTTTTTCAAAGTGAATGTGATTGAACTATAGTTAGTTGAAGACTCTCGTAGGTGAATCTAGGGTAGATCGATATGTAGGTACCGAAAAGGCTGGGTAGGGTGATGGCTTAGTGCGTCTTCCCTACACGTAACCAACCTCCGAACCTAGAATCACTGATTTCGAAGACCAAAATGGAGTTATTTTTCAAAAAGGGCTAAATGTTTTCCAAAGGTTGCTAAGCGACCCGTTTTCTTAAAAACCCTCTCTCGAGGTGATATTTCCAAAACCTTTTTCAAAAACCCTAAGTATAGTTTTCGGATTATGCTTAGTTTTTAGGTGACCTAACTCACTTTAATCAAGTTAGGTGGCAACTCCGAATCTTTTTCTAAAAGCCCTTTATTCAAATCAAATTTTCAATTCAAACCTAGTTGCACTCATTCTTTTAGGAGGGTGTGTTCTAACGAGAGAGTACAACATTTTTCCCACTTGTGTGTGTGTTCCTCGAGTGCGAAAAATCTAGGCGCGACAGCTGGCGACTCCGCTGTGGAGACTTAGAGGGTTAGGCTGTAGTCATGTCTCTTTACCCTTTACCCATGTAGAGTCTTCAATTAACTTGGTTCAATCCTATTCACTTTAAATTTTCAAAACCAAATTTTCAAAATTGTTTTCAAAAAACAATCATTTATTCATATTATCTTGTATTATGTTTGTCATCCACATACTAACACTTGCATCTTTGTTTTGTTGGTGCACTTTTTGTTTAAATTTTACTAACTGCTATGCATGAATGTGATGTACAGGATGAATGGGAGTTGTTGGGCTCCTTCCTCTATTTTTTAAAAATCACACACACACTGCATGTGCACTTGCATTCTCCATACTTGCATACCCTGATATGTCCTTTTTAGTTAGAAAGGGGGAACGGTATATTGGTTGTGGGCAAGATGCTATGTCAGTTTTTTCGCCTACGGCCTCTTGATGGTTCCCCCGCTTGGATCACCAACCGATCATGGCACCACCTCGAGGAGTGGGCTTAGGTTTGAAAATCTAGGGACCGAGCCTTTTTAGGACGCATTAGTCAATCCTCAACCTCATACTCATATAGACACCATGCATAGCCGAACCTCTGCAGGATTTAAGACACGAGCATCGTTTTCAAAATCACAGAGGAAAGGATGGCTGCTCTTACTTTCATTTATACATGTCTATTCCTGCTGTTATACTGACTGTATTCATACTGTTATAATGCCTGTCTAACCGCTCATGCATGCACATTTATTTTGCTATTGCATTATCTCTCCTTATACTCCTTGCATACCCATATTCATGCATTCAATATTCCATGTCAAGACCAGAGTTCTAAGTAACTCAAGTCACAGCATTCTCATGCATATGATCAACCTATTAAGAGTGGCACCAAAGTCACTCCCCCTTGCATTAAACCTATCTAAACCCTAAGGGTTTCCACGCAACCCAAAGGACTCATTACATGCATCTCAATTCATTCCATGAGAGGGGCCTCAATCCCTCTATGCTCACGGAGATAGGGTTGCCAAGAAGACAAGGGGCAATCAATCAACAAGGTCTCTCATCGACCTCCTCGACATCAAATCCAAGGAAGGCGAACCCGAACACTCAAGAGTAGTTTAGGTTTTCCCTTTGTAAAAGTAGATAGGTGGAAGTCCAAAGGAAAATGTTCCCCCTCCCCCTATTAAAATGTATTTCATTTCTTTTGTATCTTAAACCCAAAATTTAATGTACTTCTTTATTTTTATGAATAAATGCATGGATGGCTGAAGGTTCCTGCTTGACGGTAAGGTATTTGCATACAGGGGCAAATCTCCTATCTCTAAAAGTGGGTCAATACATCATGATTAGTTTCCCTCCTATGCAGGGGCACCCCTAGGACATGCATTGCATAAAAATGTTCAAATCAAGGCATTAACTTCTTTTCTTTTTTTTTTTTCTTTTCTTCTTTTGTTTCTTGTCTTCTATCTTCCCCCTCCTCATCTCCAAGTACTAAGAGAACCGAAGACAAAAGCAAGATAAGAAAGGGGGTTTTCTCAATCACTCACTTATTATCGTCATATTGCTTACATGTTCACTTCTTTTATTGCTCATGCATCCACATCCATTCCAAGACAAGAGTTCCAAGAAACTCAAATCATTTCATTCTCATGCATCTAATCAACCGTAGAGAGAAAGGAGCAATCCAATTTCATGGTAATCGAACCTACCAAAACTCCTAAGGGTTCTTTAACCCTAAGGATTTATGGCATGCACAGAATCATATCTCGAGAGAGGCACAAATCTCTCTCAGTCCATAGAGGCGGAATTGCCCAAATAAAGAAACATCAACTGGCCCACGCTGAAGAGGTATTGTATTGCATAATAGGGGCAAAACCCCACTTCCAAAATGGACTTGTCATCATGCCTAGATTCCCTCAAAGAAGGGACCTTCATAGGGTATGCATCGCATAGAACCTCCAACTCCATATGCTGACTATATTCTGTTTTTCTTTTTCTTTTTGTAGGTCAGAGAGCGCAACCGAACTCATGAAAACCCCTCTAGTATCGTGCCCAATTCAAACTCATGCAAGGATAAGCCCGACTATTGAAGGAAGCCAAACCTACATGAGGGAATAATTAACCATCCATCCACAAAACATTACCTCTATGCAGCTACCCTCGCGCCATGCCAAGACAATCACTATCCATGCAGAAGAGGATCTCACCATTTGTGAAGTCTTGTCAGACTCGTGCATTGCAACAACACATCCTCTAACTTCCAAATGTATGACAAATATCGTGAACTCACCCTCCATTGATACACCTGATGAATGAAGCACCAAGAGGTTGATGTAGTGCCAAAACCCTATTAAGGATTCTCACCAAAAGGCCCACAAGAAAAGGGAGGTTTTCATAAAATTCATCTGTTTCCTTTTTGTCTGTGTATTTTCTTGCATATCTTATTTAAATAAACACACATGCCGTGCATTCATGATTTGAAATGAAAAAGATGAAGTTTCTGGTTTATTCCCTTTGTCTCATATTCTTGTGGAGGATTGTTGCGTTTAAGGATTCTTTCCCATTTAGTGATGGCTCGACTTGAAGGATGGGATAGCGTAGGCCACCTATTTAAAAGGGGTAAAACCTTCGAGAGACAAGGAGAGAATGAGAGATAGGAGGAAGACATCTCAATAGAAAAGTGCAGAGTTTATTGAAAAGGCGACACTTACGTGATATCTTGGCTAAGCGATGGGCAGCTGAGTCCCTAAAATGATGAGAAGCCATTGTTCTACTTATCCTAAATAAACACTACCCTTTGCTCAACCCACTAGAGCCGTACATAATTTCTTTTCAGATATCCCCAAACCTAAAAGCATCCCCCATATTGGGTGAGCATAGAATAGTTGATTTGATAGAACATGTAGGGTTTCATTGACAGAAACACATCATCCCTAGGAGTAATGTCTAAATTTTGTACAAAGGCTTTATGGACTAAGCAATTCAATTTAAAATGATTAGAGGCCCTCAATTCTACTATCATACACAAAAATATTCCATTTGCTTAACCCACTAGTGCCTCGCAGGAAGCGGAAGTTTTCTTTTTGTCAACCCCGATCCGAAACCATCCCCCCACACTGGGCCAGATAGGCAGCAGAAGATCTGGCAGATAACGTCATCAACCATCAAGTTGAAGTAACGTGAAGGCTCTATGGATCAAGCAATCGTGTTCAAAATGAAGAGAGACCCTCATTTCACTTCCTATACAGTTAAAAGCAACCCTTGTCAAACCTATTGAGTCGGTTATCTTTCTTTTCCAAAACACACCCCAACCTAGGGATCACCATCCATAATCGGTTAAATGAAAATGTTAAGGAAAGGATCTACGAGAAAGAAGTTGTAGAAACGTTCTTCTTGTTAAAGGTAACAAAAAAAAAAAAAAAGCATATCAGAGGAAAGACCGGAAAAGAATTATGTTGTGCTATCTTTGAAAAGCATATAAAGCCAGAAGTCAGGAAAAAGGGGGGCAAATGTTAGACTTAGAAGGTCAAAAAATTACAAGAAAGTTCAACTTCTTTTGTAAAAGAGGAAATTCAAAGGTGATCCTAGGTAATGAAGCCACCTAGTAGAAATAATAGGTTTGAGCCTTTACCCTTTCTTATAGAAACCTAAAAACCATAGCCTAACATTACAACCCTACTAAAGTCCTCTCCGATTGAAAAGGATTGCTTGATCTAAATGAGCCAGACGTGTTGCTGAAACTAGACGAGGATATCAAGAGGCGAAACCCCACTAGAAGACCGACTAAGGATGGTGTGGATCGAAACCCTACTAGAAACAACATCAAATTTGAGCCTGCGCATCCCGTTCATTCGTAAACCCCTTAACCTAGCCTACGTTACAGTCCAAATTAAAGTCCTCTCTGATCAAAGAAAATTGGTTAGTCCAAACAAGCTTGAACAATACCAAGACAACTAGGATGAGAAAGGAAGAAATGCAAGGGACAATCTCATGCTTCAAGGTGTGCTCAGATAGTTTTGGTTTAAACAACCCATTAAAAGAAGATCTTTGAGCCTAAATATCCCTTCGTTTCTTACAACCTCTAAACTCAGCCTACATTACGGTCCTAAAAGAAGTCTTCTTGAATTACGGGCTTAGCTGTTTATCGCTCTACAAAGGGCATGTGAGTTGTCGCTTGAACCATGATGGTAATTTGGGGATCTGAGGGAGAAAAACCAAGTGAGATCAGAAAACACCCCAAACAGTAATCATGTAGAAAGTAGGGATAGGATAGCAAACCAAAAGGTCAAGATCCCTGGAGAATGGAGCAAATGCTATCACACCCCGATGAGAATGGGACAAAACTAAATGGGGCAGAATCCTGGAAAGGAACAGAATCCTGAGAGTATGGGCCCAAGGGGCAATCCTGAAATTTTTTTTGTAAATAGTCTATATACATGTAGTATTGATACATCCATAACATGTGTAACCTGTAAATCCATTTATATTCCTACGAAGTTTGTATCTATTCATGTATTCAACTGTATTCCCATATGAACTTGCTTATTTGTGAGAAAGTAGGTCACGCATTTAATTCAATTTTTACATAAATCTGTGCATTTATCACAAAAAATGGGGGACATTGCATTTTATTCTATTCCTATATGTGCATTGTCAAAAAATATAACATGCATTCATTTTCACTTCTGTGTGAACCTGTGCATTCGTAAAAAAGTAGGGTATGCATTCGATTCAATTCTTATATAAACATGTACATTCATAAAAAATAGATCATGCATTTAATCCCATGGGAAATCATCATAAAAAATGATGACACCCCTTGCCGGGGCATTTTTAAACTGTTTTTGCACAAAAACTCACTCTTTGTCTTTCTGTCTCTCTCAAATAGGAAACAATGAACAAGGCAAAACATAAAAAGGAGCTAAAGCCACCCCTCAGATATCTCCAGTACCGGCTCACACCTCAGAAAGCTCAGATTTTCATGACAAACAAGAAATAGAGAACGGGGCAATGGCCACCCTCGACCTCCCCAATCAAACGACTTTGAAAGAGGGGTAGTGAATAAGTGTCCGATCACCCAAAGCTGGAGTAATGAAGCACATCCTTAACAATGAGCATTGGCCCCCTACCAAAGTATAGTAAGGCTCACAAAGGTCTGTCCCACAACCATAGGAGCATAGGAGTATCCTTCCCGAATCCTGGCGAGCAACGCACGCAGTCAACTGCCGACCAAGTCACCCCCTCGTGGAGACATCAACAAGGTCAAGAGAAACAGAGCTAGGGCTATCATGGAGAAATGGACCAATCTTGAGAAGTATGTCAATCCCCTAAACGAGCTCTCTTATGCGTCGCAAACTCAGAATGTGAGAACAAGAGCTTCATTGGGACATAAGAAAACTAGGGGCAGGAGATTAGAAGAAAAGGCCGCACAACGGAGCCCAAGCTAAGAAAAAACAATCGCGACGCAGCAATTAGGAAAAGTAGGTCCCATAATATCAGCTGAACCATCCCGAAGGCTTAGGAGGAAGCCATACTCATAGGGAGTAGGGGCAAGCTCACATTCCCCAAGAAAGACGGGTCAGGTGGCCAAAAGGGAACCACTGCTAGAAAATAAGCTGCGCCAATAGGAGAGAAGCCATGCAACCAAAGAACCGGTGAAAAATGTCTTGCTCATTTGGAAGATACCCGTCATACCAAACCCGTAATTAACTCAAAATAGCGTTGGCCATCCTAAAAGTCAAGAGTGGGAAATCTCGGCGTCCATCTCATCCTCGAAGGCTGGTTCAACTAGAGTGAATGGGTCGACTGGAGGCCTACTCCCCCTTCCCTTTTAGATAGAAAATGCCGGCTAATTTGTGACTACCCCGGATCGACTGGAGCTGCCAACAGAATCTATCCGAGCCGCCTTCCCTGAGCAGCGTCTCCTCTCAAAACCGTCATCACCCGCGTCTGCCATCCTGAAAAGGTAAGTCAAGGTAAGAGACGTTAACATGCCATACATGCAATTCAAATAATAGTAAAATAAAATAAACAACTAACACAAACAAAACAAATGAAGGATTTCGAATAATAAATCAAAAACAAAATTTCTACACATCTTGATTTTCCAACTTCAAATCAAATCTCAAGGGTTTTCTGTCTTTTTTCTTCAAAAATATTTTATTTTTAAAAACTTTTTCTAATTCTTTCCTAATTTCTAAAAATTTCGGCAAAGTCCTGTTAAAAAATGGCCCCTACAACACCCATGACATTAACACAAAACACAAAACGTGCACTTCACATGGTCACAATCACATAACAACGACACTCATGCAGATTTTTCAATTTTTCAAAATTTTCAAGACACATGTTTTATTTTTCAAATAAATTAATGGTTTTCAAACATCTCTCGAAATTTTTCAAAATCACCTCAAATGTTTTCTAAAATATTCCAATATTTTTCCAAATTTCAAACTTTAAAATTTTCATCAATCTCTCAAATTTTCTAATTTTCCAAGTATTTTCCTATTTTTCAAAAAATTAAAAATTCACTGAGTTTTCAAAAAATCTCGAAACTTCATACGGTTGTTAAACACATTTTTCTAAGGCACTTTACACACAAATATAGCCAGAAAACCCAATGCCCAAGTCTGTAGGAACAAATTTCCTATTCCTGCAGAAAATCCCCTTCGCATAATCATGAAAAGTCATTTAAACTTAATCAAACAAGCACCAAAATGCAAAAATAACTTCACCATCATGTTCAAAACATATCAAAACATCACTTTCCACTATTCACATGATTCAAACGAAGTTCTACGCATCAAAATCAACAAAATTGGAAAACTTACTTTTTGGAAGTTCTCTGGTGAAATCTTCTCTTTCGGTGACTTTTCCGGCAACGTGGCCTCTTCCGGCAATCACCCGTGGTCTCCAAGATGTGCCCCTTCAAGGTTCAAGTCAATTCTCATGTAAAAGCTCTCGGATTTGCAGAATCTCTCCAAAATGCCGCGGCTGTTCGAACCAGAAATTTTCTGGTTTTAACTTTAAGCTTGGCGCTACTAGTAGAGGCGCCAGGCCTTTTTTGCCAAAGACGCCACTGCTAGTGGCGCCAGTTGCAAAATCTGGGCAGTTTTGTCCTTTTTCCCACCAAAACTCGTTTTCGAAGGCCTTTTTGGCCCGTTTTCCGTTTTTGACCCCCATTGTCGAAAGATTTCCAATGTCCGTCCCTCTGACTACCTTGCAGTCAACATGGGACTCTTACTCTTATCGTTTTCTGTCTTTGACAAGCAAAGACAGAAAAAGAGGGGCAGTTGTAAGCACCCCATTTTTGACCGCTCGACAGTCTACACTTCGTCCAAACTTGTTTTCAAGTCATTGTGGGCATATTCCAATCGAAATCGATTTTCTAAGTCCAAATCCCGTCTGTCCATCGCTTCGCGGGCTCACCAGGCCCCAATAGAGGCAAAATGACCAAAATGCCCTTAGGGGCATTGTCCTTTCCTTTCCAACCCCCTCTCTCGAGACCATTTATTCCTCGAGACGGTTCCAATTTAGGCGCGTCTTTTCAAACACAGTAAGACCCCTTCCCAATCCCTCTCTCGGGACAGTTTATTCCTCGAGACGGTTCCAATCCAGGCATGTCTTTTCGAAGACGGTAAGACCCCTTTCCAATCCCTCTCTCGGGACAGTTTATTCCTCGAGATGGTTCCAATTCAGACACATCTTTTTGAAGACGGTAAGACCCCTTTCCAATCCCTTTCTCGGGACAGTTTGTTCCTCGAGACGGTTCTAATTTAGGCACGTCTCTTCGGAGACGATAAGACTCCTTTCCAATCCCTCTCTCGGGATAGTTTATTCCTCGAGACGGTTTCAATTCATATGCGTCTCTTCGGAGACAATAAGACCCCTTTCCAATCCCACTCTCGAGACAGTTTATTCCTCGAGACGGTCCGAGTAGCGAAAATACTCACAAAACTATTAAAGTAGCGGAAATACTCACAAATAGGTCGATATAGGGAATTGCCAACAAACACCTGTGTCACGACGACCACCATCAGAATGGCAGAAACACTCAAAACCCAGGTCATCACCAGTGTCTGTTAGCCCACTTCGGTGAAAAATGACCGTTTTGACCCTGGTGGGCCGGTCTCCTTTTCCGACCAGATCGGCTCTGGGTATCGAACCGGTAATCTCCTGAGATTGCTTCTTATAGTATTCTCAATCTTCTTCTATCCTTCCGGATCATTCCGAGTCAGTTCCGGCAAACCCGGGGTGAAATGACCGTTTTGCCCCTGGTGGGCCGGTCACCTTTTCTGACCACACCGGCTTTGGGTATCAAACCGGCAACCTTTGGGAATATTCTAAATAATGTTTCCAAATCCCAAGTTTTCTTCCGGGATAGTCCAAGTCCGTCCCGGCAGCTTCCCGGTCCGATTAACCATTTTGCCCCTAAAGGCCCGGTCAACCGTTTCGACCCATCTTATCCTCATTTCTCAAGTCAAATAGTTCCAGGACACTATTTTAAGTGTTCCTGCTCCTTTTCGGTCTTCTGGGTCATTCTTGGCTCCTTCAAATCATTCTTGAACTTTCCAGAGTCACTCCTAATGAAGCTAGACTAAAAATTGCATGGTAGTCACTAGTACAGGCACCCAAATCTAGTCAAAGATACGTTGCTTGCCGACCTTAAACATGTCCTAAATGGCTGGCGCCACTAGTAGTGGCGCCAAGCCAAAAAATGGCCAGGCACTACTAGTAGTGGCGCCAAGCCAAAAAATGGCCTGGCGCCACTCCTAGAGGCGCCAGTGTAAAATTTGGTTTGGCACCACTGCAACAGGCGCCAGTGTTGTCTAACCTTTATAAATACAGAGCCTCCTCCATCGTGAAAAGGATCCGCAAACTCAACCTAATAATCATATAATTCGATATACAGAGCTCGAGCACCTCCTAAACCCTAGCCTCTTTAGGTTTTCCAAACCCTAGCCACCATACACTCAACCCTAGCCTCCTATACACTCATACACACCCTATACACTCATACATTAACCTTCAACCCTCCTTCGAAGATTTGAAGAGGTGCAATATGAAGTTTGAAGATTGAAGGCGACTCTTGAAGATTGAAGACGAAGATCAAGACGAAGACCGAAGACCGAAGATCGAAGACAAGCAAGGCGCGCAAAATAAACAAGACATACGGTAGGCTCCCTATTTAAATTTCCGCACTTCCCCCTCTCTCTTCTCTCTCCTAACCCACTTGGGTTTTCTCTATTTTAATCCCCCATCTCTTTCCCCCTCCTTTCTTTGCATGCTTGAAACAAGGGGATTCCTGGTCCATGTGTAGGATTGGGCTATAGAAGAGTCACCGTGTCGGGGGCTTTCTTCTAGTCTAACCAGAGACCACGTGGGTCCGGCCCCCTTGATTATGTGGCAGAGCCTTAGCCTTGTATGTTCACGACCCCAAAATTGCATTGTGCATATCATGATCTTGCATCTTCCAAAATTCGTTTTTAAACTCGTTTTCAAAATCGTTTTCAAACTTGTTTTCCAAATTTCATCAAAATCTCTTTTTCAAAAACTTGTTTTCAAAACCACAATCCCAGGGTGATTCTAGCCTTTCCATGGCTAGGGTTGCTTTAGGAAAGTGTTACATTTAAAGTGACCAACATGGTCCATATTTTCAACCCTTGTTGTTTTCAAAACCACTTTCTTAAAGTGGTTCTAGCCCTCCTATGGTTAGAATTGCTTTAGGAGAGTGAGACGTTTTCATACTTTCCAAAAAACTCTCTTTTCAAAAACCTCTTTTCCTAAAAATTTATTTTCTAACATACTTCCCTAAAACCCTCCTTTCCAAAGTTGTTTTCAAAAACTCTCTCCAAAATCTGTTTTTCAAAACTTCATTTTTCAACTCTTTTCCAAAAACTCTTTCTCCTCAAAATTCACTTTCTAAAAGCACTCCCTAAATTCACTTTTCCAAAAAATCTCTCCAACAATCTCTTTCCAAAAATCCTTATAAAAACTCATTTTCCAAAATCTTCCTTCTAGAAACTCTCCTCTAGGATTTTTCTTCTAAAATCTTCGTTTCTAAAAGCACACTTTCCAAAAACTCCTTCTCTTTAAAATCTTTTTCCAAAAACTCTATCTTCAAATTCACTTTTCAAAAATTCCTCCTTAGGATTCTCTTCTAAAAATCCTCGTTTCCAAAAATGCACTTTCCAAAAATCTCTTTTCTTAAAGCCCAAGTCAAGCCCTAGAGCTAACCATTAGGAAACCCTAATTTTCTTTCCAAAAGCATGATTTTCAAACTTTGCCCCAAACCTAGTTTCCAAAGCCTCTTGTTTTCACATCCAAACTATATATGTTTCCCAAACCTATTTTCTACGTCGAAACTATAATTTTTCAAATCTAGGGTTTCTAGAATCTCCCTTTCCGACTCCTTACCAAATCCTTTCCGAATCCTTCCCTTTAGGAAACCAAATCAAATATTCCCGTTTAGGAAACTAAATCCAATCCTCCGTTTTTGGAAACAAAATCTAACCTTTTCTTTTAAAAACCAAATCCTATCCTTTCCTAATCCAACTCTTTCCTAATTCAATTCCCTAATCTTCCACTTTCCTAGGTCTTAAGTTTCCAAAACTTGAACATAACAATCTTTCCTAAATTTTAAAACTTAAAATCTAAATCTTTCCTAATTTCTTACTTTCCTAAACCATAAGTTTCCTAAACTTTCAACTTCCACATCTTTCCTAATTCAACCCCCTTTCCAAATCTTAACTTTCCAAATTCAAGTTTTCCAAATCTTTCCTAAACTCAACCTTTCCTAATCTCAAGATTTTCTAAAATTCAAACTTTAAAACTTTTTAAATCTTAAACTTTCCAAATTTCAAATCCTTCCAAATTTCAAAACTTCCCTATTTCAAAACTTACCAAATTCTAAACTTTCCAACTTTCAAAACTTCCTATTTTCAAAACCTTTTCTAAAACAACACTTTCTTAAGTTAAATCTTTCTTAACCTAAATCTTTCCAAATTCTAAACTTTCCAAAACTTCAAAATCTTTTCAAATCTAAAACTTTTCTAAACTCAAAACTTTCTTAATTCAAACATTTCCTAAATTGAAAACTTTCTTTTTTCAAACCTTTCCAAATTCAAACTTTCCTAAGTTGAAACTTGCCTATTTCAAAACTTTCTAAATTCAAAACTTTCCAATTTTCAAACTTTCTTACATTCTAAACTTTCCTAATTCTAAAACTTTCCTAAAATGACACTTTCCTAACTTGAACCTTTTCCTAATTCAAATATTTCCTATATCTAATATTTCCTAATCTTCTAAACCTTCCAAGTCGAGTCAAATCTTTCCTAAGTCTCTTTCTTCAGTTTGGGTTTCCTAGAACCAAGTCTTTCCAAAATCAATCTTTCCAAAGCAAGTCCAATCTTCTCAATTTCAATTTCCAAGCTCCTCTTCTAATCGCAAATTAAATCCAATTTTCAATTTAATCTCCTTCTTCAAATCAACTCTTCTATTTTCAATCAGACTCCGGTCCGAACTACGACTGACCTGATTCCTTCAATGGAATACGTAGGCAACCTTCATAGGTGAGGTCACAACACTTTTCAAACTTTCAATTCTACCCTCATGGGTGCGGTCACAACATTTTTCAAATTTCAAATTCCACAACTTCTTTCCAATCTCCAATTCCACAACATTTTTCAAGTTTCCAATTCCATAGCTCTCTTCAAATCTCTTTTCAATTCCAATTTCAAATCTATCTTTCTAAATCTCTTTTTAAACCAAATCAATTCCTTTTCAAATCTTTTTCCAAATCTCTTTCCAAATCTATTTTTCAATTCTCTTTCCTTGCACTTGCATATCATGCATCATGTTAGTTTCTTTTTAAGCATTATTTTCCAAAGTGAATAAGGTTGAACTATAGTTAGTTGAAGACTCTCGTAGGTGAATCTAGGGTAGATTAATATGTAGGTACCGAAAGGGTGGGGTAGGGTGATGGCTTAGTGCGTCTTCCCTACACGTAACCAACCTCCGAACCTAGAATCACTGATTTCGAAGACCAAAACGGAGTTATTTTTCAAAAAGGGCTAAATGTTTTCCAAAGGTTGCTAAACAACCCGTTTTCTTAAAAACCCTTTCTCGAGGTGATATTTCTAAAACCTTTTTCAAAAACCCTAAGTGTAGTTTTCAAATTATACTTAGTTTTTAGGTGACCTAACTCACCTTAATCAAGTTAGGTGGCGACTCCGAATCTTTTTCTAAAAGCCCTTTATTCAAATCAAATTTCCAATTCAAACCTAGTCGCACTCATTCTTTTAGGAGGGTGAGTTCTAACGAGAGAGTACAACATTTTTTCCACTTGTGTGTGTATTCCTCGAGTGTGAAAAATCTGGGCGCGACAAGGTCGATATAGGGAATTGCCAGCAAACCCCTATATCACGGGACCGCTGTTAGAGTGATGGAAACACTCAAAACTCAGGTCAACATCGATGCTTGTTAGCCCACTTCGGTGAAAAATGACCAAACTGCCCCTAGGGCCATTTTTGGCACGTTTATCGAGACAGTACCTAAGTCCTTAGAACGATAAATCCACCCTTCCAAGTTTTTCTTAAAGACAATCTGGTATGATTAGGTGCCTTCTAGTCAGTTTCGAGCCAATTCCGAGACATTCTGGTCAAGATGACCATTTTGCCTCTAGGCATCCGAATGGCCACACCGGCTCTGGGTATCAAACTGGTAACCTTACAAGAATGCTTCTTATAGTATTCTTGACCTTCCATTGCCTTTTTGAGTCATTCTGAGTCAGTTCCGGCAAACCCGATGCAAAATGACCATTTTTCCCCTGGTGGGCCGGTCGCTTCTTCTAACCACACCAGCTCTGGGTAGCAAATTGGTAACCTCTTGGGACATTCTAATTAATGTTTCCAAACCTTAAGTCTTCTTCTGGGACATTCCGAGTCTATCCCGGTAGTTTTTCGGTCTAGTTGACCGCTTTGCCCCTGATGGTCCAGTCAACCTTTTCAACATATTCTGTCATCATTTTTCAAGTCTACTACCGCCGGGACACTGTTTTAAGGGTTCTGGTCCCTTTTCGGCCTTCTGGGCCATTCTTGGCCCATTCTAATCGTTCCCAGACTTTTTGGAGTCACTTGTAGTGAAGCTAGGCTAAAAGTTATATGGTAGTCACTAGTACAGGTGCCCAAATCTTCTGAAGATACGTTGCTTGCTAATCTTAAACATTTCCCAATTGGTTGGCACCATTAGTATCGCCAAGCCAAAAAATGGCCTAGCACCACTCCTAGTGGCACTAATGTAATTTTTGGCCTGGCACCACTACAATAGCTGCCAGGACATTCCTCTCTCTATAAATACAGAGCCTCTTCCAGTGTAAAAGAGGTCCACAAACTCAGTCTAAAATCTCCCTTCTTTGATATACAGAGCTCGTAGCCTCCCTAAACCCTAGCCCCCATTTACAAACCCTAGCTCTCATATACTCCCATATATTCCTATACACTCAAACACTAGCCTCTAAAGCCTCCATTGAAGACTCGAAGTGCTGCAACCCAAAGCTCTCGAAGATCAAGATGAAGACTGAAGCGAAGACCGAAGAAAAGAAAATAAAAGAAGACGCAAGGTAGTTTTTTTTTTATTTTTTATTTTATGTTTACGCATCTTCCCCCTCTCCCTTCTCTCTCCTAACCCACTTGGATTTTTTTCTATTTTAATCCCCCATTTTCTTCCCCCCTATTTCTTGTATGCTTGAAACAGGGGACTTTTCGGTCCATGTGTAGGATTAGGCTATTAAAGGTCACCGTGTCAGGGGCTTTCTCTTAGTCTAATTGGAGACCACATGGGTTCGGCTCCCTTGGTTATGTGGTGAAGCCTTTAACCTTATATGTTCACGACCCCAACTTGCATTGTGCATATTATGATCTTGCATTCCTCTAAAATTTGTTTTCACACTTGTTTTCAAAACTTGCATTAAAATTGTTTTCATAGTTTGTGTTAAAATCTTCTTTTTCAAAACTTGTTTTCAAAATCACAATCCTAAGGTGATTCTAGCCTTTTTTATGGCTAGGGTTGCTTTAGAAAAGTGTTATATTTAAAGTGACCAATATGGTCCATATTTTCAAATCCTAGTTATTTTCAAAACCACTGTCTTAGAATGGTTCTAATCTTCTTATGGTTAGAATCGTTTTAGGAAAGTGAGATATTTTTATGGACTTTCCAAAATACTCTCTTTTTAAATCTGTCATTTTAAAAATATCCTTTTCAACAAACTTTCTAAAAACTCTCTCCAATCTCCTTTCCAAAAGTTGTTTTCTAAAACTTCCCTTTACGAAACTCACTTTCTTAAAAACTCTTTTTCAAAATGCTCTCTTCAAAATTCTCTTTTTAAAAATGCTCCCTAGGTTTCCTTCTTGAAAACTCCCTCCTAAAAACTCTTTCCAAAAATCCCTTTCCAAAAATCCCTTTCCAAAAACTCTCTTTCCGAAAGTTCACTATCTAAAAACTCCTTTCCAAGATCTCTTTAAAAAAAAAAAATTTCTTCCTTAAACATTCACTTTCCAAAAACTCTTTACCTTGAAGCCCAAGTCAAGCCCTTGAGCCAACAATTAGGAAACCTTAATTTTCTTTCTCAAAACATGATTTTCAATCTTGTCTTAAAACCTAGGTTTCCAAAATCTCCTTTTTTACATCAAAACCATATATTTCCAAAACCTATTTTCTACTTCAAAATATAGGATTTCCAAAACTTCATCTTTCCAATTCCACGCTAAATCAAATCCTCCGTTTTAGGAAACTAAATCCAATCTCCCTATTTTTGAAATTAGATACAATCCTCCGTTTTCGGAAACAAAATCCAATCCTTTGTTTTAGGAAATAGGAATCTTAATCCTTCCAAATCCAAACCTTTCCTAATCCACTCCTTCCTAATCTCATACTTTCCTAAATGTTAAGTTTCCAAAACCTAAACTTTCAAATCTTTCCTTAAACTTTAAGTTTCTTAATCTTCTTAACACAACCTTTCTTAATTCCACACCTTTTCAAATTTCAAATTTCCAAATCTATATTTTCAAAAATTCAAACCTTTCCTAATTTCAAGTAATTCTAAAATCCAAACTTCGAATCTTTCTAAAAATCCTAAACTTCCTAAATTTTGAAACTTTCTAAATTCAAAACTTTCTTAAGTTAAAACTCTTCGAATCCAAAACTTTCTTAAATCTAAACTTTCTAAATTCTAAACTTTCTAACTTTCAAAAATTTCCTATTTCAAAAGATTTTCAAATCGAAACTTTCCTAATTTGAAAACTTTCCTAAACCAAAGGACACTTTCCTATTTTGAAACTTTCCCCATTCGAATCTTTCCTAAATCCAATCGTTCCATAATCTTCCAAGTCTAACATTCGAGTTAAATCTTTTCTCAAAATTTTTCTAAATTAAGTCAAATCTTTCTTAATCTCAAGTCCTTTCTAAATCCCATCTTCCTAAGTCTAGGTTTTCCAAACTTCTATCTTTCCAAATTAAAGTCTAATCTTTTTCAATTCCAAATTTCAATTTCCAATCTTCTATTCTAAGTTCAAATCAAACTCCTTTTTCCAATCAAACTCTCTTTCACATCAAAACCTTCTATTTTCTATCGGATTCTTGTCCAAACTACGACTGACCTGATTCCTCAAAAAGGATACGTAGGCAACCCTCATGGGTGCGGTCACAACCTTTTTCAAGTTTCTAATTTCACAACCTTTTTCAAGCTTCTATTTCCACAATTTTATCAAATCTCCAATTCCATAATCTATTTCCAAGTTTCTAATTTCAAAAATCTATTTTCAAGTCTATATTTCCAATTTCTAAAGTTTTCTTTCAAAACAGTTCTATCTTTTCAAATCTATTTTCAAAATCAATTCTATCTTTTTAAATCTCTCTTCTAAAATCAAATCAAATTCTTCTTTTCAAATCTATTTTCAAATCAAATCTTTCTATTGCATTTGCATATCGTGCATCATGTTAATTTTTTTTTCAAAATTCTTTTCTAAAAGTGGATTGTTTTGGACATATATTAATTGAAGACTCTAATAAGTGAATCTAGGGTAAATAGACATGTAGGTATTGCAAGGGCATGGTAGGGTGATAGCTTAGTGCATCTTTCATACATGTAACCAACCTCCGAACCTAGAACACTGTTTTCGAAAGATCAAAATGGAATTATTTTCAAAAAGGGCTTATATATTTTCCAAAGGTTGCCAAACAACCTATTTTCTTAAAAACCCTGTCTTGAGGAAGTATTTTCAAAATCGTTTTCAAAAACCCTAAGTGTAATCTTCTGATTGTGCTTAGTTTTTAGGTGACCTAACTCACCTTAATCAAGTTAGGTGGTGACTTCAAATGTTTTCCAAAAGCCCTTTATTCAAATCGATTTTCAATTCAAACCTAGTTGCACTCATTCTTCTAGGAGGATAAGTTCTAACAAGAGAGTACAATATTTTTCCCGCTTCTGTGTGCATTCCTCAAGTGCAAAAAATCTGAGCGCGACAACTGGCGACTCCACTGGGGACACGTAGAGGGTTAGGCCATAGTCCTGTCTCTTCACCCTTCACCTGTGTAGAGTCTTCCATTAACTTGTCTACTTCTATCCACTTTCAATTTTCAAAATCAAATTTTCAAAGTTGTTTTCAAAAACCAAACATGTATTTAATTCTATTCATATTATCTTGTATTAAGCTTGTCATCCACATACTAACTCTTGCATCTTTGTTTTGTAGGTGCGCTTTTTGTTTTCAATATTATTTTGTTAACTGCTATGCATGAATGTGATGAACATGATGGATGAGAGTTGTTAGGCTATTTCCTCCACTTTCAAAAATTACACACCCATTGCACGTGCACTTGTATTATGCATACTTACATTTTTACCCTGATCTGTCCCTTCTAGTTAGAAGGGGGAACGGTATATTGGTTATGGGCAATATGCTGTGTCAGTTTCTTTGCTTATGGCCTCTTGATGGTTCCCCCGCTTGGATCACCAACCGATCATGGCACCACCTCGGGGAGTGGGCTTAGGTTTGAAGATCAGGGGGACCGAGCCTTTTTAGGACACATTAATAAACCCTCAACCTCATGCTCAAATAAACACCTTGCATAGCCGAACCTCTGCCAGATTTAAGACACGTGCACTGTTTTCAAAACCATGGAGCAAAATGCAACTGCTTTTACTTTTCTTTATACCTGTTTATTCCTGTTGTTATAATGATTGTATTCTTATTGTTATAATGCTTATCTAACGACTCATGCATGCATGTATACTTTACCATTGCATTCTCTTTCATTATACTCTTTGCATTCATATTCATGCATTCTATATTCTACCCCAAGACAAGAGTTCCGGAGTAACTCAAGTCACTGCATTCTCATGCATATGATCAACCCGTCGAGAGTGACACCAAGGTCACTCCCTTACATTAAACCTACCCAAACCCTAAGGGTTCTCGTGTAATCCTAAGGACTCATGACATGCACATCAATTCATTTCATAAGAGGGGCCCCAATCCCTTTATGCTCACGGAGATAGGGTTGCTAAGAAGACAAGGGGGGCAATCGATCAACAAGGTCTCTGATCGACATCCTCAACATCAAGTCCAATGAAGGCGAATTTGAAGACTCAAGAGCAGTTTAGGATTTCTTATGCAAAATTAGATAGGTGAAAGTCCAAAGAAGCATGTTCCCCCTCCCTCACTCTTAAAATGTACTTCTTTTCTTTTGTTCAACGAGTTTCCTTATTTTTTGCGAATAGATGATGAATTTAGATTCCTGATCCATGGTAAGGTGCTTGCATACTAGGGCAAACCCTCTACCTCCAAAAGTGAGCCAACATATAATGATTAGTTGCCTTCTCAAGTAGGGACACCCTAGGACATCCATTGCATAGAGCTCTCTAAAAACTAGAAACTGACTTGCAATTTGTGTTTTTTATTTTTGTCTTTTTTTTTTCATTTATAGAGATCACCCTGCACTGAGTCAATATTGCTCCTAAGAAGCGGCAACATCCACCTAGGGACCCCATTATCACCCGACAAAGAGGCTCATTGATGGCTGTTAACCCTAAAGAATCATCTCAGGTATCTTGAGAAGAGGTCAATGAAATGAGGACCAAGATGGATGAAATGCTCAAACTCATTCAAACTATGGCTATGAAGGATACTGCTACAGTCCCATCGTCATCCATGACTTCATCTAAGGACCCTGAACCTGCTAACCCAAGGATCGTGCTTCAATCTGACAATGATGGGAGGAGCAGGGAAGATGCCAAAGGAGTCAACGCTGAAGAGGAGGAGACCATATTGCTCTCATCTATTATAAAAAGGACTCCCCTAGACCCTCTTAGCCTGAAAATTCAAGGGCTAGAGGATTCACTACGAAGTCTCCATGGCCATGACACCTACGGTTTCACTTTTTATGACGAGCTCTGTTTCTTTCCTGACCATTCAAGACCTGCTAGGTTCAAAATGCCTGACTTCCAAAAGTACGACGGCACTAGTAACCTTATTACTCATCTTCATCTTTATGCTGGAGTGTTGATTGGTCACAGTAATGATCCGAATCTTCTCATGTAGTTATTCCAACACAACCTCACTGGGTTTGCTCTACAATGTTTCGCTCGTCTGGACCTAAGGAAGATCACCACTTGGATTGAGTCAGTCAATGCGTTCAAAGCCTAATACCGTCACAACATCGACCTCACTTTCGATCGATGGTCCCTGATGACGATGAGTAAAGGTGAGCAGGAAAGTTTTAAAGGATATGCCCTGAGATGGAGGGAGGCCGCTACATAAGTCAATCCCCCGCTAGAAGAAAAGGAGTACGTACAACTGTTTGTGCACACTTTTCAAGGTATATACTATGGGAAGCTCTGCACAAGTGTACAGAAAAGCTTTTCTGAACTCATCATGCAAGGGTAGATGATAGAAAATGGTCTCAAGACAGGGAGGATTACAAACCCCTACGCAAAGACTGGAGAAAGTTCTGCCAACATAGCCAAGAAAGTGGCTACTACAAGGGGAATAATCAAGAAGGAAAGCGAGGTGTTTGCCATTCTGCCTAGTCAACCACCCTAATACCATCCACCACTACAATCACACCCTGTCCTGCCCTTACCCACCTTAACCATGCCTGTTCCAACCCCTAACTATGGTCTTGTTGGGGCACGACCCAACTTTAATAGACCTGCCCGACCCATCTATACCGTTGACATATTAGCCTGCACCTAAACTGAAGCCTACCATAATCTACTAAAGAACAATATCTTGAAGCCTATACCTGCTCACCCATTACCAAGCCCTCTACCCCCGACCTTTAATGTCGCCCTCACTTGTGAGTACCATTTGGGTGGCCAAAGGCACGACATCGAAAGTTGCTTCTCTCTCAAGCAAAAGTTCAGGACCTGATAGACAACAAGACCATTGATCTGCAACCGGTGAAACCTGCTCCAACTCCCAATGTGACCACCAACCCTATGCTGGACCACACCATCCATATGATATTAGTAAAAATGGAAGGTGAGGAAGAGTTCGATGGGCCCATAGTTGAAGATTATGAGGAGGATAGGGAGATCGATAAAGAGGATGACTGGAGGAAGGATCTCCCATTATGCCTGATTTATCTCTATAAACCTAATGAGGTGCCCGATGCTTCTGATTTGCCAGTTGAGGAGCCAACGTTTTCAGAAGAAGAGCTTGTTGAAAACATGGCTGTTGATGGATGGGGTGCTGAGTTTTTACACCCGAAGTATGTCGCGGCTAAACATCACTTGTTGGAAAACCTTTGGCTCGCGATCGAGTACAACTATGAAGACATGGGTTGGGGGTTAGAAGAGCCAAGAGCACAGACGGAGCCGTTCGACTTAGAATGAGGTGAACTAGCCATCTTATTTATAGAAGAACCTGATGCAAGGAGCAGAAAGGAGGTCAATGAAGCTACCAACTGCACCATCACTACCGACATGTTTGGAGCTCTAGAGGAAGCCTTTGCCTGTTTTGCCTTGGCCAAGGACCCAAATCACGAATGGAGTATTGAAGATGTGGGCATTGTCCCAAGGCCTTACTGAAATGGGTTCTCCTCAAAAGTGTATAAGAGATGTGTGTTTTCACCCACTTTCTTTCTATCCCTTTATGTTTTGTTCTTAAATTAATATCTGCACTTCTATTTCTTTAAAACAGAACTATATGCTTTTCACTGATACAATAAAATGGTTAAGTCTTTTTATTCATTGCTGTTATCTTATTTTCTCTTGTGAATGGTGACTACATCTTACGCAAGAGGCAAGGTTCATCTTATGGAATGATCTAGCTTGAAGGGATGATAGCATGGGTTAACCACTCGCCAAATGATTAGCTTTCTGAAGAAAGAGAGCGTAAGGATGAGTAAGAAAACTACCCAAAGGCAACACTTGCAAGACACCGAAGCTAAGCGATGCGTGACCAGATTATTAAGATGAAGAGGAGCCATCTTTCATTTTCCCATATAAAAACCAACATGTTTATATTCCCTTTGCTTAGCCCCTAGTGCCTCGCCACAAGTGAAATATTCCTTGTCGACCCCGTTCCAAGACCCTCCTTCCCACACTAGGGCAGACAATAATTAAGAACTCTAGGAATGATATCCACCTCTATCGTGCTAGGATAGTATCGAAGGCTCTATGGATCAAACAATCTAGTTCAAAGTGAAGAAAGACCCTCATTTCATTTCCCATACGGTCAAAAACAACCCCTTGTCAAACCCATTAAGCCATTGATCTTTTTTGGAAAAAAACCCCAGCCTAGGGATCACTGCCCACATTGGGTTAGATTAAATTGCTTAGGAAAAGGTCTAAGGAAAAAGGGCTATGGAATTGTTTGTTTCATAAAAGGAAGGAAAAGAGATAAAAGAAAGAAGCGAAGGAAAAGAGTTGCCAAGGGGTAAGAGGCTAAAAAAAAAAAAAAAAAAAAAAAAACTAAGAAAAAGGCCCTGAAGAAAACCATGATTGTGTTATCTTGAAAAGCATAATAAAAGGACCGAAAGAGAAGAAAGTCATCTCGAAAAGCATACATAATGGTCAAAAGAAAAGAGGCATTTTCACCCTAAGAAGTATATAGTAAGAGTAAGGAGGAAATTTAAAGGTAATCCTAGGTTATAAAGAAGCCCGGTATAAACAATAGGTTCAAGCCTTTATCCTTTCTTGCAAAACCTTGAAACCATGGCCTACATTACAACCCTATTGAAGTCCACTCTGATTGAAAATGGATTGCTTGATCTAATTAAGTTAGACACTTTGCCAAAGCTAAAAAAGGATGCTAATCCTACTAAAACGAAAAATAGTCAAGGACGGTATGGATCTAAACCTTGCTGGAAACAACATCGAATTTGAGCCTGTATATCCCGTTATTTCGAAAACCCCATAACCTAGCCTACATTATGGTCCTAAAGCAAAGTCTCCTCAGATTGAAAGATTGGCCATTTATCGCTCTGCTAAAGGTCAGGTAAGTTGTTGCCAAAGCCCCGAGAGTTGAAAGTTTAAACCCCCAATAATCTTATACACTAACCCTGAGATAGAGAAGTCAGAGGCAATCGAAAGGTTGAGAAAGGTACGAAGTGCTATCACCCCGTCAAGGTAAAGTTAAGCTAGAGGAGAGGCTAGACCCCCGAGAAGGAAGGAGTTACCATTCCAGAGATAACGAGTTCGACGACGCCCCTTGTCATTCTGTTAACTAATATATTTCTAATTTGTGCATACATTTTCAAAAAAACAAAATAAAATCAGCATGAGCTTTGCATGCATAGGATATAACTCCCTGCAGAAATAGAAGTCACCAACACAATTTAATGTCAACCCATGAAATAAATATACATCATCATCGTTTCTACACATGCATCTGATCATATACGACTGGAAAAAAAAATCATAAATGTCTTTACCTGTCCATGCATCTAACTATCATTTTCGTACATAATTTACAAAGTAAAAATGTCTAACATAAATACATCTCCAGGATAGGGGCAAAAGCAGACCAGGGTCTATGGCAAGGGGCATCTGTCAAAGATCGAAATCTCTAAAACCCGGCATCGGAGGAGGTGGATAACTACTAGAAGCACCAGCATCCTGTAAAGAAGACAGAACTAAAATCAGCCACATGAAAGAATAACTAAACAATAGCAGAGCGAAAAGAAGGAAGAAAAAGACAATATACCCTGCCACCTCCCATCTGGGCTAACCGAGTCGTCAAAGAAGCTACCTCTGCCTGATACTGATCTTGCTCCATCTGCTATCGATCCCTTTGGTCCCTCACAGCAGCAAACTCAGACTGGAGCATGTATCCCCCTGCACGGTGCCACAAGTTGACCACCTCCTGGCCCACAACATATCCGCCAACTACTACCTCAAATCGGGTGAAGGCATTGATAGAATGAGCCCTGAAGTGTGCAACGTAGTCCGTATCTGGAGGAAGCAAGAACCCGATACCCGGCTAGCGCTCCTGATAGGGGATAGGCACTCCCGCCACCAAAGCTCCAAACATATACTCCGGCAGATCTCCTGCTGATCGGAACTCCTCATGAAACTGCTGCCAGTGTCAATCTCTTAGATAGGACTCTGAAGAATCGTCGTTGAGAAAAGTAGCCCTCGACAGGGATAATGGGACCAAGTATCACACCATCTTATAATGACCTAACCTGATAAAGGGTTGCTAAGTCACATCACTCGTCTTAATCAACTCCAGGTTTGCCTGTAGTGTCACGAAGTTAGTAATCTTCGATCGCTGGGCCACCCGGTCACGAGCCCACCTCAAAGCACAAGGGTAAAGGTCATCCTTAATAATCGCGGGGTAATGAACAGGCAGGTACTCGTAGCTCCACCATATAAGAAAAGGCTAGAAACCAGTCATGCTACCCCAACGAGAGGAGGTCCAAACCCACATCAATCACAGGAAACAGCCAAAGGAAAAGGACCCCTAATCCAACTCAGACAAAGCCCCAAGATCAACTATTATGTTCACTAAACAAAAAGGCACAAGCAACTTGTTGTTGTTGCAGAAGCAGCTGAAGATGATGTACAGAACAAGTCGCCACCTCATGATGTCTCGTCAGGCAGGTGATGATTGAACAACAAAGGTACTGTCATCCTGACTGAGCCAAGAAAGTGGGAATGCAGAATGCTCGGGAGGGGACAATTCCAACAGAATGTAAGCCTCGTCTCTATTGATTAACTGCAAAATGATTTGCCGACCAACGAAGGAAAGCCTCGTGATGATAGCCCAGTCCAAGGGGGTGGGACCCAGCTCAAAGCCGACAAAACAGAAGGCCCCAGTCTCTTCAAACCACCTCTCAATCAGTGCCAACACCAGATGTCTGTGCAGGCAGTTGGCCTATAATCCTATGAAAGCCCCAAACCCAATCTCAGCCAAGAAAGCCCGGTAGGATGGAGCAGCCCGCTGCATGGTCACAAACACCTGATGGACGGCCCCTTTGAAAGCTGTATGTACGCGTGGAGGAGGCAAATACTGTCTAGAATACACACTAGGATGATAGGTAAGATCTCCCAGCGGTGGAATATCCGATATCTCCAGGTCGCTCAAATCAGTATCCATCTATCTATGTCTAGAGGAGGCTCTCTAGTAACCAGTCACCTGAACGCCAAATCCCGGTACCTTTTCCTCCGCACCAATCTCCTCTTCAAAGGCCTGCTTAACCGGAGGAAAGGGGTCGACAGGTGGCCTAATCCTCCGTCCACTCTGACTAGACGATGCATGTCCAACAAATCGCCGGCTACCCCTAGATCGACTGGAACCACTGGTAGAATCTGTTCGGGCCGCCTTCCTGGAGCAGCGTTTCCTCTCGGAACCATCATCACCCGCATCTGCCATCCTGAAAAGGTAAGCCAAGGTAAGAGGTGTTAATATACGGTATGTGCATAAGAAAATAAAAGTAGAAGTAAAATAATAATAAAATAAATAAATAAATAATAAAAACAAACAACAAATAAACAAAAAATATAAAACATTTCAAATAATAAGTCAAAATGAATTTTCTACACATTTTGATTGTAAAATTCCACTTATAAGTCAAAGTGAATTTCATACTCATTTTGATTTTTCAACTTGGAGTCAAAACGAGTTTTCTAAAAGGGTTTTCTGTCTTTTTCCTTCAAAAAGATTTCATTTCAAAACCTTTTCTAGCTCTTTCCTAATTTCTAAAAATTTCGGCAGAGTTTCATTTAAAAATGATCCCAACAACACTCACAACATCAACACAAAACACAAACCATACACTCTACAAACATCATAATCACATAGCACCAACACCCACACACACTTTTCAAATTTCTAATTTTTTTTTTCAAAAGACTAGTTTCATTGTTCAACAAATCAATGGTTTTCAAAGTTATCCTAAAATTTTTCAAAATCATTTCAAATATTTTCTAAAAATTTCTACTTTTTCTAAATTTTAAACTCCATTAATTTCATCACTTTCTCAATTTTCTCCATTTGTCCTATTTTTTTAAGTATTTTTTTATTTTTTTTTCAAAATATCAAAAATTTAAAAAGTTTTCAAAAAATCACGAAATTTCATGTAGTTGTTAAACATATTTTTCTAAGGCATACGATATAAAAATCTAGCCCAAAAGCTCAATGCCCAAAGCTGTAGGGATAAACCCCCAATTCCTGCAAAAACTCCCTTCACATAATCACGTAAAATCACTCAAATTCAATCAAACATGTACTAAAATGCAAAAATAACTTCATCACAGGGTTCAAACATATCAAAACATCAATTTTCACTATTCACATGGTTCAAACGGAATCCTACATGTCAAAATCAATATAAAATCAAAAACTCACCTCTTGGAGTTCTTCGGTGAAATCTTCTCTTCCGGCGACTTTTCCGGCGACGGTGTCTACTTCCGGCAATCCCCCGTGGTCCCTAAGAGGCGCTCCTTCAATGTCCAAGTCGGTTTCCTCGCAATGCCTCTCGGTTTTGCGAAATTCCTTCGAATCCCGCAAGTGCTTGAACCAAAAATGTTTCTGGCTTTTGATCCCAGGCCTGGCGCCACTACTAGTGGTGCTAAGCCAATTCTTCCAAAGTAGTGGCGCCAGTTCCAAATTTAGGACAGCTTTGCCATTTTTCCCGCCAAAACTCGATTTCAAGGGCCTTTTGGGCCCAATATCCATTTACAAACTCCCGTTTTCGAAAATTTTCAAAGTCTGTCCCTCTGACCATCTCACGGTCAACATGGGACTCTTACTCTATCGTTTTCTGTCTTTGCTTGTCAAAGACAAAAAAAGAGGGGCAGCTATAAGCATCCTATTTTTGCCCGTTTGGCAATTTTCAGTCCGTCCATACTTGTATTTAAGTCAATATGGACGTATTCTAAGTCAACTCAAATTTTCAAGTCTAATCCCATCAATCAATCACTTTGTAGGCCCAAATAGAGGCAAAATGACCAAAATGCCTTTGAGGGCATTGCTCGGTCTAATTCCAGTGGGCATGTCTTCTCGAAGACGGTAAGTCCCGTTTTCCAATCCAATTTTGAGTTCAATTCCAATTCCAATTAAATCCGGCACACTCGAGAAAGTTGATTCCTTGAGGAGGCAAGTCCATCCTGTCCGGCACATTTTTGAAGAAACTCTTTGAAACAGTAAGTCCCTTCAAACTCGTCGACCAGGACGAGACCCCAAGTCCCCGAGATGGTAGAACGGTCCACCTTTGGTGCCTGCTAGTCCACCAATGAAGCACTGTCCATTTCGGCATGCCTTCCGAGAAAGTTGATTCCTCAGGCGCTAAGTCCACCTAGCAACTTCTAGAGATTAGGCATTCTCTGGAATGATCACGACTCGTTAGAGTAATGAAAATACTCGTAAACATCACAACCGTCAGAGTGGCGGAAACACTCGTAAACAGGTCGATATAAGGAATTGCCAGCAAACCCCTATATCACGAGACCCCCGTCAGAGTGATGGAAACACTCAAAACTCAGGTCAGTACCGGTGTCTACTAGCCCACTTCGGTGAAAAATGACCAAATTGCCCCTAGGGCCATTTTTGGCATGTTTTTTGAGACAGTACCTAAGTCCTCAGAACGATAAGTCCACCCTTTCAAGATTGGCTTAAAGACAATCCGACATGATTAGGTGCCTTCTAGTTAGTTTTGGGCCAATTTCGAGATATTCTGATCAAGATAACCATTTTGCCTCTAGGCATCTGAATGCCCCAAGAACCACACTGGCTCTGGGTATCAAACCGGTAACCACCTGAGAATGCTTCTTATAGTATTCCCGACCTTCCATTACCTTTTCGAGTCATTCCGAGTCAGTTTCGGCAAATCCAGTGCAAAATGACCGTTTTACCCCTTGGTGGGCCGGTTGCCTACTCTAACCACACTGGCTCTGGGTAGAAAACTGGTAACCTCTTGGGACATTCTAATTAATGTTTCCAAATCTTGAGTCTTCTTCCGAGACATTCCAAATTTATCTCGGTAGTTTTCCGGTCTAGTTGACAGTTTTGCCCTTAATGGCCCGGTTAACCTTTTCAACACATCCTGTCATCATTTTTCAAGTTTACAACCTTTGGGATATTGTTCTAAGGGTTCTAGTCCCTTTCCGGCCTTCCAGGTCATTCTTGGCCCTTTCAAATCATTTTCGGACTTTCTGGAGTCACGCCTAGTGAAGCCAAGCTAAAAGTTACATGGTAGTCACCAGTACCGGCGCCAAAATCTTCTGAAGATACGTTGCTTGACGACTTTAAACATTTCCTAATTGGCTGGCACCACTAGTAGTGGCACCAAGCCAAAAAATGGCATGGCACCACTCCTAGTGGTGTTAATGTAATTTTTGGCCTGGTGCCACTGCAACAGGCGCCAGGACATTCCTCTCACTATAAATACAAAGCCTCCTCCAGCGTAAAAGAGATCCGCAAACTCAATCTAAAAACTCCCCTCTTCGATATATAGAGCTCATAGCCTCCCTAAACCCTAATCTTCTTTAGGTTCCCCAAACCTTAGCCCCCATATACAAACCCTAGCTCTCATATACTCCCATACACTCCTATACAGTCAAACACTAGCCTCTAAAGCCTCAATTGAAGACTTGAAGTGCTGCATCCCAAAGCTCTCGAAGATCAAGACGAAGACTGAAGCGAAGACCAAAGAAACACAAGGAAAACAAAGCAAGCGAAGCAAAGCAAATAAAAGAAGACGCAAGGTAGGTTTTCTTTTTATGTTTATGCATCGTCCCTGTAAGCACTCCATTTTTGACCGCTCGACAGTCTACACTCCATCCAGACTTGTGTTCATGTCATTGTGGGCATATTCCAATCGAAACCAACTTTCTAAGTCCAAATCTTGTTTGTCCATCGCTTCGCGGGCCCACCAGGCCCAAATAGAGGCAAAGTAACCAAATTGCCCTTAGGGGCCTTATCTTTTCTAATTCCAACCCCTCTCTTGAGACAGTTTATTCCTCGAGACGGTTCCAAATCAGGCACGTCTTTTCAAAGACGGTAAATCCCCTTTCCAATTCTAACCCCTTTCTCGAGACAGTTTATTCCTCGAGACGGTTCCAAATCAGGCACGTCTTTCCGAAGACGGTAGGTCCCCTTTCCAATTCCAATCCCTTTCTCGAGATAGTTTATTCCTCGAGACATTCCAAATCAAGCACGTCTTTCCAAGGACGATAAGACCTCTTTCCAATTCCAATCTCTCTCTCGAGATAGTTTATTCCTCGAGACGGTCCGGCGCGCTTTTCGAAGAAAATCTCTTTGAAACTGTAAGTCTCTTTAAACCTGTAGACTGGGACGAGACCCCAAGTCCCCTAGATGGTAGAACGGTCCACCTTTGGCGCCTGCTAGCCCACTAATGCAGAAATGTCCGTTTAGGCACGTCTTCTAAGAAAGTTGACTTCTCAGGTGCTAAGTCCCTTTAGCAACTTCCCAAGATCAGGTAGTCTGGGGAATGATCGCGAACCGTCAAAGTAGCGGCAATACTCGCAAACATCATAACCGTCAGAGTAGCAAAAATACTCGTAAATAGGTTGATATAGGGAATTGCCAACAAACCCCTATGTCACGCGACCACCGTCAGAGTGGCAGAAACACTCAAAACCCAGGTCAACACCGATGCTTGCTAGCCTACTTCGGTGAAAAATGACTAAACTGCCCCTTGGGCCTTTTTCGAGACTTTCCGGTCAAGATGACCATTTTGCCCCTAGGCATCCGAATGCACCGGGAACCACACCGGCTCTGGGTATCAAACCGGTAACCTCTTGGGAATAATTCTTATGGTATTCTCGACTTTCCTCTATCTTTACGAATCATTCCGAGCCAGTTCCGGCAAACCCGGTACAAAATGACCGTTTTGCCCCTAATGGGCTGGTTTCCTTTTCTGACCACACCGGCTCTAGGTATCAAACCAGTAAACTTCTGAGAATGCTTTTTATAGTGTTCCCAACCTTTCTTTATCCTTTCGGAACATTCCGAGTCAGTTCCGGTAAACCCGGTGCGAAATGACCGTTTTGCCCCTGGTGGGCGGGCCGGTCACCTTTTCCGACCACATCAGCTCTAGGAATCAAACTGGCAACCTTTGAGAACATTCTGAATAATGTTTCCAAATCTCGAGTCTTCTTCCGGGACAGTCCGAGTCCGTCCCGGTAGCTTTCTATCCCGATTGACCGTTTTGCCCCTAAAGGCCCAATCAACCCTTCCGACACATCCTATCCTCACCTTTCAAGTCAAATACCTCTGGGATGCTATTCTAAGTGTTCTTGCTCTTTTCCAGCCTTTCGGGCCATTCCCGGTCCCTTAAATCATTCCCGGACTTTCCGAAGTCACTCCTAGTGAAGCCAGGCTAAAAATTGCATGGTAGTCACTAATACAAACGCCCAAATCTAGTCAAAAATACTTTACTTACCGACCTTAAACATTTTCTAAATGGCTGGTGCCACTAGTAGTGGCGCTAAGCCAAAAAATGGCCTGGCGCCACTCCTAGTGGCGCTAGTGTAATGTTTGGCCTGGCGCCACTGCAACAGGCGCCAGTGCATTCCTCCCTCTATAAATACAGAGTCTCTTCCAATGTGAAAGAGGTCTGCAAACTCAATCTAAAAACACCCATATTCGATATACCGAGCTCGAACACTCCCTAAACCCTAGCCTCCTTAGGTTTTCCAAACCCTAGCCACCATACACTAAACCCTAGCCTTCTATACACTCATACACACCCATACACACCCCTACACACTTATACACTAGCCTTCAACCCTCCTTGGAAGACTTGAAGAGCTGCAATCTGAAGTTTGAAGATTGAAGACAACTCTTGAGGATTGAAGACAAAGATCAAGACGAAGACCAAAGACAAGCAAGGAGCGCAAAATAAACAAGACACAAGGTAGGTTTTCGTTTTACGTTTCTGCACTTGCCCCTCTCTTCTCTCTCCTAACCCACTTAGGTTTTCTCTATTTTAATCCCCCATCTCTTTCCCCCCATCTCTTTACATGCTTGAAACAAGGGGACTCTCGGTCCATGTGTAGGATTAGAATATCGGAGGGTCACCGTGTCGGGGGTTTTCCTTTAGGCTAACTAGAGACCACGTGGGTTTGGCCCCCTTGATTATGTGGTGAAGCCTTAACCTTGTATGTTCACGATCCCAAACTCGCATTGTGCATATCATGATCTTGCATCTTCCAAAAATCGTTTTTAAACTCGTTTTCAAAACTTGCATTCAACTTGTTTTCAAAATTGCATCAAAATCTCCTTTTTCAAAACTTGTTTTCAAAATCACAATCCTAGGGTGATTCTAGCCTTTCCATGGCTAGGGTTGCTTTAGGAAAGTGTTACATTTAAAGTGGCTTTCATGGTCCATATTTTCAAACCTTTGTTATTTTCAAAACCACTTTCCTAAAGTGGTTCTAGTCTTCATATGGTTAGAATCGCTTTAGGAAAGTGAGACATTTTTGGTACCTTCTAAAAGCTCTATTTTCAAAAATCTTTTCCTAAAAATCTCTTCTCTAACATGCTTTCCAAAAACTCTCATTTCTAAAGTTGTTTTCAAAAACTCTCTCCAAAAATCTATTTTCCAAAACTTCTAAAAAAACGCTCCCTAAAAATCTTTCCTAAAAACTCTCTCTAACAATCTCTTTCCAAAAATCTTTCCAAAAAACTCTCTTTCCAAAATTTTCCCTCTAGAAACTCCTCTTTAGGATTCCCTTCTAAAAATCTTCGTTTCCAAAAATACACTTTGCAAAAATTCTTTTTCTTGGTGCCCAAGTCAAACCCTAAAACCCGCAATTAGGAAACCCTAATTTTATTTCAAAAAACGTGATTTTCAACCTTGCCCCAAACCTAGATTTCCAAAACCTCTTGTTTTCTACATCAAAATCATAAGTTTTCAAAAAACCTCTTTTCTACGTCAAAACTATAGCTTTTCAAATCTAGGGTTTCTAAAACCTCCCATACCAAATCCTTGTCAAATCCAATCTTTCCTTTAGGAAACCAAATCTAATCTTCCCATTTAGAAAATAGATCCAATCCTCCGTTTTTGGAAAAAAAAATCAAACCTTCTCTTTTAGAAACAAAATCCAATCCCTTGCTTTAGGAAATAGAAATCTTAACTTTCCCTAATCCAACTCTTTCCAAAAATCAACTCTTTCTAAAAAAGAAGACTTTCTTATTTCAAAACTTTCTTATCTCAAAATATTCCCAAGTTGAAACTTTCCTAATTCGAAATCTTTCCTAAACCAAAACTTTCTTAAAATGAAATTTTTCTAAAATAACACTTTCCTATTTTGAAACTTCCTTAATTCGACATCTCATAAATCCTATATTTCTTAAAATGAAATTTTTCTAAAATAACACTTTCCTATTTTGAAACTTCCTTAATTCGACATCTCATAAATCCTATATTTCTTAAGTCTAGGGTTTTCAAAACTCTATCTTTCTAAGTTAAGGTCCCATTTTTTCAATTCGAAATTTCAATCTTCCATTCTAATTTCAAATCAAACCCTTTTTCCAAATAAAATTTCCTTTTTCCAATCAAACATTCTATTTTCTATCGGACTCTTGTCCGAACTACGATTGACCTGATTCCTCCAAAAGGATATGTAGGCAACCCTCATGAGTGCGGTCATCACATTTTTCAAATCTCAAATTCCACAACATTTTTCAAATTTTTATTTTCATAGCTTCTTTCAAATCTCCAATTCTACAATCTTCTTCAAACTTCCAATTTCCTAATCTCTCCTAAACTTCTAATTTCAAATTTCTATTTTCAATTTCCAAAACTTTTCAACTTCAAATCTATCTCTTTCAAATCTCTCTTCTAAAATCAAATCAATTTCTTTCCAAATCTATTTTTCAATTCTCTTCTCTTGCACTTCCATACCATACATCATGTTAGTTTCTTTTCAAAAATTCCTTTCTAAAGTGGATAGGATTGAATATTGATTAGTTGAAGACTCTCATAGGTGAATCTAGGGTAAATGACATGTAGGTACCGAAAGGGCGGAGTAGGGTGATGGCTTAGTGCGTCTTCCCTACACGTAACCAACCTCCGAACCTAGGATCACTGATTTCAAAGACCAAAACGAAGTTATTTTCAAAAAGGGCTAAATGTTTTCCAAAGGTGGCCAAACAACTTGTTTTCTTAAAGACCCTGTCTTGAGGAGATATTTTCAAAATCCTTTTCCAAAAACCCTAAGTGTAGTCTTCGAATTATTCTTAGTTTTTAGGTGACCTAACTCACCTTAATCAAGTTAGGTGGCGACTCCAAATCTTTTCTAAAAGCCCTTTATTCAAATCAATTTTCAATTCAAACCTAGTCGCACTCATTCTTTTAGGAGGGTGAGTTCTAACGAGAGAGTACATCATTTTTTCCGCTTATGTGAGTATTCCTCAAGTGCGAAAAATCTGGGCACGATAGTCCCCCTCTTTCTTCTCTCTCCTAATCCACTTGGGGTTTCTTCTATTTTAATCCCCCTTCTTCTTTCCCCCCTTTCTTGCATGCTTGAAACAAGGGACTTCTTGGTCCATGTGTAGGATTAGGCTATTGAAGGTCATCGTGTCGGGGGCCTTCTCTTAGTCTAACCGGAGACCAGGTGGGTTCAGCCCCCTTGCTTGTGTGGTGAAGCCTTTAACCTTATATGTTCATGACCCCAACTTGTATTGTGCATATCATGATCTTGCATTCCTCCAAAATTCGTTTTCAAACTTGTTTTCAAAACTTACATTAAATCGTTTTCAAAGTTTGTGTTAGTATCTTCTTTTTAAAAACTTGTTTTCAAAATCACAATCTTAAGGTGATTCTAGCCTTTTTATAGCTAGGGTTGCTTTAGGAAAATGTTACATTTAAAGTGACCAATATAGTCCATATTTTCAAATCTTTGTTGTTTTCAAAACCACTATTTTAGAATGGTTCTAGCCTTTTTATGGCTAGAATTATTTTAGAAAAGTGAGATATTTTTATGAAATTTTCAAAAAACTCTCTTTTAAATCTTTCTTTTTAAAAATCTCTTTTCCAACATACTTTCTAAAAATTCTCTCCAATCTCCTTTCCAAAAGTTGTTTTGTAAAACTTCCCTTCTCAAAACTCACTGTCCTAAAAACTCTTTTCCAAAATGCTCTCTTCAAAATTCCCTTTCTAAAAATGCTCCCTAGGTTTTTCTTTCTAAAAACTCATTCCTAAAAACTCTTTCCAATAATCTCTTTTCAAAAATCCCTTTCCAAAAACTCTCTTTCCAAAAGTTCACTTTCTAAAAACTCCTTTCCAAGATCTCTTTAAAAAAAAATCTTCTTCCTTAAACATTCACTTTTCAAAAACTCTTTACTTTGAAGCCCAAGTCAAGCCCTTGAGCCAACGATTTGGAAACCCTAATTTCCTTTCTTAAAACATGATTTTCAATCTTGCCTTAAAACCTAGGTTTTCAAAATCTCCCTTTTTACATCAAAACCATATATTTCCAAAACCTATGTTTTACTTCAAAATGTAGGATTTCCAAAACTTCATCTTTCTAATTCCATGCTAAATCAAATCCTCCATTTTAGGAAACCAAATCTAATCTCCCCATTTTTGAAATTAGATACAATCCTCCGTTTTTGGAAAGAAAATCAAAACACCTCTTTTAGAAACAAAATCTAATCCTTTGTTTTAGAAAATAAGAATCTCAATCCTTTCAAATCCAAACCTTTTCTAATCTACTCCTTCCTAATCTCATACTTTCCTAAATGTTAAGTTTCCAAAACCTAAACTTTCAAATCTTTCCTAAATTTTAAGCTTCTTAATCTTCTTAATCCAACCTTTCTTAATTCCACACATTTTCAAATTTCAACTTTCCAAGTCTAAATTTTCAAAAACTCAAACCTTTCCTAATTTCAAGTATTTCTAAAACCCAAACTTTGAATCTTTCTAAAAATCCTAAACTTCTTAAATTTCGAAACTTTCTAAATTCGAAACTTTTTTAAGTCTAAACTTTCTAAATTTTAAACTTTCCAACTTTCAAATCTTTCCTATTTCAAAGCTTTCCTATTTCAAAACTTTCCTATTTCAAAATATTTTCAAATCAAAACTTCCCTAATTCAAAAACTTTCCTAAAATGAAATTTTGCTAAAACTGAACTTTCCTAAAATGACACTTTCCTATTTTGAAACTTTCTCCATTCGAATCAAATCTTTTCTCAAAACTTTTCTAAGTCAAGTAAAATCTTTCTTAATCTTAAGTCCTTCCTAAATCCCATCTTCCTAAGTCTAGATTTCACAAACTTTTATCTTTCCAAATCAAAGTCTAATATTTTTCAATTCCAAATTCTAAATTCCAATATTCTATTCTAAGTTCAAATCAAACTCCCTTTTGTAATCAAACTCTCTTTCACATCAAAACCTTATATTTTCTATCGGACTCTTGTCCGAACTACGACTGACCTGATTCTTCAAGAAGGATACGTAGGTAACCTTCATGGGTGTGGTCACAACCTTTTTCAAGTTTTCAATTCCACAACCTTTTTCAAGCTTCTATTTCCACAATCTTTTTCAAATCTCCAATTCCATAATCTATTTCCAAGTTTCTAATTCCAAAAATCTATTTTCAAATCTATATTTCCAATTTCTAAAGTTTTCTTTCAAATTAGTTCTATCTTTTCAAATCTATTTTCAAAATCAATTATATCTTTTCAAATTCTTATTTTCAAATCAAATCTTTCTATTACAATTGCATATCATGCATCATGTTAAATTTCTTTTCAAAATTCTTTACCAAAAGTGAATAGTTTTGGACATATATATTAATTGAAGACTCTAATAAGTGAATCTAGGATGAATAGACATGTTGGTACCGCAAGGGCGGGGTAGGGTGATAGCTTAGTGCATCTTCTCTACACGTAACCAACCTCCGAACCTAGAACACTGTTTTCGAAAGACCAAAATGGAGTTATTTTTAAAAAGGGGCTTAAATATTTTCCAAAGGTTGCCAAACAACCTAGTTTCTTAAAAACTCTCTCTTGAGGAAGTATTTTCAAAATTATTTTCAAAAATCCTAAGTGTAATATTCAGATTGTGCTTAATTTTTAGGTGACTTAACTCACCTTAATCAAGTTAGGTGGCGACTCCAAATGTTTTCCACAAGCCCTTTATTTAAATCAATTTTCAATTCAAACCTAGTCACACTCATTCTTCTAGGAGGATGAGTTTTATGAGAGAGTATAATATTTTTTTCCCGCTTGTGTGTGCATTCCTCGAGTGCAAAAAATTTGGGTGCGACACATAGACTATGTGTCCAAATGGGTAGAAGCCATCCCGTCGTGTACCAACGACCATGTTGCTGTGGTCAAGTTCTTAAAGGAGTATATTTTCTCTAGATTTGGTATGCCTGCAGCCATCATTAGTGGTGGTGGCTCCCACTTCTGTTACTGGCCCGTAGATCTTTTAATGAGAAAGTACGAGGTGATTCATAAGGTTGGTACAGCTTATCACCCCCAAACATAAGGCCAAGTTGAGTTAGCGAATAGGGAGATCAAATAAGTCCTCGAGAAAACAGTCAACCCTAATCGAAAAGATTGGTCCTTGAGATTAGTGGATGCATTATGGGCATATAGAACTGCATATAAGATCATTTTAGGTTCATCTCCGTATAGACTTGTGTACGGAAAGGCATGCCACCTTTCGGTTGAAATAGAACACAAGGCGTATTGGGCAATCCACCAATTTAACACGAGTTTAGATCAGGTGGGTCCTTTACGAAAATTGTAACTCAATGAACTAGAGGAGATTAGGAATGATGCTTATGAGAATTCAAAAATTTCTAAGGCGAAAATGAATTCGGTATACGACCAACACATTCTGCAAAAATCTTTTGAAGTGGGTCAAAGAGTCCTGCTATACAATTCTCGGTTACATTTGTTTTCGGGAAGGCTTTAGAGTCGTTGGTCAGGACCATTTGTGGTGCGCAATGTCACATCTTATGGTGTAATTGAAATTGAGAACCCCAAAAATGGAAATGCTTTAAAAGTTAATGGGCATCGTTTGAAGCCCTACCTTGAGAATTTTATGGGTAAGGTCGAATGTGTGGATCTCGAGGATCCACCCCCTCTTGATCTTTAGTCGCCTTCCAGTTAGTGAGTTGTAAATCTTGTATTTTTCTGTAGACTATTATTACTATTTCTACTATTTTGTTTTCATCTTTTTTAAGATCTTTCATTTGTTTTATTTTATTTTATTTTTATTGAGTCTTGTTTTTCTTTGTTTTGGGTTGTTTTGTTTTCTTTTAGGTTTTTCTTGACCAGTTTCCTTATCATCCTTGCGCACATATAATGGCAACTCTTGGAACCGTGTTATCTAAAAGGGGTCATAAATGGAGTCGACCAGACATTGAGCGATTTGCTAATTCACGGGAGAGAGACATGTTTATGGCCAATTTTCATGGTTGTGAAGTCCTTATCGAGCGGCGTGTCCACTTGTCAGAATTAGCGGAGCTGATTTCATACATAGGGGATGGCTCCATATGCTTGGCAGAGAAGGGGCTATTAATGTTGACATGGTTTGGGAGTTTTATGCGTTTCTATCTCATACCTCTCATCCTAAGCTTATCTTGACCTCTACGGTGAGGGGCCGCACCATTACTATTGCCAAAGAAGATGTTTGTCGTCTTCTACGCCTACCATCCATTTGCCATCCTGATTATCTACCATTCCGTCATTCTCTGCCTACTAGTGAGGAACTCCTTTCAGAACTTCAGCTTACCTCTGTCCCTTGGCAGTAGTCTACCATTTTGATGGCATCTTTGAAGTGTAAGTATCAAATGCTGAATTTGATAGTTACCACCAGCATCATTCTTGAGAAGCGCTCTGTCACTACTGTACACCGCTCCCGTTGTGTGTGGTTGTACGTTATTGGTAAGGGGTATGCTGTTGATCTTTCGACTCTGATTTTGAAGGCCATTGCAGAATCCTGTTATTTGTATGATCCTATGCCCTTTGGTCTTTTGATCGATTATTTCTTGAGAGTTGCCTGAGTTCCTATTTTGTCTACCGACACTATTCAGTCGTTTGGCTATCCAATTTCTGGGGTAGACATTTCTTTTGAGCGACCACCAGAAGCTGACGAGTCATCTCGTTCTCTTAAGGATTCGCACTCTCGGATAAGGGATTTAAAGGTAGAGATTAAGGCCCTTAAGACTCGTGATGTTATTTAGCTTTGACTCTATGGTTTTTCTTAAGCTTTCTAGTGTGTAGGGAACTGGTTTCGTTTTCTTTAGGTAGTTGTCTTTTGTTTTATTTTCCATTGTGTTGTAGATGTATAACTTTCAATCTTGATACTTTATGTTGGTTATATTATTGTGGAGCACGATTTTTGTTTTTCTCCTCTATTTACACATGTTCTAAGGCCTCGAGGACTTGGCCTACCTTTAGTTAGAGGGGAGAGCTCTGTATTTTTGCTCTGTGTTAGTGTTAGTGTGTTTTTCGTTTTGTTTCTTTTCTTTGTGTTTGTGTTTGTGTTTTTGCTTTGTTTTGTGTGATTTTCGTTTCATTTTTTTATGCTTAGTGTGTTCTATTGGAGTTGAATTCCAGGCTGACTGTTTGAATGATAGTAAGGGCATTCGAACGTGACTGTTCAAAGAGCGTTAGACGGCAGTTCGAATGATGGCATTTTAAGTTGTGTTCGAATGGCTGTGAAACGGGTTTCCAGTTTCTATAAATAGGGGCATCCGAAGTTGAGTTCAAACTTAATTAGAACCTGAAATTAGTGAGAAATTAGAGTGTTTTCGGAGTTTCTGAGATAGCAAGGCCCTGTTGGAGCTCGAGCACAAGTCTGCATTCGCGCTCCATCATTCATTCCTGCCTTAGGTATTACTCTTGAGCCTTCTTCGTGCATTGTTCTATATTCGTAGAGTAGTTTAATACTTTAGCTACTTGCATTGTCATGGATAGTTGAGCTGGCCAGGGCGGTAGAGCTGGTAGAGGAAGAGGCCGGGGAGTGGCATTATCACCTCCCCTAGCATATGATGTTGAGAGATTCATTAGTGAGGCCGCCTCAGATGCTGTTACTGAGACTTAGAGCATGAGAGGGTTCCCTAGAGAGCGGGAGTTCGCTCTCCATGCTTTTAGGGGTGGTATTTATTGTTGGGAAGAGGAGTTTGTTAGGAGGCAGTGGGTTCCATTAGCCTGCTTCCAAGGGTTGTGTGTGTTCTTGTTGATTGTCGAGCTCATGGCGAACATCTGTAGAACTATTACCACTCCGGGGTAGGAGGTGATTAAGTCGTGGGTCCGAGGGCATTAGATTAGGATTACTTCGAGCACGTTTGCCTAGGTATATCAGCTGCCCAGAGTTACTGAGGCACAGTTTAGTTACCCGGCTAAGGGGCACCGAATTTTGATGTTGTATCCGATGAGGTATGCGTTGAGGGGACACATTAGGTAGGTAAGCAACAGTTACCTGTGAGAGTGCTTACACTGCGTTACCGGCTGTTGTTTTTATTTTCATGTTATTCGCTTCTGCCGATTACGCGTCACACTAAGGTGAGCCGGGCTAGAGCAGCTCTTCTCTAGGCCATAGGTACTCAGAGGTCTATAGATCTTCCGAGATTTATGTTATGGCATTATACACTGAGTATGCATATCCTAGAGATTTGGTTGTCTGCTCACTTTTACGATAGAGGAGGCTAGGGTCAGTATTCTCCATGGATTACTTCGGGACCTTTATAGATGCGTCGAGTGTTAGACGTTCGGAGGGACATTTACCTCCTCCACCTGAGTGCCACCTGAGCAGCAAGTAGAGGGAGCTCAGCCTGCGCAACAGCCAGAGTAGCTGCAGGGACAGGTACCGAGTGTTCACCTCTTGTTGGAGAGACTTAAGCAGCAATCTCAAACTTTGGCAGCCCATGGGGTTATATTAGAGTAACAGAGTCAGACCCTTGTATAGTAGGGACTTATGCTTTAGAGGATTGAGGCTGCCTTGGTTACAATGTTGGAGGGTTATATCTGTGCCCAGCAGAGCACTCTTGATCAGTTGATGGTGTTAGTTCATCGCTTGGATCATCGGATGCATCCATCGCCAGCTAGGGATGACGAGGATGACGAGGGGAAGAGTTTAGATATGATGATTGTTCATGTTCATATCATCTTTTATATCTAAAACTCAGTTGTACATTAGTGGATATATGTTTTGTGTTATTTTGTTCATGTGCCGATATTTTGTTATCCTTGGTTATTATACTTGAAACCTTGTCATATTTTATGGATTAGTCTCAAGTGTGGCGATATGTTGATTACTTTTCAGACACTTGAGTTCTTTGGTACATGTTTGAGTATTTTATGGTTGGGTTATCATGGTTTGTATCTTTAGCACATTTATCAGTATTTACATTGATTAGTTCTTATTTATGATGGATGTGTTGGAGAGGATTTCTAGTGAGAACCATAGCTATATTCATGCTAATGCAATTATAATGCTGTGGATATTTGAAGTCATGAGTTGGAAAAATTTGAGTTGTTATCGATTCACCTTTGTATCTGTGATGCACTGCAAGTTTTTGGCATAAACCTATTATAAGAGAGAGTTTACATTGTTATGCACTATTAGTTGTATGATGTTTTGATGTTTCTCTCTTGTGCATGCATGTCCTTATAAGGTGGAGATTTTATAACTTATGAGTTTTAGAGCTATTTATCGTTCTTTTGAGACTGATTTACATTTACTCAAGGTTAAGTTATTGATCTTCATTCATTGAATAGCTTCATTATGCTTGATTTTGGTTTACATGTTGAGTATTAGTTGAAGTTATTGACATCTTATATACTCTTGAAGTTTTGATTTGATGTGATTTTCGGATTATAAAAGTAAAGGCCATTTCATTCCATTTAGCCATTCATGTCTATATTTCTTTCTCGATATTCGTATACCCATGAGCTTAAAAGTTTGTTAATGCTAAATTGCAGAGTTAGTGCATTGCTTATGTATTGGTGAAATTAAAAGTGTATGGAGTTGAAAAGAAAAGAAAAGAACAGAAAGAGATGGAAACAAAGAAAAAAGAGGAAAAAAATTCCAATGGGAAAAGGAAGTGATGGAAGATGATAAAATGTGAAAGTTATTCAAAAGTTGGAAGTGGGGAGTGTATATTCATTGATCATCATGTGTAGTGCGCATGCATATGCTGAAATCTATTACCGCTTTCTATCTTCTTACATGACTCTTCTTTCATTCATCATCTATATGGCTGTAGTATCCAAAATTACATGAATCTTTAATTCAATGGTGTATAAGTCATCAATATCAATTCTCTGATGGTGCTAAAATAGCAAATATTCTTTCAAGAAGCTATGCCAAGTTGATACACGTATAACTTATCGGTCTTTGCTGATTGGAATTGCTCTACTTGCATGTCTTGTACATTTACTCTTATAATGAGTTTTTTATTGAGGGACCTTGAGTGTTTATGTTCATAATTGAAGGTATGCCTGGTGAGAGTTGGATCGAAGCATAAAGGACATAAGTGTGTGAGATTGAGACATTGAAGTTACATACTATTGGTAGTACATTTCAATGTAATTTCCTTTCTTTAATGCTTTTATTCATTTATCTTGCATTGGTTCATGATTTAAGTGGACTGAAATTTGACTTGAAGGAGGTTAATAAGTGCTTCATGTTTCTGTACTATCATATTAACATTGCATGAATAGATGTTTATGGGTGTTCATTACTGTAAGCTCTCGCGAGACACCACTCGTTCACTAGGAGTAATCTAAGGGTTTAAAGGCATGGTGTTTATGCTAAATGCACTCGTGACTCCCACAAAAGTGGAGATAAGTTCTTAGTTTTAGTATTTTGCTAGGGACTAGCAAAAGCTTAGTTGGAGAGGTGTGATTGTACTCTAAAAGTGTAATCTACATGTCTTAATTAGCTAATTGTTAGTTTTATATTATGTTTAATTGTTTTAATTTTAATCCTAATTCGTACTAACTTAGGTTTTTGTTTATTTTCAGGAATCCTAGCTTAGAAGGTATAAATTGGCACTGAAACAGAATAGGCATCCGAAGGGAGTTCGAACGGTCTTCAAAAGCGTTTGAACTGTATATAGAATCATTCAAACGGTATATCGGACAGTCTCACGTCAAGTTCAGGTTCGAAGTGCATTCGAAAGATTCAGGGAGCAGGTTTTCCCATTCGAAGTGCGTTCGACACAGCGTTCGAACAGTCTTCTGTGGCGTTCGAATGGTGGCACAGGCGTTCGAATGGTTGTGCAATCCTGCAGAGTTTTGGAAGCCTATATAAGCTAGGATTGTTGTGTATTTTAGGGTTTGCGATTTTAACTTTGTTTTAGGAGTAGCAATAGTTGTAGGTTCAGAAATATACTAGCTTATTGCAAGGTTTTCATAGTTGTTCACAATTCCTGTAATCAGACTCTCAGGTTTGCAATCAATATATTCAGTTTATTTCTATGCAACTTGTGTTTATACTATGAATATGAGTATCTAAACTTCTTAATCTCGGGATCAAAAGCTAAGATCAATTGAATGTTTTGGATGAATAAAGGAGGTATGTTTTGGTTTTAAAGTTAAATCTTCTAGTTTTTCTCTCTTCATCTTCTTCGTTCTAGAACTTTTGAAAACCTAGATGTTTAATTATGTTCAGTAACGTTTACGCGTGAATTTATATTCAGTATATGCGCTGCACGAGTCGATGGTACTCATCCTTGATTCACGCAACCTGATTTATTCTAGGAGTTGAAGTTTTGAAGAATAATTGTTTTTACTGCTAAATCTTCTGAATCCGAGACTCGCGACGTAGTCGAAGGATTTGACTTATCGAAATATCTCATTTAGAATTCTAAAAGATGCAATTGGTTGGAGCGGCTAATCCCGGGACTCTTTTTATTAATAGTTAAATCTAAATAGCTTTCCAATTAATTAATTTTAAGTTTGAATTAGTTTAGATAAATATACATTCTCAAAACAATCAGATTTTTCTTTTCCTTTTAGAAGCAAGTCGTAGGATTTTTGTGAACAACTGAGAAAAGTGTTTTAGTGCTTATGGTTCTGTGTAACTTGCTCCCTATGGATCGATCTTGTACTTCTGAGTTATACTACTCTGCCGATATCTCGAGCATACATTTGGAGGCTGAGGCTGAGTTAACATACGAGCCTAAGACGGCTCTTTCAAACTCTAATTTAGTCAACTGGTTACTTTCTAGGCCCATAAAGCCCGATTGAAGTTGAAAAAGACCATATTGCCTTTACGCACTCTAGGTAGCTATCCAAAACCAGGCGGTCTCGGGCACCAATGCCATCCAGATAGTTTTCTGAGACTAGGCGATCTTGGGAACCAATGCCATCTAGGTAGCTTTCCAAGATCGGGCGATCTTAGGGACTAGCACCTTATCAAATTCTAGATGGTTCACTTCTACCACCTGCTAGCCTACCAATGTAGAATATCTGTCATCCAGTAGTTCTCTGAGATCAAGCGATCTCGGAGACCAACACCACCCTACAAGTAGCTTTCTGAGATCGGGCGATCTCAGGAACCAACACCACCCTACAAGTAGCTCTTTGAGATCGGGCGGTCTTAGGGACTAACACCACACAGGTAGCTTTTCGAGACCGAGCGGTCTCAGGAACCAACACCTAGGTCAACACCAACGACTGCTAGCCTGATTTGGTGAAAAATGACCAAACTTGCCCCTTGGGCCTCTAGGCACGTCTTAAGAAAGTTTAAAATCCCTCAAAACTGTAAGTCCACTCTTCGAAAGTGTTCCTAGACAGTTAGGCATACTCAACATACCAACATGTCCAATTCTGATCCTATTCCAGTCAACTTTGGTCAAAATGACCGTTTTGCCTTTGAGCACCCCACCACGGTACAAATCCCACGAAACAGCGAAAACACCTCCCAAAGATATCCCCAAACAGTCCGACACGCTTAATATGCCACTCCAATTTATCTTGACCCCTTTCAATTAATTCAAATCAAAATAACCGTTTCACACCTTGCGGCCTAAATGCGCCCTGAAACCACACCGGCTTTGGGTACCAAACCGACAGATCATATCGTACACCGCTGTTCAAACTAAGGTAGGTCCCATGACTCTAAACACTTCCAACTCAACGAAAGTCCGCTAGAGATTCTCGCAGAAGCTTTGCTAGGGTTGTCTTTTCTCCTGATTCCTTGGTTATAACGCACTGTGAAATGACTTGAAAAATGTGTAAATTAGGAAATTCCCGAAAGCTTTACCACAGGTCTTTCTATTGATACGGTTCGATTGAATAGATCACTTCCTGAAGCCCCCAATTGCATAGCTCGAAAACTATCACTTTTAGTAACCCCTAGAGCATCTCATAGATGCTCCGCCAAGGTTGTCTTTTTCTTCGATTCCCTTATTATAACGCACCATCGAAAGATTTGAGAAATGCATAAATTTAAAAATTTCCAAAAGTATTTCCAGAGCACTTTCCATTGGTATGGTCCAATCAAAGAGATTGCTTCTCAAAGGCCCCAATCACGTGGCTAAAAAATGACTATTTTTGAAAATCTGCGGAGCATATCACAGACGCTCCGCAAAAGTGTGTTTTCATGCACACTTCCTAAGATGATATCTCATTCGTTCGAACACCTTTCAAGATTTTCGAAAATGCCATGTTCTTAAAGAACACTAGAAAAATATCATGGACGTCACCGATTTCTCCAAATTCTTTCCGGATGGCACAATTATTGAGACAAAGTTTAAACGAGCATTCCTGGTGGCGGAGCGTATGCTACTTGCATCTAGGTTTTGATCAGATCGATAAAAACTTTGCTTGCTCCCTAAGTTGAGCCAGTACAGAGTCTGCCACATGGCATTCAAAGAAAGGAACAATATTGGCGCATAACACACGCACTAGGGCAAAATTTGCCTAGGCACATGTGCTATATGCGCTAGTCCCCTATGATTTTGCCTATAAATACAGGCCCCCTCCTTTGTATATTCTGAAATCAAAATTTGCAGCGAAGCTCTATAGAAACTACTCCAGAAATTCGAAATCCAACTTACACCTCACCTTTTAAACACTTAAGTTAGATTCTACCTTTCTCTAGCCTATACAATCTCTCTACAAAGGCACCAATGCCCTAGAAAAATCACTTCTAGCCCCTTCAAGTTTCCTTAAGGCCCTTCAAGTTCAAGAGAAGTCTTCCATGGAAGCTTGAAGTTGTTTTGAAGACAAAAGGTGGTATTATCTTTACATTTTTACAATCTCCACTCCTCTCTTCTCCCTCCTAGCCTACTTAGGTTATTCTCTATGTTAACCCCCATATTCTACCCCCTTTTCTTGCATGCTTGAAAAAAGAGAGCTCTTAGTCCATGCCTAGAGGAAAGTTTGTGAGAGTCACCGTGTAGGGGGATCTCTCACAAACCTACTTTAAGATGGTATGGTCTTGGAGCACCTTGCAATTTGGTAAAGCCTCTAGCCTGGTATGATTCCATGACCCATTTGCATATGGTAATCTTGTTCATGTTTTGCATGTTTGGCTTTGTTTTCATGTTCACAACCATTTTTTCAAAACTTTCACTATCCCTTTCCTATATCATTCACAAAACTCCATATTCAAATGATTATTTAAAAATGGCTCTAGAGTTGGTTTCTTGAAGCCTAGGTCAAACCCTCAATTTCTACACCTTAGAAAACTCACTTTAAGTTCCTTGACTTTATTTTGCAACCATACATTTTATTACTTTTCAAAATTGCACTAAAATAGCTTTCAAACCGTTTTCTTGTATATTGATTTTCAAGGATTTTACTCTCTTGAACTTTGTCATTGAAATGGTCCCTTGGAACCCTCTTTTAAGTGATTTTCCCATTATCTTGACCATATGAACTCTAGTTCATTAGAATTGGTTCTATTCACTTCAAAATTGTTTTTTAAAACAAACCTCTTCAAGAAAGATTGACAAAAGTTCATTCCCTTAAATTTTGTATAAAAATGGTATTCTAAAAACTACCATTTTCATCTTGATTTTCTAGAAGTTTTGTTCTCTTGAATATTGTGGTTAGAATGGTTCCATGGAGTTCTCCTAGGAGTGATTTCCTCAATCATATGAACTTTTATTCATTAGAGTGGTTTTCAAAATCTTAAAAGTTGGTTTTCCAAACCCCCCATTTTCAAAATTGATTTTCAAATGATCATTTTCTTTAATTTTCAAGTCTTTAAAATATTTATTCAATATTGATTTTCACAATTTTACTCTCTTGAGTTAGTGATTGAAATGGTTCTAAGGTAACCCGCTTTTGAATGGTTTCCAAATACCAACCATAAGAATTCAACACTCACTTGAGTGGTTTTGATAGAATGGTTCTCAAAACACATTTTCAAATTCCATGCATGAAACCACCTTTCCAAAACCACTAGGTTCAAACCTTAGTTCAAAACTACCTTCTAAAACCACCCTTCAACCCTAGTTTAACTTGACCGTTAACCCTAAACCTTAGGTTAACTTAACCTTAGTTAGTTAACCCTAGGTCACCTTAACCCTAGGTTAACCTAACGTAAGTTAGTTAACCCTAGGTCACCTTAACCCTAGATTAACCTAACCCGAGTTAGTTAACCTTAGGTCCCCTTAACCCTAGGCCTATCCAACCCTAGTCCAACCTAACCCGAGTTAGTTAACTCTAGCTCAACCCAACCTGAGTTAGTAAGCTTCAAGGTTCCAATTCAAGGATCCTTTTCAAACAATCCTTCCACTCAAAAAACTATTTTCATAACGCATCCTACTCTCTTGAGATTTCAAAAATAAACTCCAAAACCTTTTTAAATATTCGTATATTCTATCTTCAAAATGCTTCCAAGAAGTTCTCTTAAAATTGTCTTAACTAAAATGGCTAGACCCTTAATGTTTTCCAAAAACTATATTCGAAATGCTTTCAAAAAGTCACAACCCTAAAGTGTCTCTAGCTTTTTATGGTTAGAGATTTCAAGAGAAGGTGATACATTAAATACAACCTTCAAAGTTGTCCATATTAGGGTTTCAAAACCCTAGTGCTTTCAAAAGCTCTTTTCAAAAGTGATCTTCAAACATCACATTCTTGAAGCAACCCTAATCTTTCCATTGTTATGATTGTTTAGGTGTAAGTGAGACATTCAAGAAGGGTTTTATAACTCTAAAGTTTTAAAAAATCAATGGGAAGTTTCTAACCCTTTTTCCAAACATGTTTTCAAAACTCATAGCCCCAAAGGAGTTTACTTCCTCAATAACTAATCTCCTAAAGGTGATGAAAAATCAAATATGCCTTTCAAATAAGGTATTCCAAAAACTACTTCGAAAAACGTTTCAAAGGTAAGTTTGCAAGAGCATTTCCAATCTAAACTCTACTTCCAAAATTTTTAAAACAAGACTTCAAAACTCTCTTGAGTTATTCCAAAACTCCCTTGAGTTGTTTCAAAAAAATTTCAAAACTCCCTTGAGTTAATTTAAAAAATATTTAAAATAATCTTCAATCTCAATTTCGAAAATACTTCAAAATATCCCAAGTCCTATTTCAAAGGAATTTCTCTAAACTCTCAAGTTCTTTTTAGCCAAAGTCCTCAAAGTGTATTTAAACCTTTCCAAAGACCTCAACGTGTCTTCAAAACTTTGGAAAGGCCCCAATGTATCTATTTTTTATTGGGCTCTTGTCCGAACTACGAATGACCTGATTCTTGTTAAATGAGATACGTAAGCAACCTAAAATGGTGTGGTCATAACTTCTATTTCAACTGAAATTTCCTTTTCAAAAATTTCCATTAAGTCAAATTTTCCATCCCCAAATCACTTCAAAACTTTCTATTTTCAAATATCTCTTAAAAAACGTGCATCATGTATCATTCATCCAACAAGTGATGACCAAACCCATTTTTCAAAATTCTAAAGTGGATATTAGTAACCGGTTATTCAAATGAATGAATTAAGGGTGATTAGACATGTAAGTACCAAAAGGACGGGTAGGGTGATGATCTTAGGATATGTTTTCTATACGTAACTAACCCCCAGACCACAGATTTCTATTTCAAAGACCAATCCGAAGTCATGTTTTTCAAAAGGGCTTTCCAAACATTTTGAAAAGGTTGCTAAAATCCCTTTTTCTAAAAGCCTTCTCAAGAAGGACATTTTCAAAACCCTTTCAAACAAAAAAGCCCAAGTCTAGTCTTTAGATTACACTTAGTTTTAGGTGACCTAATACATCTTAGCCTATGGTCTCTTGATAGTTTCCCCACTCAAACCACCAACCAAAGATGGAGTTCACCCTTTTGAGGGTGGACGCCAGAGATTTGAAGATTCGGGAACTGAGCTTTTTAGGAAGCATTAGTAAACCCCCAACCTCATGCTCATGTAGCACCCCATGTATAGCCAAACTTCTGCCAAATTTAAGACATGCGTGTCAATTTCAAAACCAAGGAGGAAAGGGTGACCGCTTTACTTTTCCTTATATTCTGTTTAATTTATGTTGTTATGCTGCTTAATCCCCGTCAATGGACTATTTATACATCTTTTCATATTATAACTGCTCATGTATCTGTATTCACTTTAAGACTAAAATTCTCAAAGTAACTCAGGTCATTGCATTCACATGCATTTGATCACCCCAAGAGAATGGTCCAAAGACCTTTTCACTTAAATCAAGCCAACCTAACTCCCAAAGGTACCAAGTGACCCTAAGGGTTCATGGCATGCATCAAAATCATCTCATAAATAGGGGCCCTAATCCTTCTTTGCTCACGGAGATAGGGTTGCCAATAAGACAACGGACAATCCAAAATCAAGATCTCTCACCAACCTCCATCCGAAGACTCAAGAATAGTTTAGAATTTCAAATGTGAAGATAAAATAGGTGAAAGTCCCAAGAAAAATGTTCCCTCTCCCTATTTCAATGTGCTTCTGAAAATTTCATATACAAAAGAAATTCATCTCAATAAAATTGTTATTTCTTTTGAATGAATGAGTGTATGAATGAATGGCTACATGCACAAGTATAGTAATGTATAACAGGGGCAAGACCCTATCTCCCAAGCCTGAGCTAAAACATCATATGATTAGTCCCCTTAAAAGGCAGAGCTATCCCTAAGCTATCCCTAAGTCATGCATTACATAAAACTTTCCTCAATCTAGAAACTAACATATGATCTCTTTCCTATTTTTCCTTATTCTCTATTCCCCTTCATCTCCCAAAAGACTAGAAATAGTTTTAGTGAGATTTTCTTACATTTCAGGTCATCATTGCTCCTAAAAAAGGAAAGAAAGGAACACAAGTGCCTCTCGTACTCTGAACACCAGTATTTACTCGACATCTAGCAGCACAAATGACGAGCGAGGGTATTACTCCCAATCAACAGAACATCCCAATCACACGGGATGATGTGAATGAAATGAAAGCAAAAATAGACGAAATGTTCAAGCGCGTACAATTGATGGCTTGTAAGGGACCCGCTATGAATCCTTAATCTTCAACGTCCCTCCCTAAGGAAACTGAGGCCATCCCGCCAAGGGTCACTCTGCATACTAAAAATATGGGTAAGAACAATGAAATTCCCAAAGTGGTACATCGAGGAAGGAGAAGAAAATAATCCTAAAACCATCTTGTTGACCGCTACACCAAAAAAAGAAAGCCCGAATCCCTTCGATCTGAAAATACAAGGTTTAGAAGAGTCCCTGAGCAGCTTACAAGATCATGACACCTTCAGTGGGACATCTTATAATGAACTATGTTTCTTTCCCGATCATCTAAGGCCGCCCAAATTCAAGATGCCCGATTTCCAAAAGTATGATGGAAGTAGAGATCCCGTGGCTTATCTGAGACTGTATACAGGCACGTTAAGTGGTCATGGGAATGATCCCAAACTTCTGATGCAGCTATTTCAACATAGCTTGACCGGGTTTGCCTTACAATGGTTCGCCCACCTAGATCTGAGAAAAATAAAAATCTGGAATGAGGCTAAAAGGAGATAATGACCCGAGAGGAAAAGGAGAGTTTCAAAAGCTATGCTTGAAGATGGAGAAAGGTAGCCGCTCAAGTCAACCTCCCGCTAGTGGAGAAAGATTATGTGCAGTTATTTGTGAATATCTTCTGGGGCCTGTATTATGAGCACTTGTGCCTAAGCATTGGGAAGAGTTTCTTTGAGCTGGTAATGCAAGAGGAAATGATCGAGAATGGATTGAAAATTGGCAGAATCACGGACCTTTATTCCAAGACGGGTGAAGGATTCATAAATGCAACAAAGAAGGTAGCAAATACTCAAGGTACTGGTAGGAAGGAAGGAGAAGTGTCTGCTATCTTACCAACTCAGCAGCAGCCATACTAGCCCCAATATCAAGCTCGATCGCAACCACCTACTCCCATTGTGAGCATTCTTGTCACCAATGTCCAAACACAAAATCCAAGACCTCATTGATAGCAAAGTCATCAACACCCAGGAAGCAAAACCAGCCCCCACGCCCAATGTCATAGCTAATCCTCTATCGAACCATACTGTCAACATAGTTATAGAAGGGGAAGCAAACCCAGATGGCATCCTAGCTACAGAATATTTCGATGGAGAGTCAAACTGTGGAATAAAGTGACTGGGAAGAAAAGCTACCCCCATGCCCTATCTATCTTTATAATGCAAATGGAGAGCAAGATCCTCTAGACTGGCCTATAAAAGAACCCATGGAGGACATTCCTACTGATATTGTGCTTACTAAGGGTTGAAAAGATGAATTCGTGCACCCCAAATATGTTGAGACTGAGCACCGCTTAATAGAGGACCTCTTCAACTGTGACAATATGGGCTAGGGCATCGGTGAACAAAAAGTACCTGTACCATGATTTGAATTCAGCAAGGGTGATCTGGATAGCCTGTTCGCTGAAATTGATCAAGAGGAAGCTGAAAAAGAAAAAGTCAAAAAAAAAAGCAACTGTAAGTCCTAGGAGGAAGCCTGGGCGCAAAACTCAAGGAAGCTGCAGAATTTGAGCAAGAGAAAACTAACCAACCGAAGGGGGTTCCCAAGACTGGATGTGCAACCTAAATGGCCTAGCTGGAGAAGGGAAAGGAAAAGGAGGCATCCCTGATTACACTATGACCACGCATCTCTACCATTTTGTAGTCAATGCATCAATCCATCCAGCACAGCCTAGCAAAAAAGTTGGAGGATGGAGCGTGGAAGAGGCAGGAGTGGTCCCGAAGCCCATTTGAAGAAATAACTACCAAAGGAATGTTCTTTTTGTCAAACTCTGCCTTTACTTTCTATTAATCCTGTCTTTTGTTAACTTTACTTTTAATTATACTTTTCTTTAATCAAGAGCCTAGTATGTACACAAAACCCTTGAAATGAAAAAAAAAAAAAAAAAGGTTTGAAGTTTATGTTTACCATCCTCTGTGATTGTCTATTTCTTAGAAGTTTCCCTTTCATTATTATGCCTTGACTTGAAGAGGGGGAAAGTACGCGCATCCTCACCAATGGGGACCGTTTACGATCCAAAGAGAGGCAACACTAAAAGAAAGAAAAGAGAGAGAGTGGATCACAAAACAAGAGCAGAACCTGAAGGATGTCATGGCAAAGCAGTCGGTAGTTAGACCCTCAAAAGGAAAAGAAGCTGTCATTCCAAAATTTCCTAAACAGCAAAACAATTCCTTTGATCAACCCACTCGAGCCGCAAGTGGCTTTCATTCAAACACCCTAACCAAGAACCACCCCTAACACTAGGGCAAGCGCGAGTACCAAAACGTTTAAACTAGCGCTCACTTGTCTTAAAGGATGACGCTAAAGTTCTATGACTGAACTTCATAGACTAAACAATCTTGTCTGAAATGAAGAGATACCATCTATTCTTCTACTACATAGTTAAAAAATACCCTATTTGAAAAACCCATTTTGAGCCAAATTACATTCCTGTACTAAAGGCTACCTTAATCATCGCCTGGAGAGTTTGCTAGTCCAAATATGAGATCCCCAAGAGGAAGTCGCGAGAGTTGTGGGCAAGGTTTTCCTTTTCAAATAAGGGAGAAGAGACATCGGGTCCGGAAATTGAAACCCTAGGGAATGGAAAAACTACTATTCCATCATAGCAGGAAAAAGGCATAACCAAGAAGGGAGACTTTAAGAAAAGAGCAAAAGTCCAAAATGGCCATCTTACGATTGACGTTTAGTTAAACCTAAGGCTTGGAACCTTTCTCAGGGCTCGTTTTCATAGAAATTGTGCATCTGTGTGTTTTGCCACTTTTGAAACTTTGCTTGAACCCATACATGCGACAATGCACCAATAGTTTTCATGTCTGTCTAAAATATGTACATATCCATCTTTTCCTGTATATGTCAGGATTCATGCATGCCCGCGTTTATATTCCTGTTTTCCATTTTTTGTCAAATGCATACATCAAGGACAGGATAAAAAAGAAAACCAATCATCATCCCATGTAAAAATATATAATCATCATACAAGCATCATCCACGAAGGCCAACACATGGCCTCAAAACATAGAAACATTTAAATAAAACTGAAAGCCTAACAAAGCTACAACTATGTCAACAAAAGGAAAGAAGCGCCTTACGGAGTAGGGTCATCATCTAAATAAAAATCTTCGATATCTAGCACATAAGAAGGGGGCTGACTGGAGGAAGTTTTGGCATCATAAGGACCCTGACCAGTGTAACCGCTCGGCGGTTTTAAGTTCGTCTAGACTTGTACTCAAGTCGATGTGGACGTATTCCAATCGAAATCAACTTTCCAAGTCTAATCTCGTTTATTCATCGCTTCACGGGCCCCACTGAGCCCAAATAGAGGCAAAATAACCAAACTGCCCCTTGGGGTATCATTCGGTCCAATTCCTAACAGGCATGTCTTTTTTAAGACGGTAAGTCCCCTTTCTAATTTCAAATCTGGCACGTCTTTCCGAAGATTGTAAGTCCCCTTTCTAATTCCAAATCAGGCGCGTCTTTCTGAATACGGTAAGTCCCCTTTCCAATTTCAAATCAACCACGTCTTTTTGAATATGGTAAGTCCCTTTTCCAAGTCCAATTCCAATTCCAATCCCTCTCTCAAGACAGTTGATTCCTCAAGACGGTCCGGCAGTTTTTTTGAAGAAAGTCTCTTCGAAATAGTAAGTCCCTTCAAACCTATCGACCGGGACGAGACCCCAAGTCCCTTAATTGGTAGAACGGTCCACCTTTGGCGCCTGTTAGCCCGTCAATGCAAAAATGTCCGTTTCGGCATGCCTTCCAAGAAAGTTGACTTCTCAGGCGCTAAGTCCCTTTAGCAGCTTCCCAAGATTAGGTAATCTCAGGAATGATCGCGAACTGTTAGAGTAGCGGAAATACTCGCAAACAGGTCGATATAGAAAATTTTTAACAAACTCCTGTATCATGCGACCACCGTCAAAGTGGCAAAAACACTCAAACCCCAGGTCAACACCAGTGCTTGCTAGCCCCACTTCGGTGAAAAATGACCAAACTGCCCCTAAGGCCATTTTTCGGCACATTTCTCGAGAGCACACCTAAGCCCTCAGAATGGTAAGTCCACTTTTCCTAGATCATCCCAAAGATGATTCGGCATGATTAGGTGCCCTCCTATTAGTTTCGGGTCAATTCCGAGACTTTTCGGTCAAGATGACCATTTTGCCCTTAGGCATCCGAACGCCCGGGAACCACACCGGCCCTGGTTATCAAACTGGTAACTTCCTGAGATTGTTTTTTATAGTATTCTTAACCTTTCTTTATCTTTCCAGACCATTCCGAGTCAGTTTCGACAAACCCGGTACAAAATGACCGTTTTGCCCCTAGAGGGCCGGTCGCCTTTTCCGACCGCACCGGCTCTGGGTATCAAACCAGAAACCTTTGGGAACATTCTAAATAACATCCCCAAATCTCAAGTCTTTTTCCGGGACATTCCGAGTCCATCCTGGCAGCTTTTTGGCCAGGTTGACCATTTTGCCCCTAATAGCCCATTTAGTCCTTCCAACACATCCTATCCTCATTTTTCAAGTCAAATACCTTTGGGATGCTATTCTAAGTGTTCCTGCCCTTTTCCGGCTCTTCGGGTCATTCCCGGCCTCTTCAAATCATTCCTGAAATTTCTGGAGTCACTCCTAGTGAAGCCAGGCTAAAAATTGCATGGTAGTCACTAGTACAAGTGCCCAAATCTTCTCAAGATACATTGCTTGCCGACTTACAAACTTTCCTAACTAGCTGGTGCCACTACTAGTGGAGCTAAGCCAAGAATTGGCCTGGCGCCACTCCTGGTGGCGCCAAGAGGAAATTTGGCATGGTGCTACTACAACAGGCGCCAGGTCTATCCCATCTCTATAAATACAGAGCCTCCTCCAGCATGAAAAAGGTCCGCAAACTTAACCTGAAAACCCTAATTTTCGATATATAGAGCTCGTAGCCTCCCTAAACCCTAGCTTCTCAAGGTTTTCCAAACCCTAGCCACCATACACAAACCCTAGTCTCCTATACACTCATATATACCCCTATACACTTATACACTAACCTCTAACCCTCCATTGAAGACTTGGATTGCTACGATTACAATATTTGAAGACCAAAGACAAGCCCTCAAAGACTGAAGTGAAGTGAAGACCGAAGAAAAGTAAGGTGCGCATAGCCAAACGAAATAAACAAGACATACAATAGGTTTTCTCTTTAAGCTTTTGCACTTCTCCCTCTCTCTTCTCTCTCCTAACCCACTTGGGTTTTCTCTATTTTAATCCCCTATCTTCTCCCCCCCCCCCCCTTCTTTGCATGCTTGAAATAAGGGGATTCTCGGTCCATGTATAGAATTAGGCTATTGGAGGGTCACCGTGTCGGGGGCTTTCTTTTAGTCTAATTGGAGACCACGTGGGTTCGGCCCTCTTGATTATGTGGTGACGCCTTAACCTTGTATGTTCACGACCCAATTTGCATTGTGCATATCATCATCTTGCATTCTTCTAAAAATCATTTTCAAACTTGTTTTCAAAGCTTGCATTAAACTTGTTCTCAAAATAGAATGAAAATCTCATTTTTCAAAATTGTTTTCAAAATCACAATCCTAGGGTGATTCTAGCCTTTCCATGGCTAGGATTGCTTTAGAAAAGTGTTACATTTAAAGTGACTTTCATGGTCCATATTTTCAAATCTTGTTATTTTCAAAATGACTATCCTAAAGTGGTTCTAGCCCTCTTATGGTTAGAATCGCTTTAGGAAAGTGAGATATTTTATATACATTCCAAAATCTCTTCTTAAAAATCTCCTCCTAAAAATCTCTTTTCCAACATACTTTCCATAAACTCTTTTTAAATTCCTTTCCAAAATTGTTTTCTAAAAACTCTCTCCAAAAATCTATTTTCCAAAACTTCTCTTTTCAAACCCCTTTGCAAAACACTCTCCTCACAATTTGCTTTCCTAAAAGCTCTTTCCTAAAAGCTTTTTCCAAAATTTTGTTTCCAAAACTCTCTTAAAGTTTTACTTTCTAAAAACTAACTTCCTAAAATTCTTTTCAAAATACTCTTTCTAAAAATCCCTCTTTAGAATCTTTCTCCAAAAACTTCGTTTCCAAAAACACACTTTTCAAAACACTCAAACTATTTCATTAGAGCCCAAGTTAAGCCCTAGAATTCACGATTAGGAAACCCTAGTTTTCTTTCCAAAAACATGGTTTTTCGAAGTTGTCTTAAAACCTAGGTTACCAAAACCTTTTATTTTCTATATCAAAACTATACATATTTCCAAAACAAATTTTCTCCGTCAAAACTATAGTCTTCCAAATCTAGGGTTTCTAAAATTCTTGTCAAATCAAATCTTTCATTTAGGAAACCAAATCCAATCTCCCCGTTTAGGAAACTAGATCCTATCTTCCATTTTTCGAAACAAAATCAAAACCACTTATTCTTAGAAATAAAATCCAAATCATTCCTAATTCAAATCCTTCCTAATCTTCTATTTTCCTAAATCTTAAGTTTCCAAAACTTGAACATAAAATCTTTCCCAAATTTTAAAACTCAACTTCCACATCTTTCCTAATTCAATCCATTTTCAAATCTTAACTTTCCAAATCTAAGTTTTCAAATCTCTCCTAAACTCAACCCTTTCCTAATCTCAATATTTTCTAAAACCCAAACTCTAAAACTTTTTAACTCTTAAACTTTCTAAATATCAAATCTTTCTAAACCCAAATCTTTCTAAAATTCTAAACTTTCCTAAACTTCAAATCTTTCTAAATCTAAAACTTTCTAAAACTCAAAACTTTCTTATTTTCAAAACTTCCTTATTTCAAAACATTCCAAATTCAAAACTTTCCTATTTCGAAAACTTTCCTAAATCAAAACCTTCCTAAGATGAAACTTTCCTAATTCTAAAACTTTTGTAAATTCAAAACTTTTCCTAAAATGACACTTTCCTAAAACGGAACTTTCCAAATTCAAACCCTTCCTAAATCCAAGCTTCCCTAATCTTCCAAGTCCAATATTTGAGTCAATTCTTTTCGAAAAATCTTTTCAAGTCAAGTTCAATCTTTCTTTTCTAAGTTCCTAAGTCTAGGTTTCCTAAAACCAAGTCTTTCAAAACCATTCTTTTCAAATTTTCCAATCAAAGTCCAAATTTCCTATTCTTCCAATTCCAATTCAAATTCCAACTCCAACTTTTTTCCAAATCAACTCTTCTATTTTCAATCGGACTCTTATCCGAACTACGACTAATCTGATTCCTCCAAAAGGATACGTAGGCAACCCTCATGGGTGCGGTCACCACATTTTTCAAATTCTTATTTCCACAATCTTTTTCAAATCTCCAATTCTATAATCTTCTTCAAGTTTTCAATTCCATAATCTATTTTTCTAATTCCAAAATTCTATTTCTAAATTTCCATTTTCAATTTCTAAAACTTTTCAATTTCAAATCTATCTTTTCAAATTTCTTTCTAAAAACAAATCAATTTCTTTTCAAATCTATTTTTCAACTCTCTTTTCTTGCACTTGCATATCATGCATCATGTTAAATTTCTTTTTAAACATTCTTTTTCAAAGTGGATAGGATTGAACATTAGTTAGTTGAAGACTCTCATAGGTGAATCTAGGGTAAATAGACATGTAGGTACCACAAGGGCAGGGTAGGGTGATGGCTTAGTGCGTCTTCCCTACACGTAACCAACCTCCGAACCTAGGATCACTGATTTCAAAGACCAAAAACGAAGTTATTTTTCAAAAAGGGCTTAAATGTTTTCCAAAGGTTGTCGAACAACCTGTTTTCTTAAAAACCCTCTCTTAAGGAGGTATTTTCAAAATCGTTTTCAAAAACCTTAAGTATAATATTCGGATTATGCTTAGTTCTTAGGTGACCTAACTCACCTTAATCAAGTTAGGTGGCGACTCCAATTATTTTTTTAAAAGCCCTTTATTCAAGTCAATTTTCAATTCAAACCTAGTCACACTCAATCTTCTAGGAGGGTGAGTTTTAACGAGAGAGTACAGTATTTTTCCTGCTTGTGTGTGTATTCTAGGAGTGCGAAAAATCTAGGCGCGACAACCAGGGGGAACAAAAACAAAACCCAGCATCAGAATATTGGAAGTACATAAGGAATATGAAAGATGAATCACAAATAGCATACCCAGCAGGCCTCCATTAGAGATATACAAGCAGTAAGAGCATCAACCCTAGCACGGTACTGGTCTCGGGCCTGACAAGCTGCTACTTACTCCTCTTGGAAAACAAAACCCTGAGCCTGACACCATAGCTCAACCACCTCATGACTAGCCACCTGACCTCCAACTATCAGATCCAGCTAGGTAAATACACCAATAGACCTCACCTTAAAATGAATCTTGTAATCCACATTGGGCGGAAGCAAGAAGAGATCGCCAGATACCCTGACTATATAAGGGATCTTGACCCCAGCTTAGTAAAACCCAAACATATACTGAGGAGGATCCATAGCAGCACGGAAGTTAGTGTGCAGCTATCTCTAATGACCCTCCCCTAAATACGTCTCTTAGGTAAGGTGGCCTCGAAAGATGACCCGTGACCTAGACAAGAGAATGAGATCCTTCATGCCAGCATACTGGGGAGACCGATGATAGGGCACCCAAGTCATATCCTAGGGTTTTAGTAACTCTATGTTAGCCCAAAGAGCGACAAAATCTGTAAGCAGGGACCATTGGACCACCTAGTGTCTAGCCCACCTCGTGGCCTGTGAAAACGCATCTGCGGCAAGCACTTTTGGATAGCACACTAGCAGATACTCATAACTCCACCATATCAAGAAGGGCTAGAACCCAGTCAAACTCCCCCGTGCTCTGGACGTCCTAACTCTTATCCCCCACAAAAAATTGACAAAAATGAAGGCACCCCAGTCTATATAGTCCAATAGATCCAAATCCGCTACCAGGCTCACCAATGGTAAATGAACTGCTGACTTATTATTGTTGCAAAAGTAACTAAAGACGACATACAATACCAGCCAGTGCCTTATGGTAACCCGATCAGCTGGGGAGGGCTTAAGAGCGAAAGCTGTCTCCGATTAAGATAGAAGCGAAGCCGAAAAACTATAGCCCATAATCCCTGGCAAACTTAAGAGAAGGTGAGCCTTAGCATTAGTCACAGACCGCAAGGAAATCAGGATACGCCCAAAAGACAGGCCAGTGATCATCGCCCAGTTGACGGGGGTATGCCCCAACTCAAAACCGACCAAATGTACGGTTCTGGTCTCCCTAAACCATCTCTCTAGCAACCCAATCGCTATCCTGTGATCAAGCTTGTCTTCCTGGAGAGTCATGAAGGCACCAAAGCTGATCTGGATAAGGAAATCCTGATAAGACGGAGCTGAAGCCTGCATAACTCTCAAGGCAAAGATATTGGCCCCTCTAAATGAACTATGAGTAGATGACAGCATCCGGCCATATCGTAGGGATAGGCTCGGATGGTAAGCCAGATCTTGTAAAGGCGGTACATCGGGAATCGCTAACTGGCCATTCGAAAAAGAAGTATCCTTCCTCCTATCATAGGCAGATGCCATACCATACCTAGTCCTTAGATTAACAGCCGTATCTACATCTTCTTCAACCCTCTCGCTTGGAGCAGTAGAGGACTGTCCGCTCGCATAACTACTACTCGAAGCCGTCCCACTCGAAGATCGCTGAGGTTAACCACTCCCTCTCAGACAGAGCCACTCTTACTAGCACTTCCCTCCCTAGGCTCAACCCACAGTGCCTTCTCACGACACCTCTTATCAGAATCATCATCACTTGTCTCTGACATTCTGAAAAGCAACAACAAGGAAGAACGTAGAAAGTTGATTAGCAATAGGATTTGTATAAAATGAAAAATATATAGACAAAAAAAAAAGAAAAAAAAAGAATATATGCAACAACAAAAAAGAAAAGAAGAAAAAGAAGAAAAAGAGAAAAGAAAAACAAGAACCAAAAGAGAAAAGGAAAAAAAAAAAGAAAAAAAAAAGAGAGCTAAGGCCTTATCCTCTCCCTAGTTTTATTTTTAAATCATTTTTAACGTTTTTCTGAGCTTTTTTCTCAAAAAGCTCTATTTTAAATTTCAAATCAGTTTCCCGGACTTTCTCCTTTAAAAGCCATGTTTCAAAGGTTTTATAACGATTTTTCGAACTTTTTTCTCAAAAAAATTCAGTTCAAAATTTTAAATCAGTTTACTGAGCTTTGTCCTTCAAAAGCCTTGTTTAAAATTTTTGTAAGGTTTTCTGAGCTTTTTCCTCAAAAAGTTCTATTTCAAAACTCCAAATCGGTTTTCTAGGCTTTCTCTTTCAAAAGCCCTGTTTCAATAGTATTTCAACCGTTTTCCAAACGTTTTTCTCAAAAAGCTCTATTTCAAATTTCAAGCTGGTTTCCCGGGTTTTCTCCTTCAAAAGCCCTATTTTAAAAGTTTTCTAACAGTTTTCTGAGCTTTTTTCTTAAAAAGTTCTATTTCAAAATTTCCAACCGGTTTCTTGGGCTTTCTTCTTCAAAAGCCTTGTTTTAAAAAGTTTTATAAGGTTTCCAGGCTTTCTCCTTCAAAGGCCTCATTCAAAAACAATTTTCTAAAATGTTGGTTTTCCCAGGCTTTCTCCTACAAAAGCCCAATTCTCAAAAGTAACAGCATTTTCTAAGAATTTGGAGGTCGAAACTTTGAATTTTTAAAGGGTCCATACTTTTTGAAAAATTTTGGTAGAATTCTGCCTCAAAAAGTCACTGTCCCGAAATTCAAACAAATCACAAACACACTTTCAAGGCATCCTAAGCTTTCAACCACGTCAATCAACATAACCCCATCCTCTATAGCATATGAACCGTAATCCAAAACAATTCTCAAGTCAACTTATTCGCTTTCAAAAGTGCCCAGTTTCGTCTGATTTTCTAAAAATTCTTGAAATTTTCGAAACGTTAAAAAGATCATTACAATTTTCTAAAAATATCCTACAAATTTGCTGCCTTCAATAGAGTTAATTTTTCAATTTTTCTAAAAATTATGGAACTTTATACGGGTGTTCTATAAATTTTTCTAAGACACCCGGTACAAAAATCAAGCGCAAATACACAAAACCCAAGCCTACGTGAGCAATTTTCTAAATCCTACAAGAAACCCTTTCGCATAACATGCAAAATTATTCTAAACACACTCAAATCATCATCAAATCACAAAAATGATCAGCCCATTGCGTTCTAAACATCCTAAAACATAGATTTACACTAATCATACATAAAAAACTGGGCACACATACATCAAAATTGACGAACTTTCGAGAAATCTAACCTTTGAGTTCTCTGGTAAAAATTGAGTTTTCCAACAAGAATCTGGCAACAATAACAACTTTTAGCATATGCCCAACACCCCTTGAGACTTTCCTAGCAAGACCCAATGAAAATTCCTCAAAATCCAATATCAAAGCTCTCAAAATCACCTCAAGTTTATGTAACCCGTAAGTAAAATACCCGACTTGCTCTGATTTTAAAACCTGCACGTTGGTGCATGTCACATATGCGCCAAAAGGAAAATCAAGCTGGTGCATGTGCTACATGCACCAGGGTTATTTTTTGGCCAGGCGCATCTGCTATACGCGCTAGGCCCTTTAGCTTCTTGCCAAAACTAATTTTAAACGCCCTTTAGGCCAGAAATCATTTTTAAGGGTTTCAAAAATCCACAAATCACTTTTGAACACTCGATTTCAAATATCCGAACCTTTCAAACCTAAAATTCTAGAAAATCGGCATTTTCAAAACCCGAACCTTGAACAAAAGTTCAAAAGAACCCAGATTTTCCAAATTCAAAGTTTTCAAAAGGAGAAACTCACTGGTAGTCTAAAACTTTTGAAGACATTGTATCTCCAATCACCTCGCGACCAAAAAGGGATCCTTACCTTATTATTTTTCTGCTTTCAACAAGGAAAGACAAAAAAAGTGGGGCAATTGTAAGTACCCCATTTTTGCCTGCTCGGTAATCTCCGATCTGATCGGATCCAGTTTTCAAGTATGAAAACACATATAAGCCCAAGACAGCTCTTTCAAACTCTAATCTAGTCAACTGGTCACTTTTCAGGCCCATAAAGCCTAATTAAAGCTGAAAAGACCATATTCCCTTTAGGCACTCCAGGTAGCTTTTCGAGACTGAGCGATCTCGGGAACCAATACCATCCAGGCAATTTTCTAAGACCGGGAGGTCTCGGGAACCAACGCCATCCAAGTAGTTTCCCGAGATCGGATGATGGACCAACACCTTATCAAATTCCAGACGGTTCACTTCTAGCCCCTACTAGCCTACCAATGTAGAATGTCCGTTATCTGGTAGTTCTCTGAGACCAAGTGATCTCAGGGACCAACACCACCCTACAGGTAGCTTTTTGAAATCGGGCGATCTCAGGAACCAACACCACCCTACAAGTAGCTCTCTAAGACCGGGCGGTCTCAGGGACCAACACCATATAGGTAGGTTTTCGAGACCAGGCGGTCTCGAGAACCAACACTTAGGTCAACATCGGCACTTGCTAGCCCGACTCGGTGAAAAATAACCAAGCCTGCCCGTTGGGCCTCCTAACAGGTCTTGAGAAAGTTTAAAATCCCTTAAGATGGTAAGTCCACCCTTCCAAAGTGTTCTCAGACAATTAGGCATACTCAACACGCCATCCTGTCCAATTTCGCTCCTATTCCGGTCAACTCTAGTAAAAAAGACCGTTTTACCCCTAGGCACCCCGACACGGTAGAAATCCCACCAAACAGCAAAAACACCTCCCAAAGATATCCCTAAACAATCCAGAACGCTTAATATGCCACTCCAATTTATCCTGACCCTTTTTGACCAATTACAATTAAAATGACCGTTTTACCCCTAGCGGCCTGAATGCGCCCCGAAACTACACTGGCTTTGGGTACCAAATTGGTAGATCATATCGTACGCCCCAATTCAAACTAAGGTAGGTCCCATGATTCTAAACACTTCCAACCCAACGAAAGTCTCCTGGAGCATCTCGCAGATGCTCCGCCAAGTTTGTCTTTTCTCCTGATTCCCTAATTATAACGCATCGTCAAATGACTTGGGAAATACATAAATAAGGGAATTCCCAAAAGCTTGACCATAGGTCTTTCCATCGATATAGCTTGATTGAATAAATCACTTCTCGAAGCCCCCGATTGTATGGCTTGAAAATTGCTATTTTCAGTAACCCTTAGGGCGTCTCATAGACGCTCGGCTAAGGTTATCTTTTTCTTCTATTCCCTGGTTATAACGCACCGTTAAATGACTTGAGAAATACGTAAATTAGGAAATTCCTGAAAGTATTTCCAAAGGATTTTCCATCGGAATGGTCTGATCGGAGGGATCACTTCTCGAAGGCCCCGATCACGTGGCTCAAAAACAGCTACTTTTGAACATCTGCTAAGCATATCAAGACGCTTTGTAAAAGTATGTCTTTGTGCACACTTCCTGAGACGATATCTCATTCTTCTAAACACCTTTCAACTTTCCCGAAAATGCCAGGTTCTTGAGAAACACTATAAAAACATTATGGACATCACTGATTTTTTCAAATTCCTCCCGGATGGCACAATTATCGAGAAAAAGTTTAAACGATCATTCTTGGTGGTGGAGCGTATGCTACATATGCCTAGATTTTGATCAGATCGATCAAAACTTTGCTTGCTCCCTAAGTTAAGCTAGTACAGAGTGTGCCATGTGGTATTCAAAGAGAGGAACAGTACTAGCGCATGTGTCAGGCAAAATTTGCCTAGGCAAATATGCTACATGCGCCAACCCTCAAGGATTTTGCCTATAAATACAGGCCCCCTCCTTTGCATATTCTAGAATCGAAATTAGCAATGAAGCTCTGCAGAAACTGCTTCAGAAATTCGAAATTCTACATACACCCCACCCTCCAAACACTTAGGTTAGATTCTACCTCTCTCTATCCTATACACTCACTCTACAAAGCCCCCCAATGCCCTAGAGAAACCACTTCCAGCCCCTTCAAGCCTCCTTAAGGCCCTTTAAATTCAAGAGAAATCATCCATGGAAGCTTGAAGTTGTTTTGAAGACAAAAGGTGGTATTCTCTTTACAGTTTTGCAATCCCCACTCCTCTTCTCCCTCCTAGCCTACTTAGGTTATTCTCTATTTTAACCCCCATCTTCTACCCTCCTTTCTTACATGCTTGAAACAAGAGAGCTCTTAGTTCATGTTTAGAGAAAAGTTTGTGAGAGCCACCGTGTAGGGGGATCTCTCACAAACCTACTTTAAAATGGTACGGTCTTGGAGCACCTTGCAATTTGGTGAAGCCTTTAGCCTAGTACGATTCCCTGACCCCTTTGCATATGGTTATCTTGTTCATGTTTTGCATGCTTGGCTTTGTTTTCATGTTCACAACCATTTTTTCAAAACTTTCACTATCTCTTTCCTATATCATTCACAAAGCTTGATATTCAAATGATTCCCTAAAAATAGTTCTAGAGTTGGTTCCTTGAAGCCTAGGTCAAACCCTCAATTTCTACACCTTAGAAAACCCACTTTAAGTCCCTTGACTTTATTTTGCAACCCTACATTTCATTACTTTTCAAAATTGCACTATAATGGCTTTCAAACCCTCTTCTTCTATTTCAATTTTGTAGGATTTTACTCTCTTGAACTTGACCATATGAACCCTAGTTCATTAGAGTTGGTTCTATTCACTTTAAAATTGTTTTTCAAAATAAACTCCTTCAAGAAAGGTTGACCAAAGTTCATTCCCTTAAAATTTGTATAAAAATGATTTTGCAAAAACTACCATTTTCATCTTTATTTTCTAGAAGTTTTGCTTTCTCAAATATTGTGGTTGGAATGGTCCCACGAAGTCCTCCTAGTAGTGATTTCCTCCAAATCAACCAAATGAACCTTTATTCATTAGAGTGATTTTCAAAATCTTAAAAGTTGGTTTTTCAAACCCCCCCCCCCCCCCCCCTTTCAAAATTGATTTTCAAAGGATCATTCTCTTTAATTTCATATCTTCAAAATATTTATTCAATATTGATTTTTACAAGTTTTACTCTCTTGAGTTAATGGTTGAAATGGTTCCAAGGTAACCTCTTTTGAATGGTTTCCAAACATCAACCATAAGAACCCAACACTCACTTGAGTGGTTTTCATAGAATGGTTTTCAAAACACATTTTCAAGTTCTATGCACGAAACCATCTTTTCAAAACCACTAGGTCCAAACCCTAGTTCAAAACTACCTTCCAAAACCATCCTTCAACCCTAGGTTAACTTGATCCTAGGTCAACCAAACCCTAGGTTAACCTAACCTTAGTTAACCCTAAGTCACCTTAACGCTAGGTTAACTTGACCTTATTTAGTTAACCCTAGGTCACCTTAATCCTAGGTTAATCTAATTCAAGTTAGTTAACCTTAGGTCACCTTAACCCTAGGTTAACCTAACTATAGTTAGTTAACCCTTGGCCTATCCAACCCTAGTCCAACCTAACCCGAGTTAGTTAACACTAAGTCAACCCAACCTAGGTTAGTAAGCTTTAACTTTCCAATTCAAGGACCCTTTTTCAAATAATCCTTCCACTCAAAAAACTATTTTCATAATGCATCCTACTCTTTTGAAATTTCAAAAATCAACTCCAAAACCTTTTCAAATATTCATATATTCTATCTTCAAAATGCTTCCAAGAAGTTCTCTTAAACTTGTCTTAACTAAAACGGGTAGACCCTTAATATTTTCCAAAATCAGATTTCCAAATACTTTCAAGAACTCACAATCCTAAAGTGTCTTCAACCTTTTATGGTTAGGGATCTCAAGAGAAGGGGATACGTTAAATACAACCTTCAAGGTTGTCCATATTAAGATTCCAAAACCCGAAGTGCTTTCAAATGCTCTTTTCAAAAATAATCTTCAAACATCACATTCTTAAAGCAACCCTAATCCTTACATGGTTAGGATTGTTCAAGTGTAAGTGAAACATTTAATAAAGGTTCTATAACCCTAAATTTTAAAAAAATCAAAGGGAAGTTTTTAACCCCTTTTCCAAACATGTTTTCAAAACTTATAGCCCAAAGGAGTTTAGTTCCTCAATGACTAACATCCTAAAGGTGGTGAAAAATCAAACATGCCTTTCAAACAAGGTATTCCAAAACTATTTTCAAAAGCTTTTCGGAGCAAGTTCGCAAGAGCATTTTAAATCTAAACTCTACCTCCAAAATTTTCAAACAAGACTTCAAAACATTTTCAAAACTCTCTTGAGTTACTCCAAAACATTTCCAAAACTCCCTTGAGTTGTTTTGAAAACATTTCAAAACTCCCATGAGTTAATTTCAAAAACATTTAAAATCATCTTTAATCTCAATTTCGAAAACACTTCAAAACAGCCCAAGTCCTATTTCGAAGGCATTTATCTAAACTCTCAAGTTCTCTTTATCCAAAGTCCTCAAAATGTCTTCAAACCTTTCCAAAGACCTCAACGTGCCTTCAAAGCTTTCGAAAGCCCCCAATGTACCTCTTCTTTATCAGACTCTTGCCCGAACTTTGAATGATCTAATTATCGCCAAATGAGATACATAGGCAACCTAAAACAGTGCAGTTATAACTTCTATTTCAACTTAAGCTCCCTTTTCAAAAATTTCCATCAAGTCAAATTTTCCATCCCCAAATCACTTTAAAACTTTCTATTTTTAAACACCTTTTCAAAAACATAAATCACGCATCACTCATCCAATAAGTGATGACCAAACTCATTTTTCAAAATTCTAAAATGCATATTAAGTGGATATTAGTAATCGGTTATTCAAGTGAATGAATTAAGAGTGATTAAACATGTAGGTACCGAAAGGGTGGAATAGGGTGATGATATTAGGATATCTTCCTTACACGTAACCAACTCCCGGACCATACATTTTTGTTTCAAAGACCAATCCAGAGTTATGTTTTCCAAAAGGGCATTCCAAACATTTTCAAAAAGGTTGCTAAAAACCCTTTTTCTAAAAGCCTTCTCAGGAAGGACATTTTCAAAACCCTCTAAGAAAAAAAAAAAAAAAACCTAAGTCTAGTTTTCAGATTACACTTAGTTTTAGGTGATCTAATGTAAGCACCCTATTTTTGCCTGCTCGGCAATCTCTGGTCTGTCCAAACTCGTATTCAATTCAACATAGACATGTTTAAATTCAAATTAATTTTTTGAACTCAATTCAATTAATTCATCGTTTCGCGGGCCCGCCAAGCCCAATAGAGGCAAAATGACCAAAATACTCTTGTGACATTGTTCGGTCCAATTCTAATTGGCACGTCTTCTTGAAGACGGTAAGTCCTTGTTTCCATCTCAAATTCAATTTCAAGTCTAATTCCAATCCAAGTCAAATTCAGCACGCCTTTTGAGAAAATTGATCCCTCAGGCAGTAAGACCATCTAGTTCAACACGTTTTCTGAGAAAACTCTTCGAAACGGTAACTCCCTTCAAACTCGTCGACAAGGATGGAACCCAAGTCGCTGAGATGGTAGAACGGTCCACCTTTGGCGCCTACTAACCCACTAATGAAGAATGTCCGTTATTTAGCATGTCTTTCGAGAAAGTTGATTCCTCATACGTTAATTACACCTAGCAGCTCCCGAGATCAGGCAATCTCCAGAATGAATGTGAACCATTTGAGTGGCAAAAATACTCGTAAACATCACAACTGTCAGAGTGGAGGAAACACTCGTAAATAGTTCGATATTGGGAATTGCTAACGAACCCCCTATGTCATAGGATTGAACTCACCTCTTGGTCGTGACACATTTACCAAAGGACGAGATAAATTTGGAAAACAACTCATCACAGATTGTCAGAGCAACGAAAACACTCAAAACTCAAGTCAACACTAGTGCCTGCTAGCCCACTCTGGTGAAAAATGACCAAACTGCCCCTTGGGCCATTTTTGGCACGTTTCTTGAGAAAGTACCTAAGTTCTCAAAACGGTAAGTCCATTCTTCAAAGATCATCCCAAAGACGATCTGACATGTTTAAATTCTTTCCAGTTGGTTTCGGGCCAATTCTGGAACCATTCAGTCAAAACGACCATTTTGCCCCTAGGCATCCTAGTGCCTTCAGGAACCACATTGGCTCTGGGTATCAATCCGGTAACCTCCCGAAAATGCTTCTAATAGTATTCCTGACCTTCCAATACCTTTTTGGATCATTTCGAGTCAATTTCAGTAAACCCAGTACGAAATGACCGTGTTGCCCCTGATGGGCTGGTCGCCTTTTCCAACCACACTAGCTTTGGGTATCAAACCGGCACTCCCTTGGAACACTATAGAAAGTGTTTCCAACCTTTAAGTCCTCTTATAAGCCATCCTGAGTCCATTCCGGTAGTTTTCTAATCTAGTCGAATGTTTAGCCCCTAAAAGCTCGGTTGACAATTTTGACCCTGTTTTTCAAGTCGTTACCCCTGGGACATTATTTCAAGGGTTTCTACCCATTCCCGGCCTTTCAGAACATTCTCAAACCTTCTGTAGTCACTCTTTGTGGAGCCAGGCCAAAAATTGCATAATAGTCATTAGGACTGGCACCTAAATCTTCTGCTTTCCGTATCATGGGTCGAAGATATATCTCTTGCCACCTTAAAAAGTTTCCTAAGTGGCTGGCACCACTAGAAGCCAAAAAATGGCATGAGTGGCCCCAATGTATTTTTAAGCTTGGGGCTACTACAACAGGCACCAGGTTAATCTTTTGTCTATAAATACAGAGCCTCCCCTCTTCATGGAAAAGGGTTGGCAATCTAACTCCAGAAACTCTGTCTCTCAATATACAGACCTCGAACTCTCTTCAAACCCTAGCTCTCTTAGGCTTCTTCAAACTCTAGCCCCCATACACTTTAACCCTAGCATACATACACTCAATACAAGGCTAAACGAGCCTCTAAGCTGACCATTGAAGACTCAAGGTGCTGTAATCTCAAATCTCTCGAAGATTAAAGTGAAGTAAAGAAAATAAAGCAAGCAAATTAAATAAGACACAAGGTCGATTTTCTTTTATGTTTATGCAATTCCCCCCTTTCTCTTCTTCCTCCTAATCCACTTGGCTTTTTTTCTATTTTAGTCTCCTATCTTCTTCTCCACTTTTCTTGCATGCTTGAAGCAAGGGAATCCCTGATTCATGTGTAGGAAGAATGGTTGACAGTCACCGGGTCGGGGGCTTTCTTCTAATTTAACCTTAGACCATTTGGATTTGGTCCCTTTGATTATGTGGTGAAGCCTAAACCTTGTATGTTCATAACCCTACTTGCATTTTTCATATCATACTCATATATCTCTTCAGATCATTTTTTAAACTTGTTTTCAAAACTTGCATCAAAATCTTTTACAAAACTTGAATTAAAAATCTTCTCTTTCAAATTTGTTTTCAAAATCACAATCTTAACATGATTCTAGCCACTCCATGGTTAGGTTTGTTTTAGGAAAGTGTTACATAAGTTTTGGGTGTAAACTCTAAAATTGATTTTGTCAAAAATCACAATCCTAAGGTGATTCTAGCCATTCCATAATTAAGGTTGCTTTAGGAAAGTGTTATATTTGATGGGACCAATATGGGCCATATTTTTAAATCCTTGTTGTTTTCAAAATCACGATCCTAAAATAGTTCTAATCTTCTTATGGTTCGAATCGTTTTAGAAAAGTGAGATATTTTTAGAGGCTTGCAAAAATTCACATTCAAATCCCTTTCCAAATTGCTTTTCAAACTTACTTTCCAAAACCTCTTTTTTAAATTCCCAACAAAATCTCTTTCAAAATCCACTTTCTAAAAACCTCTTTTCCAATATACTTTTTAAAACTCCCTCCGATCTCTTTTCCAAAATTGCTTGCTAAAAATTGCTTTTTAAAAATTTTCTTTTCAAAAGTCCTACTTTCAAAATCTCTTTTTCTTAGAGTTCAAGTCAAACCTTAGAATCCATGATTAGGAAACCCTACTCTTGACTTTCTATTTTTGTTCCAAAACCTAGGATTTCAAAACCTCCTCTTTACATCTAAATCATAGATTTTCAAAATTCTATTTTCTTCATCAAAATCTTAGGTTTCCTAAACTTCTTTTTCATGTCAAATCATATATTCGAAATCTAAGATTTTCAAACCTTCATCTTTCTAATTTCATGTCAAATCTAATCTTCCAACTCAGGAAACCAAATCCCATCTCCAATTTAGGAAACCAAATCAAATACTCCATTTTTGAAAATAAAATAAAATCATCTCTTTTTGGAAACAAAATCCAATCCTTTATTTTAGGATATAGAAATCAAATCTTTCATATATCAAACCTTTCTTAATTTCAACCTTTTCTAATTCAAATCTTTTCTACTTCCAACCTTTCTAAATTTCGAAACTTTTCAAAAAGGGATACGTAGGCAACCCTCATGGGTGGGGTCATAACCTTCTTCAAATTTCTAATTCCATAATTTTTTTTTTTAACTTCCAATTCCATGATCTATTTCAAGTTTCTAATTCTAAAATTTGTTTTCAAATCTCCAATTCTAAAACCTTCTTCCCAATTTCAAATCAAAATCTGTCAAATCTATTTTCAAAATCAAATTAAGTCTTTTCAAATTTATTTTCAAAATCAAATCAAGTTCTTTTCAAATCTACCTTCTAAATCAAATCAAATTCTTGCACTTGCATATCATGCATCATGTCAAACATATTTTCAAAATTCTTTTCTAAAGTGGATAGTTTTGGATGTTTATTAATCAAATATTCCAAATGAGTGAACCTAGGGTGAATAGACATGTAGGTACCACAAGGGCGGAGTAGGGTATTGGCTTAGTGCGTCTTCTCTACGTGTAAGTAACCGCCGAACCTAGATCACTATTTTCAAAGACCAAATGGAGTTATTTTCAAAAAAGGGCTTAAATATTTTCAAAGGTTGTCAAACAACCTATTTTCTTAAAAACCCTCTCTTGAGGAAGTTTTCAAAATCTTTTCAAAAATCCTAAGTGTAATCGTCGGATTGTGCTTAGTTTTAAGTGACCTAACTCACCTTAATCAAGTTAGGTGGCAACTCCAAATATTTTTCAAAAGCCCTTAATCAAATCAAATTTTCAATTCAAACCTAGTCGCACTCGTTTTTCTAAGAGGATGAGTTCTAACGAAAGAGTACTGTGTTTTTCTCACTTGTCTTTTTCGAGTGCAAAAAATTGCGATGCGACAACTAACATATCTTTAACTATGTTAGGTGGTGCCTCTAAACTTTTTCAAAAGCCCTTAATCAAACCAATTTCAAGTTCAAACCCCATTGCACTCATCCTTCTAGGAAGATGAGTTCTAATAAGAGAGCACCGTGTTTTTTTCTAAGCCAAGAGGGCTTGGTCGAAAATCAGGGTGTGACAAAAACCCTCAACCTTTCCAATCCCAACCTGTTCAAGCTCAATAATTTATCTCTTTTCAACCACAACCTAATACATATCAACCCCCTCATAGCAGACCTTTAGAAGATAATGTTCATCAATTGACAAATGATATGAGATGAGTCAATAATAGAGTGGATAGGCAAGACAAGGTGTTAGACCAACATACTAGGATGTTGGAGGACATAGCACAGCAAATGTCTAACTTGACACAAGCTTTAACTCAACAAGTGTCTGAGAGATTTCCATCTTAATTGCAACCAAATCCAAATCCCACAAAATAAGTAAACATGATCGAAGCGAGAACTGATCCTCAATCCAGTTATGAACAAATCCAATCCATCACAATCTTGAGAAGCAAAAAAATCATTGATAAAACCATTTCACTTAGAAAGGAAACTCTTAAGGTTAGTGATAAAGGGAATGGAGATGTGAGTGAACAAGAAAGAGAAAAAGATGAGAGTGAGAAAGAGAAAAAGAAAGCTAAGTCAGTTTTAAAGCCAACTAGAGGATCTGAAGATGAGAGCATTGATGTTGTGAAATATGCCTTGTTTCCTCATAGATTGGCCAAACCAAATGCATGAGTTTTTGAATTTTGAAATTTATGAAGTGTTTAAGCAAGTCAAGGTCAACATTCCAATCTTAGATGCCATTGAGAAAATTCCCTCCTATGCCAAGTTCTCGAAAGACTTGTGTACTTGAAAAGGAGATTGCATATTAAGAAAACTAGCTTTATGAATGAGAGCCAAAGTGCGATTTTGGAATGTAAGTCCCTACCAAAGTATAAGGACCCTGGTTGTCCTACTATTTCATGTACAATAGGGGAAAACAAGATAGATCGAGTCTTTCTTGATCTAAGAGCAAGTGTCAATCTACTTCTTTATTAGGTTAATCAACAACTCGGATTAGGTGAGTTGCGCCTTACACGTGTTATCTTGCAACTAACTGACAGATCTATTAAGGTTTCTAAGGGTACTGTAGAGGATGTTTTCATTCAAATAGATAAATTTTACTATCAAGTGGATTTCATTATGTTAAACACACAACCGGTTGAAAGTATTAGTACTCATTTCCAAATTCCTGTTATCTTTGGACTACCATTCCTAGCCACGTGTAATGTTGTGATCCATTGTAGGAATGAGCTGTTAAAGTTGTCATTTGGGAGTGTGATTAAAAGATGAATATCTTTTTGTTTGGAAAATATTTAAGAGAGTATGAGGACATCAGAGAAATAGACTGCATTGAGTCTATTATGCAAGAGTACTTTGAGAGTGAAATTTTTAGGATTCTATTGAAAAAGCTCTTGTTTCAAGCAAGCCACATGACCAGTTAGGTTGTGACCATGTCAAGTCTAAAGACATAATTGCTGGAAGGATAGAGAGAGAACAATGTATGCAAGTGGGTCACTAGACTAGAAAAGATTGTGACCATCATTTGAGCCTCTAATTCTTAGTGTCATAAAGCATGTCTCTTCTGAACAAAAAGCACTCACTCTAGAAAAGAAAGCTTTTACCATCTACATTAAAGTATATATTCCTTGGTGAAGGTGAGTCTAATCCTATTGTTATATCCTCTAGTTAGTCTGAAGGCCAAAATAAGAGCCTTGTGAAAGTGCTGAAGAATCATAGAAAAATCTTAGGTTAGACCATTGCAGACCTTCACGGTATTGGTTCTCTTGTATGCACACATTGCATATATCTTGAGGACGAGTGTAAACCGGTGCGTCAAATGCAAAGTCGTTTAAATCCCAACATGACAGAAGTTGTGAAAGTAGAAGTGCTGAAACTTCTCGATGCGGGTATCATATACTCCATCTTTGATTCAAAGTGGGTTAGTCCAACCCAAGTTGTTCCTAAAAAATATGGAGTCACGGTAATTCAAAATGAGAAAAATAAACTAGTGCCCATTAGGATTCAAACTGGGTGGCACATGTGTATTGACTATTGTCGACTGAATGTTGTTACTCGAAAAGACCACTTCTCACTCTCATTCTTGGACCAAGTCTTAGAACGAGTGGCAGGACATGCTTTTTACTATTTTTTGGATGGGTACTTTGGGTCCAATCAAATTGAAATTGCCTTAAAAGATCATGATAAAATGACTTTCACGTGTCCTTTTAGTACTTATGCTTACAAAAGAATGCCATTTGACTTGTGCAATGCACCGGCTACCTTTCAAAGGTACAAGTTGAGTATTTTTAGTGATATGGTTGAGAGATTCTTAGAGGATTTCAAAGATGATTTTTCTGTGTACAGAGATACCTATGAGAGTTGTTTGGAACACCTCGAGAAGGTGTTAGACAAATGTGAGGAGAGTAACCTTGTCCTAAACTGGAAAAAAATGTCACTTCATGGTGACATAAGGTATAGTGTTCGGGCACATCATGTCTAGCAAGGGGATTAAGGTAGATAAAGCCAAAGTTGAACTAATCTAGAAACTACTTACTCCTAGAACTATGAAAGACATTCGATCTTTCCTTGGGCATGCTAGTTTCTACCGGCGATTCAAAATAGGATTTAGTGCCATCTCTCGTCTAATGTGCCATCTATTATCAAAATACATTTCATTTGAATGGACATCTAAATGCTAAGAAGCTTTTGACAAGTTTAAAGGATTATTGACAACTACACCTATCATTCAGTCAATTAATTGGTCATCACCTTTCGAGTTGATAAGTGATGTCAGTGATTATGCAGTAGGAGTAATTTTGGGGTAGAGAGTGGACATGAAATCCTATGCTATCTAATATACAAGAAAAACCTTGAATGAAGCCCACTTGAAATATACCACAATTGAAAAGGAACTCTTTGATGTCGTTTTAGCATTAGATAAATTTTGATTGTACTTGGTGGGGTCATTAGTCATCATCTATACTAATCATTCTAGACTAAAGTACCTGTAACCAAGTTGTAAGCCCCCCATTTTTGCCCGCTCGACGATCTCCGGCCCGACTGAATTCATTTCCAATATCACAACACATGTAAGCTCAAGATGAGCCTTTCAATCTCCAATCCAGTCAACTGGTCGCTTCTCAGGCCCACAAAGACCCGCCGGAGCCATAAGCACCATTATTCCAGGCAGCTTTCCGAATCAGGCGGTCCCGGAAATCCACGCCATCTAGGTAGCTTCCTAGGATCGGGCGATCTTAGGGACCAACACCTTATCAAAATTCCAAATGGTTCACTTATGACGCTTGTTAGCCCGCCAATGTAGAATGTCCATCATTCGATAGTTCTCCGGGACCAGGCGCTCTCGGAGACCAACACCACCCTTCCAAGTAGCTTTCTAGGATCAAGTGTTCTCAGGAACCAACACCACCCTTACAAGTAGTTCTCTAAGACCAGGCATTCATAGAGAACAACACCGCACAAGTAGTTTTCCGAGAGCGGGCGGTCTTGGGAACCAACACCTAGGTCAACACCGGTGCCTGCTAGCCCGACTCGGTGAAAAATGACCAAACCTGCCCCTTGGGCCTCCAAGCACGTTTTGGGAAAGTTTAAAATCCCTCAAAATGATAAGTCTATCATTCCAAAGTGTTGTTAAACCATCAGGCGTCCCCCGCACGCCATTCGGCCCAAATCCGGTCCTATTCTGGCCCACTCTGGTCAAAATGACCATTTTGCCCCTGAACGCCTCAGCACGGCACAAACCCTGCTGAACGGTAAAGGATTCTCTCAAGACCATCCCTAAATAGCCCTACACACTTAACACAACATGTCAAACCATTCCTGACCATTTCCAGCCAACTCCGGTTAAAATGACTGTTTTGCCCCCTGGTAGCCCAAAAATGCCCCGAAACAGCACCGGCCTTGGGATTTCGAACGGAGGGTTTCACCACACGCCCTTGTTTAACCCAAGGAGCACCCTACAACACTAAGCTCACACGACGCGATAGAAGTTCCCTGGAGCGTCTCGCAGACGCTCCGCCTAAATTGTCGTTTCCCCCGATTCCCTGGTTATAACGCACCGTCAATTGACTTGAGAAATGCGTAAATCAGGGAACTCTCGAAAGCTCATCCGTAGATCTTTCCATCGATATGGTTCGATCAAATAGAACGCTTCCTGAAGCCCTCCATCGTACGGTGTCAAAACTATAACTTTCAGCAACCCCTGGAGCGTCTCACAGACGCTCCGCCGAGGTTGACTTTTTTTCCAATTCCCTAATCAAAACGCGCCGTCAAACGACTTGAGAAATGCGTAAATTTGAGAATTCTTGAAAGTATTTCCAAAGTACTTTCCATCGGTATGGTCCGATCGAATAGATCGCTTCTCGAAGTCCTCGATCACATGAAACGAAAACAGCCACTTTCAAACACCCCTGGAGCGTATCACAGACACTCCGTAAAAGTGACCTTTTTAGCACACTTCCCAAGATGATATCACTCACCTCCAAACATAATTCAAACTTTTTGAAAACATGAAAGTTTATCGGAAGCACTAGGAGAACATCCCGAGTGCGACCGATTCCCCCGAAATCTTTCCGATTGACTCAATTATCGAGGCAAAGTTTAGACGAACTTTCCCGGTGATGAAGCATATGCTACATGCGCTAAAATTTTGAACAGATCGACCGACTTTTGATCAACGGTCGAGATTTAACCAGTACACAAGGTGCCACGTGTTATTCTGGTAATGGAACCACACCTGCGCATGTCCTACATGCGCAAGGCCTATTCCAGATAGCCTATAAATAGAGGCCTCCCCCCCTTGCATATTCTAGGTCCGAAATTGATGCAAAGTTCTGCTAAAATTACTCTGAAAACTCGAATCCTTACATATATTCCTCCCCTCCAACACTTAGGCTAGATTCTACCTCTCTCAAGCCTATACACTCCATATACAATACCTTATACACACTTACACACTCCACTCTAGCCTCTCAAGCCCTCTTGAAGTCACTCAAGCTCTAATCAAGACATCCATTGAATACTGCAAGCGTGTTGAAGGCAAAAGGTGGTATCCCTTTTTATATTTGTGCTCTCCCCCACTCTTCTCTTCTCCCTCCTACCCTACTTAGGCTATTCTCTATTTTAATCCCCATCTTCAACTCCCCTTTCTTGCATGCTTGAGCCAAGAGGGCTCTTAGATCATGCCTAGAGGAAAGCAAGTGAGAGCCACGGTGTAGGGGGATCTCTTATTAGCCCACTTTAAGATGGTATGGCCTAGGAGCCCCTTGTTTATGTAGTGTAGCCTAAAAGCCTTGTATGTGAATTATGACCCCTTGCATATTACTATTTTGATCATGTTTTGTATGCTTGGCTTCATTTTATGTTTATTGCCATATTCCACAATGCTTGCATTACTCTTAAATTTATGACATTTCCAAGTTCTACATTTCCTTCAAAAATTGTTCCAAGAGTTGGCCCGTTGATGTTTAGGATGGGATCTTAGAATTATGCCTTAGAAGACCCTCTATCAACCCCCCTAACTCTCATTTTGGCATCATTGTATTTCAACTTGCATAAAGGTTGCCTTCCATTTCTCTAATTTTCAAGATTTCCATTCTTTTGAGTGTAATGGTCGGAATGGCCCCATGGAACCCTCTCTTGAGTGGTCTCCCTTTTGTTTGGCCATATGAACCCTTTCTTGATGAAATGGTCCCCTTGAAAAGTGATTTTCAAAATCCTTCTCAAAAGGTGTTTTTTAAAAAATGCATTCTCTCCATAATTGTATCAAAAATGATTTTCCAAAAATTGTCATCCTTATGTTGATTTTTGAAACCTCCACTCTTATCAAGATAAAGGTTATAATGGCCATGAGGAAACCTTCTTTGGAATGGTCTCCAATCACCAACCATATAAACCATACTCTTGGCTAGAGTCAAAATTTTCATGGAAATGATCTTCAAAAAGTTTGCCAACCAAGATCCATGGCATAACGTATTTTGTTTTTCAAAACTCTTTTCAAAAAGTGCATCAAGCAAACTTTCAAAGGCCATCTTGCAATCTAACCCTAGGTTAACTTGACCTTAGTTATCCAACCCTAGGTTAACTTGACCCTAGTTATTCAACCCTAGGTTAACTTGATCCTAGTTAACCAACCCTAGGTTAACTTGACCCTAGTTGCCCAACCAAATGTTAACTTGACCCTAGTTCACACACCTTAGGTTAACCTAACCCTAGTTAGTTAACCCTAGGTCACCTTAACCTTAGGTTAACCCAACCCTAGTTAGTTAACCATAGGTCATCTTAACCCTAGGTTAACCTAACCCAAGTTAGTTAACCTTAGGTCACCCCTATCCCTAGGCCAACCCAACCTAGGTTAGTTTACTTCAAGGGTCCAACTCTTGAATCCTTTTCTAAATGATCCTTGAAATTATCAAACTATCCTCGTAGCTTATTTTTCCAAAACCTCCTATTCTCTTGATTTCAAAAAAACAACTTCATAAACTTTTCAAATGTTCTTACATTCCCTCTTCAAGACTTTTCCAAAAGTGTTTTCAAAGAGTCACAAACCTAGGGTGTCCCTAGTCCTCTCATGGTTAGAGATCCTCAGGACAAGTGATAAATTAAGATCAACCTCTAAGGTTGTCCATATTAGGATTCCAAACCCTTAGCCATTTCCAGAAATCACTTTCAAAAATTAATTCATCAAAATATGCCTCAAAGATTTTCAAAACAAAACTTCAAAAACACTTGAAGTTCTCTTAAGTCATGCTAAAGCATTTTTTCAAAACTCCCTAAAGTTGATCCAAAAACATTTTCAAAACACTCCACCATCCAATTTCAAGTCAAAACTTCCAAGACCCCAAAGAGTCATCAACTTCCAAGACCACAAAGAGTCTTCAACTTCCAAAGACCTCAAAGTGTCTTAAACGCTTCCAACGACCCAAAAGTGTCTTCAAAACTCCCACAGGCCCTAATGCGCCTATTTTCCATCGGCCTCTTGCCCGAACTACAAATGACCTGATTCTCACCAAATAAGATACGTGGGCAACCTAAAAAGGTGCAATCATAACTTTTATTTCAACCCCAATCCCTTCTTCAAAAAATTCCAATTGATTCAAAGTTTCTATTCCAACTCTTTCAAAACCCCCATTATTTTTGAACTTTTTCCAAAAACTTGCATCACGCATCATCCATCCGAAAAGTGATGACAAGACCCCGTCTTTCAAAATTCTAAAGTGGATATTAAATGGACAATGATAACCGGTTATTCTAGTGAGTGAACAAAGGGTGATTAGACATGTAGGTATTAAAAGCGCGGGGTAGGGTGATGATCTTAGGATATCTTCCCTATACGTAAGCAACCCCCAAACCATAGATTTCTATTTTCAAAAGACTAAAATAGAGTTATTTTCCAAAAGGGCTTAAATCTTTCCAAAGGTTACCAAACGACCTATTTTCTTAAAAACCCTCCCTTGAGGGAGTTTTCAAAACCTTTTCCAAAAAATCCTAAGTTTAATCTTCGGATTAACGCTTAGTGTAGATGCCCTAACTCACCTTAATCAAGTTAGGTGGTAACTCTTATTTTTCTAAAAAGCCCTCAGTCAAACTAATTTTCAAACCTAGTCACACTTGTCCTTCTAGGAGGACGAGTTCTAGCGACAGAGTTCCGTGCTTTAGGGTCTCCGAGCTGAAAGGACCTTGGACACCCAAAAAACCGGGGCGCGACAGCTAGCGCCTCCGCTGGGGACGCTTAGAGGGTTAGGCCATTGACATGTCTCTTCACCCTTCACTCACCTAGAATCTCCGGTTACTTTGTCCAGTGTCACCCACCCTTCAAATTTTTCAAGCCGCCAAAACAAACCTTATTTTTCAAATAAGTGTCATCACTTACATCCATTGCTTACATTCATGCTCTTGCATTGACCATCAATTTTACCTTGCATTGAGTTTTTCGAAAAGTTACTAACTTTTTGCATTTTTCTTTTTATAGGTGGACTTTTGTTCACATTTCATTTAATGTCTTATTTATTGCTATGTATGTGAATGAATGGACAGGATATGATGTATGTTGTTGGGTCCTTTTCTCCCATTTTTAAAAATTCCACACACACTTGGTGCGCTCACTTGCATTTGCATCTTACATGTATTATCTAGTTACTACCTTTCTAGATAGAAGGGAGAATAGTATATTGACTGTGGACGGATACTGTTTTAGTTTCTTAGCCTACGGTCTCTTGATAGTTCCCCCGCTCGAACCACCAACCAAAGATGGAGTTCACCCTTTCAGGGGTGAACGCCGGAGGTTTGAAGGTTCGGGGACTGAGCTTTTTAGGAAGCATTAGTAAACCCCTATCCTCATGCTCATGTAGCACCCCATGCATAGCCAAACCTCTGCCGGATTTAAGACACTCGCATCAATTTCAAAATAAAGGAGGAAAGCGCGACCGCTTTATTTTTCCTTATAAATTTTGCTTAATTCTTGCTATTATGCTATCTAATTCTTGCTGCTTCCATGTACATGCATCATAACTGCTCATGCATTGGAATTCACGTCAAGACAAGAGTTCTCAAAGTAACTCAAGTCATTGCATCTTCATGCATCCAATCAACCCCTAGAGAAAAGCTCAAAGACCTTCTCGCCTAATTCAAGCTAACCTAAAACTCCTAAGGGTACCACGAGGCCTTAAAGATTCATGGCATGCATCCAAGTCATCTCATAAAGATGGGCCATAATCCCTCTTCGCTCATGGAGATAAGGTTGCCAAGAAGACAAGGGAGCAATTCAAATCAAGGGCTCCTACAAATGAAATAGATCCGGAGGCTCAAGAGTAGTTTAGAATCCTATAAATGTAAATGTAGAGATAAGTGGAAATCCCAAGGACAATGTTCCCCCTCCCCTTTTCTATGTACTTTTGAAAATTCTATGTACCCAAAAGAAATTCATCTTAATAAAATCGTCCTTATTGTCAAATGCATGAATGAATCTACGAATGAATGAATGAACAGGGGTAGGTATAGTATTTGCATACAAGGGCAATCCTTTATCTCCGGACATGAGCCAAAGCATCATGCTTAGTTCCCCTCAAAAGGCAGGGGCATCCTTAGGACACGCATCGCATTAAGCCTTTCTAAATCAAAAACCTAACATGAAATCTTTTTGGTTTTGTTTTTCTTTAAATTTCTTTTCCTCCCCCATCTCATCAAAAGACTAGCCATAGCTTTGGTGAGACTGCTTGCATTGTAGGTCACCATTGCTCCACGAAAAGGAAGAAGAGGAACACGAGTGACCGCCGTCCTTCGAACGCCAGTCCGTACTCGACAAAGAACAGCACAAATGTCGAGCGAAGGCAATATCCCCGATCAACAGAACAGTTCGGTGACACGTGAAGAAGTGAATGAAATGAAGGCAAAGATAGACAAAATGTTCAAACTCATACAACTAATGGCCTTCAAAGGGCCCATCACGAACCCTTCGGCATTCACATCCTATCCTAAGGAAACTGAAGCAATCCCACCAAGGGTCATCCTGCGAACTAACGATACAACAAAGAGCAAGGAGATCTCTAAAGTAGTACAAATCGAGGAAGGAGAGGAGGACAACCTTGAAACCATCTTGCTGACTGCCATTTCAAAGAAAGAAGGCCCAGACCCTCTCGATCTCAAAATACAAGGCTTGAAGGAGTCCATGCGCAGTCTCCAAGATCATGACACCTTCGGCGGGATGGCTTACGACAAACTCTGCTTCTTCCCAGACCACCCGCGGCCACTCAAGTTCAAAATGCCCGACTTTCAGAAGTATGACGGGAGTGGGGACCCCGTGGCACACTTAAGGTTGTACGCTAGGGCGTTAAGCGAACATGGGAACGACCCCAAACTTCTGATGCAACTGTTTCAACACAGCTTAACCGGGCCTGCTTTGCAATGGTTTGCTCACTTGGACTTGAGGAAAATAACGACCTGGAATGAGTTAGTCATAGCTTTCCGATCTCAATATCGGCATAACAATGACCTGGCCGTAGAAAGATGCGCCTTGATGATGATGACTCGAGGCGAAAAGGAAAGCTTCAAAAGCTATGCTTTGAGATGGAGGGAGGCGGCTGCACAAGTTAACCCTCCACTGCTAGAGAAAGAATACATACAACTATTTGTGAATACCTTCCAAGGGCTGTACTATGAGCGCCTGTGCTTAAGTGTCAGAAAGAGCTTTTCCGAGTTGATAATGTAAGGGGAAATGATTGAGAATGAGCTAAAAATTGGTAGAATCACTGACCCTTATGCCAAGACAAGTGAGGGATTTACGAATGCAGCCAAGAAGGTGGCAACCACTCGAGGCATGGGCAAGAAAGAGGGAGAAGTATCTGCCATCCTACCTACACAGCAACAACCATATTTCCCCCAATACCAAGCTCGACCTTCACCACCTGCTCCCATCATCAATATCCCCGTTGCTGCTCCCCAAGCACCCCCAACTGGACCTGCTGCAACCCGACCATACTTCAACCCCAATAAGAACAACAACCGACGAAACCGAGAGTTCACACGTTTGGCATGCACCCAAACAGAGGCCTATCATAAGCTCCTCAAGGCCAAGCATATAAACCCTACTCCCCCACAGCCATTGCCAAGCCCACTGCTGCCAACTTTCAACCCTGCCCTTACCTGCGAGTACCATTCTGGGGGACAGAGGCATGACACAGAATCCTATTTCTCTTTAAAACATAAGATTCAAGACCTCATTGATAATAAGGTCATCAACACCCAAGAATCAAAGGTGGTCCCCGCGCCCAATGTCATGGCAAATCCCTTACCAGACCATGCTGTCAACATCATCACCGAGGGTGAGGCGGATCCTGATGGCATCATAACCACAGAGTACTTCGAGGGTGAGTCAGACACTAAAAGCCATTGGGAGGAAGAACTGCCACCATGCCCCATCTATCTCTACAATGCAAGTGGAGAGCAAGACCCTTTCGACTGGCCCATGGATGAACCTGTTGCAAACATTCCCAATGATATTGCACCTATTGACGGCTGGGGAGAGAAATTCCTACATCCTAGATATACTAAAGTCGAGGCTCGCTTGAAAGAGGAGCTTTTTGACTACGAGGACATGGGCTGGGGCATCTATGAGCTAAAATTGTTGAACCCACCCTTCGACTTCAACGAAAGCAACCTGGATAGCCTGTTTGAAGAGATTGACAAAGAGGAAGCCAAAAAAGAAGAAGCCAATGAAAAGTCGTCGCAAGCCTTTGAAGAAGGTCTGGTTATGAAATCCCAAGAAGACGAATAAGAGAAAACTGCTCAACTAAAGGAAAGCCAGCAGAAGTCCCAAGAAGGGACGCACAACCCCATTGGTCCCACTAAAGAAAAAGAAGGAAAAGAAAGAAGCCCTGATTGTGCTATGGCTGTTGATCTCGGCCACCCCGCAGTTGGCACATCAATTCGCCCAGCACAACCAAGTGAAGAAGCCGGCAAATGGAGCATGGAGGAGGCAAGCGTGGTACCAAAGCCTACCTAAAGAAGTAATCACCAAAGGGACGTCCTTCTACCAAACTTTGTCTTTAATTTCCTGTTAATCTTCGTTTAGTTAACTCTACTTTCATCTTTTGCTAATCAAGAGCTCATTATGTAAATAGAACTTTTTGAAATGGAAAAAGTGGGATTTACATTTATCATCTTAGGCACTTGCTCTTTCTCAGAGTTTTCCTTCCTTGTTGTTATGCCCTAACTTGGAAGGAGAGATGGTATGTGCATCCTCACCCGAGGGGATCATTTCTGATCCAAAAGAGAGATAACAAAAGGAAGGAAAGGGAGTGGATCACAAAAAGGTGGCTTCCGAAGGACACCATGGCAAAGCGGTCAGTAGTTAGACCCTCGAAAGGAGGAGAAGCCCTCATTTTAAAATCCTTGGAATAGCAAACATTACTCCTTTGGTCAACCCACTCGAGCCCCAAGTAATTCTCATTTAAATACCCTAACTAGGAATCACCCCCCACATTGGGGCAAGTGCAGGTAACAAGACAGTTAAGCTAACTTTTATTTGTTTCAAAGGATAACGCCAAAACCTCTAAAATTGAACTTCATGGTCTAAGCAATCTTGTCTGAAAGGAAGAGGGGCCATCTATTTTGCTACCATACCGTTAAAAGAAACACTCTTTGAAAAACCCCTTTTGAGCCAAATTATATTCTTTTGAAAAACCCACCCTGGTGATCACTCCTTACAATAGGCAAAAGCAAACTTGGAGGAAAAAGTAACAAAAAGGAGCATGGAGAGAAAGAAAGCCCCTTCCTACAACGAAAAGGAGGGAAACAAGGCAATACACCCAAAAAAAAATGATGAATTAATGATGATGATGAAAAATGATGAAAATGAAATAACGATTAGTGCCTCTTAAAAGGTAATAGACTATGTAAGCAATAATACTGGGGCAAGAACTAAAAGAAATGATGGGCCCTATATGGGCACCAATTCGTACAAAAGAAGAGAAGAGGAAAAAAAGAAGGGAGATAGAGAAAGAAGCCCGCAGATGAAAGGAAAAGACCTGAAAAGGTGGTCACTAGTGAACCCTAGAAACCACATCACGCTTTGAGCCATCAATACCCTTTCCTTCAAAAACCCGCAACCTGGCCACATTAAAACCCCCAAAAAGTCCCCTCAGATCAGGGAAGATTGCTTAGTCTAAACAAGTTCAAAAGGAAATGGCGACACCTGAAAAAGAAAAGGGAACAAAGCAGCAAAAGCTTACTTAAGGTGGTTCTGGTTAATGTCGCCCTAAAAAATATATATATATATATCATTTGAGCCTAGATACCCCTTCATTCGTCTCCCATTACCTAGCCTACATTACGGTCCAAAGTAAAGTTTTCTCGGATTGAGGATAGAAACTATTCGCTCCTTTGCTAAAGGCTACTTCGACTGTCACCTGGAGAGTCTAACAAATCAAACACAAGGCCCCTGAGAGAAAATCAATTGAGTGATAGTTCATCAGATAAGAGAGAGTGGGAGGGCGGATCCGAAAATGAAAACCCTAGGAATGGGATAACTACTATCTCGCCATGACAGGAAAAAAGCGTAACAAAAAGGGGAATCTCCAAAGAAAGAGCAAAGTGTCGAAATGACAATTTTTGGGGGATGCTCGATCTACCTCTAAACCTGTCCTCAAAAAATTATAAACACGCTTGTGCACCCTGCCTGACATGTGCAAAAATGCACCCACATTTTTCACATCTGCTTAAAATTGGCACCTATTCACCATTTCTCATGTATACCAGGATTCCTGTACCCCTGTATTTGCATTCATGCCCATCACATACGCACATAACATAAATAACGAGACAAGAAGGAAGAAATGATCATCATCGCATGCAAAAAACAAAAATAATGTACATAAAATCATCATACAGTTATCATTTATGAGGGCCAACATACGGCCTCAAAAACCTAAAACAATACAGTTAAACTAACTGAACTACAATTGTGTCAACAAGTAGAAAAGGGGCGCCTCAAGGAGCAGGGTCGTCATCCAAGTCAAAATCACCTATATCAGGCACATACGGAGAGGGCTGGCTGGAGGAAGCTCCCGCGTAAAAGGGACCCTGGCCAAGGAGAAAGGCAAATAGGGAAGAAGAGCTAGCGTCAGAACACAAGAGATGCATAAGGAACATGAAAATAATAAACCATAAATAACCTACCCAGCAGGCCTCCATCAAAGATATGCGGGCAGTCAGGACCTCCACCTCAGCACGATACTGATCTCGTGCTTGGCAAGCTGCTAGGTACTCCTCCTCAGATACAAAGCCCTGGGCCCGACGCTGAAGCTCCACCACCTCATGGCTGGCCACCTACCCTCCAACCACCAAATCCAGCTGGGTGAAAGCGCCAATAGATCTCGCCTAGAAGTGAGCCTCATAATCCACATTCCGCGGAAGCAAGAACCGCTCACCAGGGACCCCGACTATATAAGGAATCTCTACCGCGGCTCGATAGAGTCAAAACATATACTGGGGAGGATCCATGGCCGCACGGAAAGCAGTATGAAGCTGTCGTCAGTGACGCTCCCTGAGGTACGTCTCCCATGACACGGGACCCCTAAAGGTGATCCGCAACGTGGACAAGAGGATGACATCCCTCATACCGGCAAACTGGGTGGATCGGTGATAAGGTGCCCAAGTCACATCCCGAGGCCTCAGCAACTCTAAGTTAGCCCTGAGGGCCACAAAATCTGTAAGCAAGGACCTCTGGACTACCTGCTGTTGGGCCCACCTCGTGGCCTGCGGGAAGGTGTCGCCTGCTAACACCTCTAGTCGACGAACAGGCAAATACTCATACCATGCTAAAAACGGCCAAAAGCTCGTCAAGCTCCCCCAAGCCCCAGGTGTCCTCACTCTCATCCCTCGTAAGAAGCAGGCAAAGGTGAAAGCGCCCCAGTTGACATAGTCTAGCGCATCCAGATCCACTACCAGGCTCACCAAAGATAAAGGGACCGTCGACCTATTATTGTTGCAAAAGCAACTAAAGACGACGTACAGCACCAATCGGTGCCTCATAATAACCTGGTCATCTGGTGAGGGCTCAAAAGCAAAGGCTGTCTCGATCGAGCATAAAAGTGAAGCTGAGAAACTCGAGCCCCCAAGCCCTGGCAACCCCAAGAGAAGACGGGCCTCCTCCAGAGACACATCCCGTATAGAGATCGGTACCCCTCCGAAAGATAGCCCAGTAATCATAGCCCAGTCGACGGGGGTAAGTCCTAACTCGAAACCCACCAAATGCACTATCGTTGTCTCCCCGAACCACCGCTCCAACAACCCCATAGCAATCCCGTGATCAAGCCTATCAGTCTGCAGGGTCATAAAAGTGCCGAAACCGATCTGATGCAAAAAGTCTTCATAGGATGGAGCTGACGCCTGAATAGCCCTCAAGGCCGAGATACTGGCCCCTCTACAGGAACTGTGGGTAGACGATGGCATCCGACCATAGTGCGAATATAGGCTTGGATGGAAGGCCAAATCACGTGACAGGGGAATATCAAGAATGGCTAGCTGGTCGTTGGTGGATGAAGTGTCTCTCCGCCTGTCTCGGATGGAGGCCATACCGTATCCTATCCGTGGGTCCGTGGATGAGTCAGCCTCATCCTCAAATCTCTCATCAGGAGCCGCTGAGGGCTATCTCCTCACAGAGCTCCCACTGGAAGCTGTCCTGCTCGAGGATCTCTGTGACCCACTGTGGCCGCCCTGAGGAGAACTGACCCTACTACCTTCGCGCGTTGTGCCACCCCGACCACTAATCTGAGCTGAGCTGCTTCGGTTGCTACCTCTAGCTGAGCTACCCCGACTACTACCGCCCTCCTTAAGCTCTATCCTCGGCGCCTTCCCATGGCGCCTCCTATCCGGACCATAACCTCCGACCTCCGACATCTTGAAAAATGACAACATTCAAGAAGATCAACCAATTACCATATGTGAAAAGCGTAAAGATAGATGCGTCAGTGTATACACAAAGAAAAAAAAAAGAGAAAAGAAAGAAAAGAAAAAAAAAAAAAAAAAAAAGAAAAGAAAAAAAAAAGAAAAAAGAAAGAAAGAAAAAAAAAAAAAAAAAAGAAAAGAAAAAAAAAAAAAAAAAAAAAAAAAAAAAAAAGGAAAAGGGGAAGGGCGAGGGCCCCACCTATCACTATTAAGAGGTTTACAAGGGTTTTTAAGCTTTTTCCCCAAAAAAAGTTTGGCTCCAAAATTCAAAGCCGGTTTCTCGGGCTTTCTCCTTCAAAAGCCCCGTTTCAAAAATTTTCTAACTGTTTTTAAGCTTTTTTCTCAAAAAGTTTGGTTTCTAAATTTCAAAGCCGGTTTTTCGGGTTTCCTCCTTCAAAAACCCTGGTTCAAAATTTTTCTAAGGGTTTTCAAGCTTTTCCCTCAAAAAGTTTGATTTCGAAATTTCCAAGCCGGTTTCTCGAGCTTTCTCCTTCAAAAGTCCCGTTTCAAGAATTCTCTAACGGGTTTTAAGCTTTTTCTTCAAAACGTTTGGTTTCTAAATTTCAAAGCTGGTTTTTCGGGTTTTCTCCTTCAAAAAACCTGGTTCAAAAAATTCTCTAATAGTTTTCAAGCTTTTTCCTCAAAAAGTTTGGTTTCCAAATTTCAAAACCTGTTTTTTGGGTTTTCTCCTTTAAAAACCCTGGTTCAAAATTTTTCTAAGGGTTTTCAAGCTTTTCCCTCAAAAAGTTTGATTTCGAAGTTTCCAAACCGGTTTCTCGGGCTTTCTCCTTCAAAAGCCCCGTTTCAAAATTCTCTAACGGTTTTTAAGCTTTTTCCTCAAAAAGTTTGGTTTCTAAATTTCAAAGCCAGTTTTTCGGGTTTTCTCCTTTAAAAACCTTGGTTCAAAAATTCTCTACAAGTTTTCAAGCTTTTTCCTCAAAAAGGGTGGTTTCAAAATTCAAACAAGTTTTTCGGGTTTTCTCCTTCAAAAACCCCCGTTCGAAAATTTTCTAAGGGTTTTCAAGCTTTTTCCTCAAAAAGTTTGGTTTCAAAATTCAAACCGGTTTTTCGGATTTTCTCCTTCAAAAATCCTAGTTCAAAATTTTCTAACGGTTTTCAAGCTCTTTCATCAAAAAGTTTGGTTTCTAAATTTCAAAGCCGGTTTTTCGGGTTTTCTCCTTAAAAAACCGTGGTTCAAAATTTTCCAAGGGTTTCTGAGCTATTTCTTTAAAAAGTCGCGTTTCAAAATTCCAAACCGGTTCCCGAGCTTTCTCCCTCAAAAGCCCCGTGTCTAAATGTTTTCAAACAGTTTTCCAAACTTTCTCCCAAAAGTTTCGCTTCAAAGCTTCAAACCGGTTTCTCGGGCTTTCTCCCTCAAAAGCCCCTTTCTCAAAAGGATTTGCTTTACCAAAAGTTTTTAAAGCCAAGTGTTAAAATTTTTTAAAATTTCGACAGACTTCTGCCTTAAAAGGTCACTACCCCGAAATTTCACAAGTCACAAACACAGCCTGAAACATCTCAAACCATCAACCAAAACAACTCCATCCTCCAAAACACGCATCCCATTCTCAAATGCAATCTTTAAGCCAATTCTTTGATCTTCTCAAATTTTACTATTTCTTCTACATTTCCAAAAATCCCACAAAATTTCTTGGAGCATGCAAGAATATCACTACAATTTTCAAAAAATGTTTTATGGTTTTTCAACCATCGACGAGATCCATTTATAATTTTCTTCAATTTTTCCTATTTTTAGTAATTTCTAAAAATTCAAAAATTCAAAATTTTTCAGAAAATTACGAAACTTCATACGGTTGTTCTACACATTTTTCTAAGGTTCTCGGTGTAAAAATCCCTCACAAAAAGTCAATGCCCAAGCTCGTAGAGACAATTTTTTTTGAGTCCCACAGAAAACCCACTTCACCCAAACACCCAAAATCACTCGGAACGCACCCAAATCTCCATCAAATCATAAAAACAATCCGATCATTGTGTTCTAAACGTTCAAAAATATGGGATTACATTGTTCCTATGCAAAAAACGAAAGCAAATGCATCAAAATTAGAGAAATTTTCAAAAGCTAACCTTTGAAATTCTCCGACGAAAAACAAGCTTTCTGGCTAGAATCCAGCAACGATGACGATCCTCGACACGTGCCCAACGTCTCGTAACACTCCCCCAACGATTCCCGAGCAAAACTCCTCAAAATCCTTCAGAGAAAAATCTTAAATCGCCACAAAACCGAACAAAACGCAATGCTGAATCCCGAACTTGCTCTGTTTATATGCCATGGGCTGGCGCATGTAGCAGACGCGCAAGCACAAGAATCCAACTGGCGCATATATTACATGCGCAAGGCATAAGACATTAAGCGCGCATGTAACACATGCGTCCGCCGGATCAACTTCCAGCCAAAACCAGTTTCAAGCTCCCCGAGGGCCGAATTTGTTTCAAGGGTTTCCGAAAGCCGAACATCAAGCTTTCAACATTCACTCACAAGAATTGAATGTCCTAAACCAAACCATGTCGAATCAACAACTCAATCCCCAACCGGAATTCAAAGCTTTTGAATTCCAAAGCCTCCCAAACTGGCGACCCACAAGAGGTCCCAAAGCATTCCAAGCTCCCCGGCGCATCGTCCCTTCGATCACCTCGCGACCAAAAAGGGATTCTTACTTTGTTATTTTTCTGCTCTCGGTAAGTAAAGCAAGAAAAAGAGGGGCAGTTGTAAGCACCCCATTTTTGCCCGCTCGTCGATCTCCAGCCCGACCGGGTTTGGTTTCTAATATCACAACACATGCAAGCTTAAGATGAGCCTTTCAATCTCCAATCCAGCCAACTGGTCACTTCTCGGGCCCACAAGGACCCGCCAGAGCCATAAGCACCATTATTCCAGGCAACTTTCGGGACCGAGCGGTCTTGGAAACTAACGCCATCCAAGTAGCTTCCCGGGATCGGGCGATCTCGCGGACCATCACCTCATCAAAATTTCAGACGGTTCACTTCTAATGCCTACTAGCCCGCTAATGTAGAATGTCTGTCATTCGGTAGTTCTTCGGGACCAAGCGCTCTCGGAGACTAACACCACCCTTCCAGGTAGCTTTCTGGGACCAAGCGTTCTCAGGAACCAACACTACCCTTACAGGTAGTTCTCTAAGACCAGGCGTTCATAGAGACCAACACCGCACAAGTAGTTTTCCGAGACCGGGCGGTCTTAGGAACCAACACCTAGGTCAACACCGGCGTCTGCTAGCCCGACTCAGTGAAAAATGACCAAACCTACCCCTTGGGCCTCCAAGCACGTTTTGTGAAAGTTTAAAATCCCTCAAAACGATAAGTCCATCATTCCAAAGTGTTGTTAAACCATTAGGCATCCCCCGCACGCCATTCGGTCCAAATCCGGTCCTATTCTGGCCCACTCCTGTCAAAATGACCATTTTGCCCCTGAATGCCTCAGCACGGCACAAACCCTGCTGAATGGTAAAAGATTCTCTCAAAACCATCCCTAAATAGCCCTACACACTTAACACAACATGTCAAACCATTCCTGACCATTTCCACCCAACTCCGGTCAAAATGACCGTTTTGTCCCCTAGTAGCCCAAAAATGCCCTGAAACAACACTGGCCTTGGGATTTCGAACGAAGGGTTTCACCACATGCCCTTGTTTAACCCAAGGAGCACCCTACAACACTAAGCTCACACGACGCGATAGAATTTCCCTGGAGCGTCTCGCAGACGCTCCACCTAAATTCTCTTTTCCCCCAATTCCCTGGTTATAATGCACTGTCAACCGACTTGAGAAATGCATAAATCAGGGAATTTTCAAAAGCTTGTCCGTAGATCTTTCCATCGATACGGTTAGATCAAATAGATCGCTTCCCGAAGCCCTCCATCGTACAGTGTCAAAACTATAACTTTCAGCAACCCCTACAGCGTCTCACAGACGCTCCGTCGAGGTTGGCTTTTTCTCCAATTCCCTAATCAAAACGCACCATCAAACGACTTGAGAAATGCATAAATTTAGGAATTCCTGAAAGTATGTCTAGAGTACTTTCCATCGGTACGGTCCGATCGAATAGATCGCTTTTCAAAGGCCTCGATCACACGAAATGAAAACAGTCACTTTCAAACACCCTCAAAGCGTATCACAGACGCTCCGCAAAAGTGACCTTTTTGGCACACTTCCCAAGATGATATCACTCACCTCCAAACATAATTCAAACCTTTTGAAACATGAAAGTTCATCGAAAGCACTAGGAGAACATCCCGAGTGCGACCGATTCCCCCAAAACCTTCCCTATTAACTCAATTATAGAGGCAAAGTTTGGACGAACTTGTCATGGAGCTTATGTTACATGCGCTCAAATTTTGATTAGATCGACCAACTTTCGATCAGCGGTTGAGATTTAACCAGTACACAGAGTACCAGATGTTATTCTGGCAATGGAACAGCACCTGCGCATGTCCTACATGTGCAAAGCCAAAATTTGGCCATGCGCATGTAACACATGCGCAAGGCCTGTTCCAAATTGCCTATAAATAGGGGCCTCCCTCCCTTGCATATTCCAGGTCCAAAATTGATGTGAAGTTCTGCTAAAATCACTCCAGAAACTCGAATCCTTAGATATATTTCACCCCTCCAACACTTAGGCTAGATTCTACCTCTCTCAAGCCTATACACTCCATATACAATACCTCATACACACTTACACACTCCACTCTAGCCTCTCAAGCCCTCTTGAAGTCACTAAAGCTCTAATCAAGACATCCATTGAAGACTACAAGCGTGTTGAAGGCAAAAAGGTGGTATCCCTTTTTCTATTTTAATTCCCATCTTCAACCCCCCTTTCTTGCATGCTTGAGCCAAGAGGGCTCTTAGATTATGCCTAGAGGAAAGCAAGTGAGAGCCACCGTGTAGGGAGACCTCTCACTAGCCCACTTTAAAATGGTATGGCCTAGGAGCCCCTTGTTTATGTAGTGTAGCCTAAAAGCCTTGTATGTGAATTATGACCCCTTGCATATTACTATTTTGATCATGTCTTGTATGCTTGGCTTCATTTTATGTTTATTGCCATATTCCACAATGCTTGCATTGCTCTTAATTTTATGACATTTCTAAGTTCTACATTTCCTTCAAAAATTGTTCCAAGAGTTGGCCCCATGAAGTTTAGAGTGTGATCTTAGAATTATGCCTTAGAAGACCCCTATTAACCCCCCTAACTCTCATTTTGGCATCATTGTATTTCAACTTGCATAAAGGTTGCCTTCCATTTCTCTAATTTTCAAGATTTCCATTCTTTCGAGTGTAGTGGTTGGAATGGCCCCATGGAACCCTCTCTTGAGTGGTCTTCCTTTTATTTGGCCATATGAACCCTTTCTTGATGGAATGGTCCTCTTGAAAAGGGATTTTCAAAATCCTTCTCGAAAGGTGATTTTCAAAAAAATGCATTCTCTTCATATTTGCATCAAAAATGATTTTTCCAAAATTGCCATCCTTATGTTGATTTTTGAAACCTCCACTCTTGTTAAGATGAAGGTTATAATGGCCATGAGGAAACCTTCTTTGGAATAGTCTCCAATCACTAACCATATAAACCATACTCTTGGCTAGAGTCAAAATTTTCATGGAAATGATCTTCAAAAAGTTTGTCAACCAAGATTCATGGCATAACGTGTTTTGTTTTTCAAAACTCTTTCCAAAAAGTGCATCAAGCAAACTTTCAAAGGCCATCTTGCAATCTAACCCTAGGTTAACTTGACCCTAGTTATCCAACCCTAGGTTAACTTGACCCTAGTTGACCAACCCTAGGTTAACTTGACCCTAGTTATTCAATCATAGGTTAACTTGACCCTAGTTAACCAACCCTAGGTTAACTTGACCCTAGTTGCCCAACCCAAGGTTAACTTAACCCTAGTTCACACACCTTAGGTTAACCTAACCCTAGTTAGTTAACCCTAGGTCACCTTAACCTTAGGTTAACCTAACCCTAGTTAGTTAACCATAGGTCATCTTAACCCTAGGTTAACCTAACCCAAGTTAGTTAACCTTAGGTCACCCCTAACCCTAGACCAACCCAACCTAGGTTAGTGTACTTCAAGGTTCCAACTCTTGAATCCTTTTCTAAATGATCCTTCAAATTTTCAAACTATCCTCATAGCTTATTTTTCCAAAACCTCCTATTCTCTTAATTTTAAAAAAACAACTCCATAAACTCTTCAAATGTTTTTACATTCCCTCTTCAAGACTTTTGCAAAAGTGTTTTCAAAGAGTCACAACCCTAAGATGTCCCTAGTCCTCTCATGGTTAGAGATCCCAAGGACAAGTGATAAATTAAGATCAACCTCTAAGATTGTCCACATTAGGATTCCAAACCCTTAGCCATTTTCGAAAATCACTTTCAAAAATTAATTCATCAAAATATGCCTCCAAGATTTTCAATACAAAACTTCAAAAACACTTCAAGTTCTCTTGAGTCATGCTAAAGCATTTTTTCAAAACTTCCTAAAATTGATCCAAAAACATTTTCAAAACACTCCACCATCCAATTTCAAGTCAAAACTTCCAAGACCCCAAAGAGTCTTCAACTTCCAAAACCACAAAGAGTCTTCAAATTTCAAAGACCTCAAAGTGTCTTAAACCCTTCCAACGACCCAAAAGTGTCTTCAAAACTCCCACAGGCCCTAATGCGCCTATTTTCTATTGGGATCTTGCTCGAACTACGAATGACTTGATTCTCGTCAAATGAGATACGTAGGCAACCTAAAAAGATATGCTCATAACTTTTATTTCAACCCCAATCTCTTCTTCAAAAAATTTCAATCGATTCAAAGTTTCTATTCCAACTCTTTCAAAACCCCCATTATCTTTTTCCAAAAACTTGCATCACGCATCATCCATCCGAAAAGTGATGACAAGACCCTGTCTTTCAAAATTCTAAAGTGGATATTAAGTGGACAATGGTAACCAGTTATTCTAGTGAGTGAACAAAGGGAGATTAGACATGTAGGTACTGAAAGGGCGGGGTAGGGTGATGATCTTAGGATATCTTCCCTACATGTAACCAACCCCCAAACCATAGATTTCTGTTTTCAAAAGACTAAATTGGAGTCATTTTCCAAAAGGACTTAAATCTTTCCAAAGGTTGCCAAACGACTTATTTTCTTAAAAACCCTCCCTTAAGGGAGTTTTCAAAACCTTTTCCAAATAATCCTAAGTTTAATCTTCGGATTAATGCTTAGTTTAGGTGCCCTAACTCACCTTAATCAAGTTAGGTGGCGACTCCTATTTTTCTGAAAAGCCTTTAGTCAAACCAATTTTCAAACCTAGTCGCACTTGTCCTTCTAGGAGGACGAGTTCTAGTGACAGAGTTCCGTGCTTTAGGGTCTCCGAGCCGAAAGGACCTTGGACACCCCAAAAACTAGGGCGCGACACAAGTCTAATGCGAAGCCACACCTCATCTGTTGGATTATTTTGTTACAAGAGTTCTATATTGAAATTCGAGACAAGAAAGGGGTAGAGAATGTAGTTGCCAACCATTTTTCACGGCTCCCTATTGATGGGGAAGCCAAAAATACTCTCCCTATCAATAAGTATTTTCCAGATGAGCATCTTTTCTAAATCCAAGCACTTTCTCAAGCAATTGTTCCATAGTTCGCTGATATAACCAACTTTTTGCCTACTGGCAAGATACCATCGCACTGGTCTTATTTTGATAAACGAAAATTCTTTAAAAAAATGTGATATTTCTTCTAGGATGATCTGTATTTGTTCAAGTATTGTCCTGATCAAAAAATTCGTTGGTGTGCTCCCGACAATGAATTTGATTTTGTCATGGAGTTTTGTTAGTCCCATGCGTGCGGTGACCATTTTAGTTCCAAAAAGATAGTTGCAAAGATTCTATAATCTGGCTTATATTGGCCCATCATGTTTCATGATAATCACACTTTTTGCATATCCTGTGATAGTTGTCAACGACTAGGAAGTCTAAATAGAAGGCATATGATGCCCCTCAATCCCATTCTTACTCTTGATATATTTGATTATTGGGGTATTAATTTTATGGGACCATTCCCTGATTTTTTTGGATTCCTTTACATTTTTGTGGCCATTGAATATATGTCTAAATGGGTGGAAGCTGTTGCTTCGCATACTAATGATCATTGCGTTGTGGTCAAGTTTTTAAAGGAGAATATATTTTCTCACTTTAGTATGCCTTGTGTTGTACATTAGTGATAGTGGCATTCACTTTTGTAACAAACTTGTTGGAATGTTAATGCGAAAGTATGGGGTCGTTCACAAGGTTAGTACATCTTATCATCCCCAAACTAGTGGCCAAGTTGAATTAGTTAATTGGGAGATAAAGCTCATTCTTGAGAAAACTGTTAATCCTAACCGTAAGGACTAATCCTTAAAGTTAGTGGATACACTATAGGCTTATAGAACTGCTTATAAAATTGTGTTAGGTGCTTCTCCTTACAGGCTTATGTATGAGAAATTGAGCACACAGCCTTTTGGGCCATTTGTCAATTTAATGAGAACATAGATACGGCTGGCCAAACCACGAAGCTACAACTCAATGAACTTGAGAAACTTTAAAATAATGCCTATTAGAATGCAATATGAGAATGCAAAGATCTCTAAGGCCAAGATGAAAACATTCCATGACCAACACATCCATCGTAAGTCTTTTCATCTCGGTCAAAAAGTATAGCTTCACAATTTTCGGTTACACTTGTTTCCAAGAAAATTAAAGAGTAAGTGGTCTGGCTCTTATCTAGTAAGAGATGTGTGTCACCACACAGAGCAGTAGAATTGAGAATTCCAGTAATGGAAATGTTTTCAAAGTCAATGGGTAAAGACTAAAACCGTACTTGGAGAACTTTGTAAGTTTGATTGAAAGTGTAGATCTTATGGATCCACTATTGTTTGAGTAGAAGCAACACCCAATCAGTTTGTACAGTTAGTTTAGTCTATTTATTTGGTTTGGTAGCAAGTTTATCTTTAGTTGGAAGGAAGGAACATTTCTTCTCCCCTATGTTTGTCTCCCACGCTTTCCCTTCCATTTTCGCTTAACGGGCATGGTTTTTCTCTAGTTGGGGGGAGGGCCAAGTTCGTTTTTCTTTTATTTGGTTCATCATTTTCTGTTATTTATTTTTATATTTTATTTTTATCTTTGTGACCAGTAGACGTTAAATAACTAGATCGTGTCATGACTTTTCATATAGATGGTTGAGTGCTTACATTGCATCTTTCGGATATTACCATTTGGTATCAGGGGTGAGATAATTCGTCTTGCAAAGATGATTAGGAGAGTTGAGCTCCAAGAGGAACAATCTTAACTTCTTACTGGTCATAGTACTCTAGCCTGTAAGAGAAGAGTAAAGAGATTAAATAGGTATCACCATTGTGCTAGACACAAGTGTGTGGATAAAAATTGCAAAGGGAGTAACCGACTAATGTCAGGGAATCAAATGATTTACCTAGATATTATTAAAGGGCGAGCAAATACTGAGACATTGAGACGCCTTAGAATCACCAAAACGGTAAACTATCTTGATTTTGATGTCAAAAGTCTGAATCGACTTTGTAATGGTTATTCTTCTTAGGGTGTGCTATGTTTAAGTGTTTTATTTGCCTGTTTATCTTTATTTGTAAATATGACTAACATTTATTTTGCAGATGTTTTGTATTTTAAAAAAACAAGAAACAAATAAGAAAAAATACATGCGCAAGGCTGAGAAGTGTACAATTTGAATGCACTTAAGATCTACAAAAAATGTTTGCGTATCTTTTATAATTTTATACAATTTTATGTAAAATGCAAATGTGAATTTTGAAAATTTATTGAAACATGTTTTCATTCACCTTAGCATAATTTTTGTTTTATCCTTTCTTTTTAATACAAGTGCAAGATTTTATCTTAACAAATAGAAAGAGGCTATTTTACATCCCTTATTATCATATTATGATTAGTTTAGTATTGTTACATAGTGTACAGTTTTATCTTTACAAAAGTGGAGATTATTAATCAAGTAAGCTTTAAACCCATCTAAGCCTTTTGGAGTATTTACATTTACTCTTGATGAATTTCTTCTACATCACTCTTTCAATAGCTCCATTATACTTGTATTTAACTCAATTGTTTGAATTGCTATGATAATTAAATATGTTGAATTCTTAGAATTTTGAGTTATTGTGCACTTTAAAAAATGAATCGAAGTCATCTTTGATCTTTAAGCCACAAATTTCTTTGTTAACATAATTCCGTTCGAACTATCCTTAAGTCTATTTCTTTATCTCTTGCTATATATATCACTGCTAAAGTTTTGTTCCTAAATATAAAAACATAAGTATTTTCACTTGTGCAAGTTGAATTGAGAAAGGGGGTGACCTATTTGCAATATGACAAAAATAATAATAATTTAACAACAAAGGAAAGAAAAAAAATAAAGGAAAAAGGAAAAACAAAAGAAATCGGGAATTGAAGGTATGTATTCATTGATCAAGTTATGCCTTGATTAAATATGTTTTGAGCCTTTTATCCTTTCTTTCTTCCTACCTTAAACTTCATAGCCAAGTAACAACCTGAATAAAGTCCTTGAGAATTTGATGTGTACATTATTTGTTCATTCACGTCGTAGAGAATTCACTTATCAATTGCTTATGTGATTTTAACATTGAGTATCCTTTCATAGAGCTATGCCAAGTCGTCTCTCACTTTATATACTCACATCCTTTCTTTATGGTTGTCTCTTTTAATTTTACATTACATTTACTCTTTTACAAGGACAATCAGTGTGAGATGCCTACATTATTTCTTTTTTAGAGAATATCCAGTGAGGTTTAATCAATGTTTAAAGGATTTATTTATGTTTTAATGTTGTAATACTTTTCTTATCATGTAATGATTACACACACAGAGAGAGAATTCTTTCATATGTTGTTTTAAGACATTATCTTGTTTGTGTATTAAAGAGTAGGATAAATAAAACATGCTTGTGTTTTGATATATGTCATACTTTATCCTCTTAATCTCAGTTGTAGGTCCATTTTGTTGTTTGTGGGTACCATAACTGGAAACTCTCACGAGACACCACTAGTCCACTAGGGGTAACCTAGGGGTTTAAAGGCTTGGTATATATGCTAAATGTACTCGTGGTCCCTACAAAAGTGGAGCATATCTTTTTATCTTTTAAGTGTGTTTATTCCCTAGAAAAAACTTAGTTAGAAAATGTGATTGTACTCTAAAAAAAGTATAATTGAAGTCCTTAATTACCGGCTAATGTTAGTTATTATTTGTGTGCTATTTATCATTTTTATATAACTGTAATATTTTTCACATATTACACGCATTGAGCAAATTTGAAGATAAAATCAAGTAAAATGAAGTAAGGTGGTGTACATTATCTATATGAGTGGGTGTGTATATTATATATATATATTATAATATATCTTTTACTTTATATATTATATTATATCTTATTATTATAATATACATATGTGTGTGCGAGTGTGTGTGCGCGCGTGTAGGTGTGCAAAGTAATGATTCATTGAAATGACTCGTTGCAATCAAAAAGAAATGATCGACAAGGCCATTTGACCATTTGGTCATTGTTGATTGTAGGACACAAAAAGACAATAAAAAGAAGAAAGAAACAAAAAAAAAAAAAAGACTAAAAAACTTCTCATCTTCAACTATAAAAGGGAGAGCAAATGGGGGAAGAAGGAAGAAAAATGGAGCCAAAGGAAAGCTGCAAAGAAAAAAAGCCAGAGGGAGCTCCAATGAATTATTTTTTTAGGGGTAGATTTTCAGTTAGTTTGCTAGTAGATTTGTACTCAATTAAATTTTTTTTCTTTCAGTCTCTTCTTTGTCGTTATTTTACAATAATAATTCTTTTATTTATGAAGTCATTTTATTTTTCAAGCCATATCTTTTCTTTTCAATACTATGAGTAGCTAGTTTTATTCTTGGAGCTAATTGTGAAGATCATCTTCACGTTCCACCAACTTTGCATGGCAAGTGTTGAAGGACCATAGGCTTAACTCAATCTTGAAAATTGTCTTGTAGTATAAGGGTTGCCTAAGGGCATATATGGAGTTATAGGCCTTTGTATTCAGGCAATGTGGGATTTCACTCACACCCTCCCTCACGTGAAGCGTAGAGATGTAAGATAAGAGCGTGAGCTGAGTGATTACACTCCAAAAGTGTAATCTAAAGTCCCTAAATAGCTATTGTTAGTCCAATTAGGTTGTATATATGCCTTATTTAGTATAATAATTGTTCTCATAAGTGTTCGTGGGTATTTTGCAAGTTTGGACTGAAGAAGGGGAGATTTAGAGCAAAAATTGAGCTGAAAAATACAAAAGTTACATTAACCATATGTACGGTTGGAGTTACTGTATGTACGCCTGCAGAAGTTTTCCAAGGTTCAGAAAGGTCGATTTAGCATAAAGACCACCATACGTACGGTACTGTTCACTGTACATACATTGAACAGTACCATACATACGATATTGGCACCTCCTGTTTGGTTTTCACTGCTATATATCCAGAAAGTGACGGAATTTTTTGTATCTATCACTATTTTACATTAGATTAGCAGTTAGTACGAATTTTAGAGAGAGAAAGTTAGTTTTCTTTGTATTTTCTTCCATTTTCTTCTATTTTCCTTGTTAGCAAACATCAATTTCTTCTCCAATTACTACAAGATCTACATTTCTTCATCCTTTCTCTCATGGAATCAAGTAGCTAAATATCTCTTGGATGTAATTGTGGAGATCTACCAAGGATCTTCAAGGGATTTCAATGGAGGTAAAAGAACTTCAATGATCCATCTTATGTTTCTCTTCAATTTCATTTCAATTAAGATGTAGATCCTTAGAACCCTTAGATTCATAATCGATATTGGTAATTGCTATACACAATCATCTAATTGGTATAAGAATTGCACAATTAATGGTTTGTCTCTATGATTCCTACAATTGCACATCAATCTACACTCAATTGAACATGAATTAAAGTTTTTATAGTCGAAATCCTCCAAGTCAAGGATCCATGGAGTGATCCTTGACTTGAGTTATGCAAATCTCCATTGAAGACCTTGTAGAGAATTGGTGGATTGAAGCAATTACATCCAAGCCTTTCGTTAATCGTTCTTAAATCTAGTTAGAATTGCTCTTAATACTTAGTGTAATTAGTTTAATTAGTAGTCAAAATACTCTCACCATCAACATATTTTCGGTCTTCTTTGTAGATAGCTTCAATTTACTTAAGTAACTTTCTAATTCGAATCAATTGCTAGTTATTTGTGTATGTGACGCCTATATTTGGTTTGATCCCTTGGGAGAGAATGATATCAGACACTACCGGTTTATACTTCAATCGCGACATTCGTACTCTTGCTGGGAAGCTCAAATTCACATCATCTTTGGGAGAGATTAAGTTTTGACACCATTGTCGGGGATCAAAAGCATAAGACAAACACTAACAAGCTAAGGATCGAAGAAGCACTTGGTGAATTGCATATATATAAACAAAACAAAAAAACAAACAAAGGAGAAAAAAAAAAACTAAACAAAACACCAAAATTGCAAACGGGTGGGAGTTGATCACTCACCCTTGACAGAAGCATCTATGGCTTCAGGTCATGGTAATCTCTTTCTCCCTTAATGTGTATATCCTATTAGATTTTTGGTTCCTATTTGCTTAGTTTATTTTTTTTTTATTTAGGTTTAGTTGCATTGTATTTTGTTAGGACTCCCTGTGAGGCATTTAGTGGAGGTAGGATAGTGTACTCAATTTGCAAACCGGTGGTATTGTTTTGCATAAGGAGATTGGAAGATCACTTAGAAAACAAGAGAAAAAGCTATTGTCCGGTAATGCATGATTGTGTATGATGTGTTGTATGACCTAGACGGTCCATTATTGTTTGCATTCATCTTCGCATGTCATATTTCACTAGGGACATTCATACGGACTTGTCAGGCTTGAGAGTGCAAGTAGTTCATCATCACACACACTGAGACTTCCTTTAGTTGTGGACCTAGGACTCCTTCCAATGGCAAACATGAATGATCAAGGTTTACCCAATGTCTTCCCTCCGAATTTTAACACCTTACCCAATGCTCCTAACCCACCAATCCACCCAAATCTTTAACCCATCCCACCGGGGTAGATCCCAATATAGGGGGCGATGATGATATAGAAAGAGGGAGCTACCATGGCGACATGGCAGCCCCCTATCAAAGAACCTTACGGGATTACTTGAATCTCCCACGTCAAGCACCAACTTCATGCTTAGTATTCCTGCCACATTACACTTTGCTTAACATTCGGTCGGGAAGTATACAAATGCTCCCTCAATTCCATGGAATGGACTCCCGACAACCATATGATTTCATTAAGGAGTTTGGGGATGCGTTCTCATTTATCATGGACAATTCTTATCCGAAAGAGGTTTTTCTATTAAAACTTTTCCCTTTTTGTTTGAAAAACAAGGCCAAACTTTAGTTTAATTTGTTGCGGCCTATATCTATTCATTCACGGGCTATTCTCCAAGGAGAGTTTTTAAAGAAGTTCTTTCCCATGAGCCGGACGAAAAGCATCCGAAGGCAAATTTCTCAATTTTTCCCTTTGATGGGGGAGACATTCTTTCAATGTTGGGAGAGGTTTAAAGACCTCTTGAATACATGCCCTCATTATGGCTTTGCTAATTGGCACATCATCAACACCTTTTATTCTTCTCTAACCCCTCAACTTAAGCATTTGATTGAGTCAATGTGTACAGGGACATTCTTCAACAAACAACCCCATGAAACATGTGAATAGTTTGACACCATAGCAAACAAGGCTAGGGATTGGGCACTTACCAAGACTCAAAATCCCGAGGCTTATTCAATTTAACAAGGGGTAGGATGATATCAATTAAAAGAGGTTAATGATGTTAATGCGAGAGTGGCCACCATCATAAAGAAATTATAGGCTCTTGAGGAAAAGAAGGTGTTAGCAGTCGAGAGTGAGGTAAGGAGAGAAACTCGTTGCATAGTGTGTGATACCACTGAACATGAAATATCTTCATGTCCAATTATTCCGGGGGTGAAGGAGGCTTTACATGACCAAGTCAATGAGATTGGCCAATTCCAAAGAGGAGGGAGCAACCCTTACTCCAACACCTACAATCCGGGATGGAGGGATCACCCTAATTTTGGGTAGAGAAATGAGGGTATTAAAACCCTCAACACTATTCCACACCTTTTCCTCCATTTCAAGCACCTCAACCTCAAGCTTATCAACAACAACCTATAACACAACTTCTGAATCAACCCAAACCATATCAACCTCCTCATAGGAATCCCATGGAAGATAATTTGTATCAAGTGTCCAATGACATGAGAGGGGTCATGGCTTTTGATTCAAGTTTGATCCCTATGTTGATTTTGATGATAACTAAACCTTGTGTTATTTTACTAATGCTTTTGCTTAGTGTGCAAATTAATAAAGATTATAATTTAGACTTAGAAGTTTAACTTTAAGTCTAATACATGTCAAAATGAATGCACAACAAGCTAAGTTCAAACAATGCACCAAGAGATATACAATGTGCCAAACCGAGCAATGACACCTATTCCAACTTCAAACAAATGACTTGAATTCATCATGTATGCATAGACTCAATAAAGTTGACTTGCATTCGAAGAGATTGAAGGTATTCAAAAGAAGACTTCATCAAATGTGCAATGATCAATTGAAGATGATTTGATCTTGAAGAGATTGAAGATGTTTGAGAAGCAAATTCATCATAATTGAGAAATCTCTATAATGAATCCAAGTGAAAATTTCATCCTGGATATGAAAAGTCAATGAATATGATACATATTCAAAGATATTAAAGATGTTCAAGAGTAGTCTTCATCAAGCTTATAAAAAACTCATTGAAGTGATTCTAAAGAAGAAACAACGATGTACAGCAAAAAAAAGAAGCTCGGCAATGAGACATCTTGAATAAGAAGCTCTATATGAATGAAAAAGTGATTAGCAGAAAGAGAAAGCTTGGCAATAAAGAAGAAGAGCTCGGCATTAATGGAATGAAGTTTTGACAGTTTGGAAACCATGAAAAGATGATTATCAATTGATAGATTCAATCCAAATTGAATAAAGGATAACTTTGATGAATTGAAGACTTTAATCTATCATCATACCCTAAAGAAACGACTGCTTGAAGATCTTATAGTATTGCTGAAGCTGAACTTGATCATTGGAAGAATGAATAAAGATTTATGAGCAATGTGTCGACACATAAAAATGAAGAGTCGACACATGAAGACAGAAGCTAAAAGTTTGAAGACAGAATGATCAAGTGTTGACACATAGAATTGATGTGTCGACATATGGAGACAGTGGACAACATTTGAAAAATGCAGACCAGATGTGTCGACACATGAAGCTAAGGGTCGACACCTGAGAAATAACGGCTAGTTTTCTAACGTTATAACGTACTGGACTTGCATTAAATGAGTCCCAACAACCTCCAATGAATGAAATCAATACTGGGATTTATATACAAGCTTCCAACTGTAATTATATACAAGAGACACAAGAAAAACAAGTACCACTGACTGATCAAGCTGAGAAAATTTGAACATTCCTTTGGTCTTCATTTTGGCATTAAGTGAGATTTTTTTTTCTATCCACTCTTGATAGAGAGTTTGTATGTCATTTGTACAACTTTATACACATGTAAGTGAGAGTTTGAGAGTTCTCCTATAGAAGAAAAACTCTTATAAGTGTGAGTGGATCTTGATCAAAACCACTTGATAGCTAGAAGAACTTGTGATGAAGTTCTTGTGTAAAAGTGAGCTAAGCACTTGGTAAATCAGCATCCATTTTGTAATTGAAAATTACATAGTGGAGGAAGACTTCAAGGGGATCTTGGGGTGAGAACGTAGATCACGAATTGTGGTTGAAACTCGGTAATTTTTGGTGTGCCTTCTATTGCTCCATTTTCATTTCTCTTTTGATTACATTGCATTACATATATCTTGATCACTATTCTATTGATTGGATTAATTTTAATTAATCTTAATTGCTATTGATTTTCAAAAAACCCAATTCACCCCCCTCTTGGGTTGTCATTTGGGCTAATAATTGGTATCAGAGCTTGTATTCCTGTTTTAAGCTTAACATCCTAGGAATAGATCCATGGCAACCAATTTTAGAAGCTCTGTTAGTGATGGTCAATCCACAAACAAATCACCTATGTTTAATTGCCCAAATTACAACTATTGTAAGAATAGAATGAGAATCTATATTCAATTGGTAGATTATGAATTATGGAGACTTATAATAAATGGTCCCAAAACTCTTACAATAAGAATAGAAAGGACTGTTGTCCCTAAACCTGAATCCAAATGGGATGAAGATGTTCTAAATCTGCTGCAATCTGATGCCAAAGACATGAATATTCTATATTGTACACTTGATCCCTATGAATTCAATCGCGTTTCCACTTGTGCATAAGCTAAAGAAACATGGGATAGACTAGAGGTAACACATGAAGGTACCAATCAAGTTAAAGAATCTAAAATCAATATTTTGGTACATAGTTATGAATTGTTTAAGATGAAACATGATAAGTCTATCACCAAAATGTTTACAAGATTCATCAATATTATTAATGGCTTGAAATCTCTTGGAAATGTGTATCCTAACAATGAGCAGGTGAGAAAGATTCTAAGGTCATTGCCAAAAGCTTGGAAAGCTTGGAAAGCTAAAGTCATGGCAATTCAAGAAGCAAAGGACCTCAACACATTGCCTCTTGAAGAACTCTTGGGCTCTCTAATGACTCATGAGCTTACTCAAAAGCAACATGCCCAAGAGGATGAAGAAATGAAGAGAAGGGCAGTTGCATTCAAATCCACCAATCAAGATGATGAATAAGCAAGTGAGGGGGATGAGGATGAAATTGCGTTCATTACTCGAAAATTCAGAAGATTCATGAAGAAGAAATAAAAATATAGAAAGAAGCATGAAGCCAAAGGAGAATCTAGTAAAGAATCCAATATCATATACTATGAATGTAAGAAGCCTAGACATATAAAGGTCGAATGCCCTCTGCTCAAAAAGCAAGGAAGGAAATAGCAAGGGAAGAAGGCAATGGCAGCTATGACTTGGAGTGATGATGAAGAATCAAGCTCCGAGGAAGAAACTGAACCTCAAGAGGTGGCTAACGTTTGTCTTATAGCACATGAGGAAGACAATGAGGTATCAGACTCTTCCCAATTTACTTTCAATAAATTACAAGATGCATTCGATGATCTACTTTGTGAATTCAGAAAGATGAGAATGAAAAAATGGATTTCTTAAAAAGATGGTCTCTACTCTTACTAAGGAAAATGAAGATTTATAAAAGGAAAATGAAGTTTTGAAAAATGAAGTTTGTGCTTTGAATGATAAAATTAAGAAAAATTCTTTTCCAAAAGATTCTTCAAAGGAAAACCAAACTTTGTTTGATAAAGTTAAAATTTGGAAACAACTCTTTTTAGATGTGTAAATGGAAAAGAAAAATTGGATGTAATCTTGAGAAAACAAAAATGCTCACTAGACAAAGCTAGTCTTGACTTTGATCCTTTTAAAAGAAGGAAAATTTTGAAAGGCAGATTTTGTGCTTCAATTTGAAAACCACAAATCTCATGTTTTTATTGTCACAAACTAGGCCATATTGCTAGTAGATGCTATGCTTTACAAAAATCTACTGCTCCTAGCAATGCATGGGTCTCTAGAAAACCATTGAGGACTAACCCCTAAGGACCCAAGATGATTTGGGTACCTAAGGTCAAATGAATTCTTTTTGTAGGTTAGCCTTCAAGCAAAATTCAAGAAAGACCATTGGTACTTGGATAGTAGTTGCTCAAGGCATATGACGGGAGATGAAGCACAATTTACATCTCTCTTCCCAAAAGATGGAGGTCTTGTCACATTTGGTGACAATAGTAAAGGGAAGATCATCGGTATAGGTAGTGTTGGTAAAAATTCCTCTACCTCTATCAAAAATGTATGGCTTGTTAAAGGACTCAAACACAGTCTTTTGAGCATTAATCAACTTTGTGACAAAGGATGCAGTGTTGTATTTGAATCCTTTAAATGTGATGTAATCGACATTAATTGTAACATGACTATTCCTACTGGGCATAGACAAGGCAATATTTATATTTTAGATCTTAATGATTTATCTTCTTGTAAAGTTGAACGCCTTGCTGCTATAAATAGTGATGAAAGTTAGTTGTGGCATAAAAAGCTTGGTCACATTAGTATGAGCATACTTTCAAAGGTTTCTAAAAATGATTTGGTCAAAGAACTTCCAAAGATAAAATTTGACAAAGATAGAGTTTGTGATGCGTGTCAATTAGGTAAACAAACTCGAATATCTTTCAAATCTATAAATATGCTCACTACCTCTAAGTCACTACAACTATTACATGTGGACTTATTTGGACCAACTAGGACTTTAAGTCTTGGTGGGAAACAATATGCACTTGTTATCGTTGATGACTATTCTAGATATACATGGACATTCTTCTTAGTTCACAAGGATGAGACAATTGTTTTCTTTACAAAATTTTGTAAAAAGGTTCAAAATGAAAAGGTTTTTCAATCATTTCTATTATGACTGATCATGAAGGGAAATTCGATTGCAAACCTTTTGAAATATTTTGCGATGAAAATATTTTTCACCACAACTTTTCAGCCCCTAGAACACCTCAACAAAATGGAGTTATTGAGAGGAAAAATAGAGTTTTAGAAGAAATTGGTAGAACCATGCTTTGTGAAATAGTTTACCAAAATATTTTTGGGCTGAAGCTGTTAACATAGCTTGTTACGTTTTGAATCGAATTTTATTTAGAAAATTTTGAACAAAACCCCTTATGAACTTTGAAAAGATAAGAAACCGAATGTCTCATACTTTAGAGCCTTTAGATACAAATTCTTTGTATTGAATAACAATAAAGACAACCTCAACAATTTTGATGCAAAATCTAACAAGGGTGTATTTCTTGGGTATTTAACACATAGAAAGGCTTGTAGAGTCTTTAATAAGAGGACTCTAGTGGTTGAAGAATCAATCCATGTCACTTTTGATGAATATAACTCTTTTTCAAAGAATATTGGAAGTGATGATATAGATGAGGTAGAGCCAGACATGGAAAAGCTGGACATCCAACCAAGCTCAAATGAAGAACCTCAAAAGGAGAGAGAAGCAGAAGAAGTTCCTACAAGCCAATAAGAAATTAATGAAGGTCTACCTAAGGAATGAAAGTTTGTACATAACCATCCTACGGAACAAATCCTAAGTGATCCTTCATAAGGAGTAAGAACTTAATTCTCTATCAGAAATATATGTAATCATCTTCCATTTTTATCACAAATAGAACCTAAATGTTTTGATGATGCTGAAAATGATGAGTTTTGGATTAATGCAATGCAAGACGAATTGAACCAATTTAAAAGGAATGAGGTATGGCACCTTGTTCCTAGACCTAATGATCATCTAGTCATTGGAACCAAATGGGTCTTTAGAAATAAAATGGATGAGTCTGGAGTTGTTATGAGGAACAAGGCAAGACTTGTTGCTCAAGGTATAACCAAGATAAAGGTATTGATTTTGAAGAAACATATGCTCCGGTAGCTAGATTAGAAGCCATTAGATTGTTACTTGCATTTTCTTGCTTTAAAGATTTCAAATTATATCAAATGGATGTTAAAAGTGCTTTTCTAAATGGTTTTATCACGAAAAAGTTTTTCTTGAGCAACCCCCTAGTTTTGAAGATCCGAAATTTCCTAACCATATTTTCAAACTAACAAAAGCTTTATATGGTTTGAAGAAAGCCCCAAGGGCTTGGTATGAAAGATTGAGTAAGTTTTTTTATTGAAAATGGTTTCTTAAGAGGAAAAATAGATACCACTCTTTTTATCAAAATAAAAAATAATGACATGCTTTCAGTGCAAATATATGTGGATGATATTATATTCGATGCTACTAATGAGTCGCTTTGCAAAGATTTTGCTAAGTGTATGCAGGGAGAATTCGAAGTGAGTATGATGGGCGAGCTCAACTACTTTCTTGGACTTCAAATCAAATAATCCAAGGAAGGCATCTTCATCAACCAAGCCAAATATATCAAGGACTTGATCAAAAAGTTTGGCATGGAAGATGTAAAGCCTATAAGTACTCTAATGAGTACTACAACCAAATTAAATAGCGATGAGAAAGGTAAGTCAGTAGATACTAAACTGTATAGAAGCATGATAAGCTCCTTATTATATGTAACTGCTAGTAGACCAGATATAATGTTTAATATTTGCTTATGTGCTCGTTTTCAATCAAACCCTAAAGAATCTCATGTGATTGCTGTGAAAATAATATTTCGTTATCTTAGGCACACACCTAACCTTGGATTATGGTATCCAAAGGGTACTTGTTTTAATTTGAATGCTTACACTAACGCTGATTATGCGAGAGTAGAGTTGATAGGAAGAGCATAAGTGGCTCTTGCCAACTCCTAGGTAACATGACTATGTCTTGGTATAGCAAGAAACAAAATTCTATTGCTCTCTCGACAGCTAAAGCTAAATATGTAGCAGTTGGTAGTTGTTGTGCTCAAGTGTTATGGATTAAACAACCGCTAGAAGATTATGAAATCTTGTTTGATCATATTCCTATTAAGTGTGATAATACTAGTACTATAAATTTGACTAAAAATCCTATTCAACACTCTCGCACAAAGCACATTGAAATTAGATATCACTTTATACGAGATCATGTGCAAAAGGGTGATATTGAACTTGACTTTGTAAGCATAACCATACAATTAGTTGATATTTTTACTAAACCATTGAGTGAAGATCGTTTTTGCATGATAAGAAGAGAATTGGGGATGAGTGATCCTATGTCTTAATACTTGTTTAATTTAAGTAAAATTAATGTTATGTATGTTTTATATGTGATTATCATTTATGTGAATTGCAGTTCTCATATTTATGATTCCTTGCAAAATCATATTAAAACACTTTTTCTCTCAAAATTTGAAAAGGCCATATTCTAAATTCCTTATATTTCACATGCCCCAATCTGGTTGCATGAGTCAACACACCATTTCCATGTGTCGACACATCATGATAGTGGACTTCAATTATTTTGTTGATATGCCTGTGTCGACACGTCAAGTTTATGTGTCGACACATGAATCGGGCTTATATACTCTAACTAAGCCCACTTTACAAACATTCGAAATTTTCCTCTCTCTCTCTCTCACTCTCACTCTCACTCTTTTTCTCTCATACTCTCCTGCTCGCACCAAACCCAATCGTCACCTTCGAACCAACACCAATATTCTCTTCATTCTCTTTGTGAACCCTAATCGATCTCATTCCATCTTCACACAACCCTCTTCTCCATCTCTCGAAACTTCAGACAATCAACATGGCTCCCAAGGTCAATCAAAGGTAAGAAAACCCCAAAAACGCTTATACATGAAGTCAGAAATAGAAAATGGTTGGACCATTGATCAGAGAATCAGTTGAAAAGACTTTTTCAGACCAACATGATTGGGATGTCTCACACTTCAGAGATGCAATGGCTTAAGAAAAGTATTTAAATATTTTTAGTCTTAGTAAAATTTTGAATGGATGATGGATTAACTATGAGTATTTTGAGAATGAGAACTTTGACTTCCCTCACACTCTTACTAGTTTAGGATGGAAACCCTACACTTTGATTCGAGAGAATGTATACCCTAAATTGGTTATGCATTTCTACTCAAATCTCTTGAAAAAGGTTGGAAAGACAAAATTGACTAGCTATGTAAAGGGAGTGAAGATCACTCTAAATAATTTCACTCTTTCTGAGATTATGGGAACTGAGTATGGTGGAGAGACCTACTTTGAGGGTGTAAGCAGAAAGAGACAACTACATGTTCTTTATGGTCAAGACATGCCTAAGTCCACCCAACCCGTAGCCAATGACTTTCCAGTTGAACTAAGGCTGGTACACCATTTTATTGCCAAAGGTTTTCTACCTAAAATTGGTAGTTTTGAGCAAGTAAGTGAAAATGACTTGTTTTTCCTATGGGCATTCCTTACAAACACCAAGATTGATGTCCCATACTACATTCTCACAAACATGGCCTATGCCTCTACCACCTCCACCAAAAATCTACCCTATGGCATGTTATTCACCAAAATTTTCAAGCACTTTCAAGTGAACTTGTTGGGTGAGAACTACAGAAAACCTGACCCCTACAGTGATGAATACAATAAATACACCTTGGGCAGGATGGGCTACAAGAAAGTCAATGGCTAATGGGTTCTAAGGCCTAAGAAAGTGGCCCCCGGTAGCACTTCCCATGGAAGAGCATCTGCTTCTGGACCTCGAAAACCCCTATCCCGATCTCTTGAAGCAACTCAAGTTGATGAACTTCTGGGCAATATGACGGATATGCTTTAAAGCATGAACTAGAAACTTGATGATAAGCTGAAATAGTTAAAAAGCCTTAAGCAAGATGTGATTGAATTGAAAAAGGCTCAAGGAATTGAGGTTGAGGAAGAGGAAGCAGAAGAAGAAGAAATTGGTGAAGAGGAAAATGAGGCAAACCAAGAATTTGACATTGATCATGAGTCTTCGGCAAGAACTCAAGAGAAAAGGGCACCAGAGGAAGAATCTGACTACGCGGACATAGAGAATGAGTTTGGGATAGCCTATCTGATGTCCCAAGGAAGAGAGCTAGTCTAGCCAAGTGAACCACATCATCTGTCCCAGTCTCTAGACCTTTGCGCAGATGGCCATATTGTCTGAGGCCTCAATACCCTTCTAGCCCTTCCAATATTGTCTCTGATCTAGTTGAATTATCCCCTTCTCCCTTCTCATCTCCTTAACCTCCTGAAAACTCTCTGACATCACAATCTTTACTCCATGGCTTTGTTAAATTTTTTTTTTTGTTACATATTTTCTGGATATCACTTGTCAAACATTTTGTAATACTTTTTGAATGAATGACATATAGTCTTGTTCTGGTGAAAATTTGATGCCTTGATGACTTGGTTGCTTGTTTGATTTCTTAATTATACAATTTATTTTGTTATAATATTTTTTGCTATTATACCTGTCTATGATTTTCATTTTCTTTCTCTCTTTTCGATGACTTGACAAAAAGGGGGAGAAGAATTGAACAAGAATTGGAGAAGAATTAAGAAGAATTAAAGTAAAATGACATGAATAAAATGACCAATGAATGTTTGATGAATTGATATTGATTACTTATTTGCATATGGCACTGAGTGAAAATGAAATGAGTGATAATTATTGAGCATGTTCTCAGGGGGAGTAACATGAATCATTTTCCTCAATTTGTTTTGAAATTTACTAATGAAAACTCCTTGAGAGCTGTATTTGAAAAATCTTCTGTCTCTTAAGCATCAATTGCCTAATTATAAAACAAAGGGTGAATTCTCTACTAGTATGCTATCTAATCCTGTCTATTTCATTTAATCGTATATCAATTATATTTGCAAAGGTTTTGTCATCATCAAAAAGGGGGAGATTGTTGACTCAAGGTCGATCCCCATGTTGATTTTGATGATATCTAAACTTTGTGTTATTTTACTAATGCTTTTGTTTAGTGTGCAGATTAATAAAGATTATAATTTAGACTTAGAAGTTTGACTTTAAGTCTAATACGTGTCAAAGGGAATGCACAAAAAGCTAAGTTCAAATAATGCACCAAGAGTTATACTATGCACCAAACTAAGCAATGACACTTATTCTAACTTCAAACAAATGACTTGAATTCGAAGAGATTGAAGGTACTTAAAAGAAGATTTCATCAAGTATGCATAGATTCAATAAAGTTGACTTGCATTTGAAGAGATTGAAGGTGTTCAAACGAAGAGTTCATCAAGTGTACAAAGATCAATTGAAGATAATTTGATCTTGAAGAGATCGAAGATGTTTGAGAAGCAAATTCATCATAATTGAGAAATCTCTACAAAGAATCTAAGTGAAGATTTCATCCTGGATATGAAGAGTCAATGAAGATGATATGTATTTAAAGATATTGAAGATGTTCAAGAGTAGACTTCATCAAGCTTATAAAAGACTCATTGAAGTGATCCTAAAGAAGAAACAAGGATGTACAGCAAAAAAAAGAAACTTGGCAATGAGGCATCTTGAATATGAAGCTCTACATGAATGAAAAAGTGATTAGTAGCAGAAAGAGAAAGCTCAGCAATAAAGAAGAAGAGCTCGACATTAATGGAATGAAGTTCTGACAGTTTGGAAACCATGAAAAGATTATTATCAAATGATAGATTCAATCCAAATTGAATAGAGGATAACTTTGTTGAATTGAAGACTTTAATCTATCATCATACCCCAAAGAGAAGACTCCTTGAAGATCTGATAGTATTGTTGAAGTTGAACTTGATCATTGGAAGAATTAATGAAGATTTCTGGGCAAAGTGTCAACACATGAAAATGAAGAGTCGACATATGAAGACAGAAGCCAAAAGTTTAAAGACAGAATGATCAAGTGGAATTGATGTGTCGACACATGAAGCCAAGTGTCGACATCTAAGAAATAATGGCTAGTTTTTCTAATGTTATAACGGACTGGACATGCATTAAATGAGGCCCAGCAACCTCCAACAGATGAAATAAATACAGGAGTTTATATACAACTTCCAACTATATTTATATACAAGAGACACAAGAAAAACAAGTACCACTGACTGATCAAGCTGAGAAAATTTGAACATTCCTTTGGTCTTCATTTTGGCATTAAGTGATATTTTATTTTTCCTATCCACTCTTGATAGAGAGTTTGTATTTCATTTATACAACTTTATACACCTGTAAGTGAGAGTTTGAGAGTTCTCTTGTAGAAGAAAAACTCTTGTAAGTTGGAGTGGATCTTGGACAAAACCACTTGGTAGCTGAAAGAACTTGTGAAGAAGTTCTTATGTAAAAGTGAGCTGAGCACTTAGTAAATCAGCATCCATTTTGTAATTGGAGATTGCATAGTGGAGGAAGACTTTAAAGAGATCTTGGGGTGAGGACGTAGGTCACAAATTGTGGTTGAACCTTCGTAATTGTTAGTGTGCCTTCTATTACTCTGTTTTGGTTTCTCTTTTTATTGTATTGAATTATATATACCTTGATCACTGTTCTATTGATTGGATTAATTTTAATTAATGTTAATTGCTATTAATTTTCAAAAATCCCAATTCACCCCCCCTTTTGGGTTGCCATTTAGGCTAATAATGGCGAGGGTAGACAAGCAAGATAAGGTGTTGGAACAACATACTAGGATGTTTGAGAACCTACAAAAGCAAATGTCTACATTGACACAAGCTTTAACTCAAAATGTACCGAGGAGATTCCTGGCTCAATCTTAACCCAATCTTGTGATTAGGCAAGTACACATTACTGAGGTGGCATGGAGCCCCAAACAAGTTATGAACAAGTGTAAACCATAACTACTCTTAGAAGTGGGAAAGTCATTAACAAAACCATTCCCCCAAAGGATGTAACTTTTAAACCATGTGTTGATAGAAAGGGAAAAGAAAAAGAGGTTGAGGAAGAGAAAAAACCTAGGGAGGAAAGAGAGAGTGACAAGCACCAAGAGAAAAAGAGTCTATTGATACTCCCTTTGATATTTTGAGTGAGACTATTAGGGATAACAGGAAAGACATCTCAAAGCATGCTCCTTTTCCCTAAAGGTTGACCAAACCTAAGAATGAACTTCTTAATGCTGAAATTTATGAAGTGTTCAAGCAAGTTAAGTTCAACATCCCTATTCTTGATGCCATTAAACAAATTCCTTCATATGCCAAGTTCTTAAAGGACTTATGTACTTTCAAGCAAAAGTTACATGTCAAGGAGACGACTATGATAAATGAGAACCAAAGTGCAATCTTGCAATGTAAAACCGTTCCTAAGTTCAAGGACCCCGAATGTCCTACCATCTCTTGCACCATTGGAAACATAAGAATAGATTGAGCCTTATTGGATTTAGGGTCTAGTGTTAATCTTCTCCCATTTTCGGTTTATAAAGAACTTCGCTTAGGAGAATTGCAACTTACCCTTGTGACTCTACAACTAGCAGATCAGTCTATCAGGTTCATAGGGGTATCATTGAGGATGTGCTCATCCAAATTGATAACTTTTATTTCCCTGTTGATTTCATAGTCTTGGACACTCAACCCGTGAAGAATTGTGTAGCTCACAACCAAATCCCCATCATTCTAGGGTGACCTTTCCTAGCTACTTCCAATGCTATCATCCATTGTAGGAATGGGCTAGTGAAGCTTTCTTTTGGCAATACCACTTTTGAATTGAATATCTTTTCGGTTGCCAAACAATCGGGTGAGTGTGAGGATAACCGGGAGATTGACATCATTGAGACTATAATGCTAGATCATTTTGAGAATGAGTTCTTTGAGGACCCTTTGGAAAATGCTTTATTGAGGAGCGAGTCTCATGAAGCTTTAGATTGTCATGCTAAGGTTTTAGGAGAAGTTTCTTCCTTAGGTCATGGGAGCACCCAATGCATGTATGTGGGCCAATGGATCCCTTCTTTTAAACCTTCCAACCTAGTAACATAAAGCCAATTCCATCAAAGGCAAAGCCTCCCATTCCTAAAAATAAACCATTGCCTACCACTTTGAAATATGCATTTTTGAGGGATGGTGAGTCTTATCCCATTGTAATTTCTTCCGCCCTATCTTTGAGCCAAGAGAAAGGCTTTATAGCCTTACTTAAACACCATAGGAAAGCTATAGGGTGGACCATTGCCGACCTCCATGGTATTAGTCCTCTTTTGTGCACACATCGCATTTTCCTTGAAGAGGGGGCTAAACCCATGCGTTAAATGCAACAGAGATTGAATCCTAACATGAAGGAAGTGGTAAAGGGTGAGGTGTTGAAATGCTTGATGTGGGTATTATTTACCCCATTTTCGACTCTAAGTGGGTAAGTTCTACCCAAGTGGTACCTAAGAAATTGGGCGTCACGATAGTTAGAAATGATAAGAACGAATTGGTGCCCACTAGTATCCAAACTAGATAGCGAATGTGTATTGATTACCGTTGCCTCAATGCCATGACTCGAAAAGACCATTTTCCCTTACCATTTCTTGACCAAGTTTAAGAGCAAGTGTCCGGAAAGGCTTTCTATTACTTTCTTGATGGTTATTCTAATTACAATTAAATTGAGATCGCTTTAGAAGATCAATCCATGACTACTTTTACATGTCCGTTTGGTACTTATGCTTATCGCCGCATGCCATTTGGCTTGTGCAATGCGCCGCCCACATTCCAAAGGTACATGATGAACATCTTTAGTGACATGGTCAAACATATTGTGGAAGTGTCCGTGGATGACCTCTCGGTGTATACAGACACTTTTGATGAATGTCTTGAGAACCTAGGAAAAGTGTTAAAGCGATGTGAGGAGAGTAACCTTATTCTTAATTGGAAAAAAAATGTCATTTCATGGTTACTAGTGGGATTGTATTAGGCCACATTGTGTCTTCTAAGGGGATAGACGTTAACAAGACTAAAATTGAATGGATCCAAAAACTACCCCTCCCATTTGTGTGAAAGATGTGTGATCATTTCTTGGACATTTTGGTTTCTACCAGCGTTTCATTGCGGGATTTAGTGCAATTGCTAGGCCAATGTGTCAACTCTTGTCTCTTGATATTCCGTTTGAATGGACTCCGACATGTCAATATGCCTTTAACACACTAAAGGGGTTATTGACATCCGCCCTAATCTTGCATGCACCTAATTGGTCTCACCCATTTGAGCTCATGTGCGACGCTAGTGATTATGTCGTGGGGGTTGTTTTGGGAGAAAAAGTTGACAAGAAGCCTCATGCCATATATTATGCCTCTAAAACCCTCATTGATGCCCAAATCAATTACACCACAACTGAAAAGGAACTTCTCACGGTAGTTTTTGCATTGGACAAATTCCGTTCCTACTTGATTGGGTCACTAGTTATCATTTATACCAACCATGAGGCCCTCAAGTACCTTCTTACCAAACCTAATGCAAAACCCTGCCTCATTCGGTGGATCTTGTTGCTTCAAGAATTTTATATTAAAATGCGAGGTGAAAAATATAGTAGCGGATCATTTATCTCGGCTCCCTCTTTATGGAAGAGCCACCGACTCCACCCCTATTAATGAACATTTGTCGGATAAGCAAATCTTACATGTGCATGCTTTAGAGAAAGTTCCTCCACCTTGGTTTTCCGACATTGCAAACTATCTTGTGACCGGTGAGGTTTCATCCCATTGGTCATCTATTGATAAACGCAAGTTCTTTCAAAATGTGCGTTACTTCTCTTGGGATGATCCTCACCTCTTTAAGTATTGCCCAGATCAAATTATCCGGTGATGTGTACCCAATCATGAGTTCTAACAAGTCATGGAGTTTTGTCATTCCCAAGCTTATGAAGGATACTTTTCCTCCAAGAAGACCACCACTAAGATTCTTCATTGTGGCCTTTATTGGCCAACCATGTTTAATGATGTTCATGTATTTTGTCTTGCATGTGATAGGTGTCAACATTTAGGGACACTTTCTAAGTGACGCATGATGCCTCTTCAACCCATTACGATCTTGGAAATATTTGATTGTTGGGGAATTGACTTCATGGGACCTTTCATTAACTCTTTTGGCTACCTATACATCCCAATGGCGGTGGATTATGTTTCAAAATGGGTGAAGGTCATTGCCTCCCGAAACAATGATCACTAAGTGGTGGTCCATTTTTTGAAAGAAAACATCTTCTCAAGATATAGAATGCCCCAAGCCATTATTAGTGATGGTGGCTCACACTTTTGCAATAAACCCTTTGCATTTTTAATGAAGAAGTATGATGTGGTTTATAAGGTTGTCTTACCTTACCACCCTCAAACTCAAGGGCCAGTTGAGTTAGCCAATAGGGAGATCAAAAGAATCGTTGAAAAAATCATCAACCCCAATAGGAGGATTGGTCCCTTAGGTTGACTGACGCATTATGGGCTTACCGCATGGGTTACAAGACTGTGCTCGGTGCATTGCCATATAGGCTTGTTTATGAGAAAGCTTGCCACCTCCTGGTGGAAATTGAACATAAAGCCTATTGGGCCATCAGGCGATGCAATGAAGATTTTGATGCCACGGGTGCCCACTGAAAACTTCAATTAAATAAGCTTGATGAACTCTATAATGATGCCTTTGAAAATGTTAAAATTGCTAAGGCCTGAATGAAGAAATTTCATGACCAACACATTCTTCCTAAATCCTTTCAAATTGCTCAAAAAGTTCTTCTTTATGATTTGTGCCTTTATTTATTCTCAGACAAGTTAAGGAGTAAGTGGGTGGGCCCCTATCTTGCTACTGATATCTTTCCCCATGATGCTATCGAAGTGAAGAACCTCACTAATGGGTTGGCTTTCAAAGTGAATGGCCAAATATTGAAGCCATATTTTGAGACTTTTAAGGGCTAATTAGATTATGTTGATCTTATTGAACCACCTTCCTTTGACTAATGAGAGCCTATGTTCGAGTTGTTTAGGAGTAGGAATAGCTTTGGTTAGTTTCTTCTTTCTTTCTTAGTTTCCTTAGTTTTTGATTGGTTTTGTTCTTTCTTTCTTTCGTTTTTAGTTTTGGTTAGTTTATTTCTTAGCTAACTTAGTCTTTTAGGAGTAGGAATGCTTGTAGTTAGTTTTTGTTTAGTTTCATTTAGCTAAGAGTAGATTTTTGTTGTTTATAGTATTACAATTTAGCTTTTAAGTGAGGTTACTCTTGTAGTTAGTTCTTTTCCTTCTTTGGGTTTATTTAGGGTAGTTAGTTTGTTTTTGTGGGCCCCCTCAATTACTTCTTAGGGAGAGTCACATGCTCTTAATTTTGTGCAAGGAATCCTAACCAATTGGTACTTTCATATCACTCATTTGATTCTCTTGCATGTAATACCTTAAGCTTTTAAAGGGGGGCTTCTGACTATTGTCTTCATGCTTCACTTCCCTCCCTACATTGCCATATTCTTACATTTGTGTCCCTTGGGCATTCTTACCATTCCATGGCATCCAAGAAGACTTCTAAGGAAAACGAGAGTGTTTCTTGAGGCCCAAGTTATGATGAGTTGGAGGATTTGGACTACGCCGCGTTCTTGCAAGCTTACACTTGCACTTTATTGTCCCGGCTTCCCGTGGATGATGTCGTCACTGTAGCTTGCTTGGTGGCCTTTTGTCTCCTTGACAAGTCGTCTCCATCATCTTTCGAATCAACCAAGAAGAATGCCGCCGCGTCCTCCAGTTCCAACACTTCTAAGAAATAGGCTCGCGTGCCCCATTGGGTGGTAGTTAGCGACATAGGTTGGCTTGTTCTGAACTTCTTTTGTAAGGGTCCTTGGTTTCTCGTTTCCTTGTTGTTCATGCCATCTTTGCCGTTATATTGTTCAATTTCGTTGTTTTAATGGAATGGTGGGTTGGGTTGTGTATTCACTCTCGTGTTGCATTGATTCCTCCTTTTGTTGCTTATTATTATACATTAAGGACAATGCATTGTTCTAGGTGGGGGGGTGAGGGTCGATTGCAGAGCGTTCTCCCTTGTTCTTGTTGTTTTGGGAGCGTTCTCCTCTGTTCTTGCTATTTTGGCCCCAATTTTTTTCATTTTCATGTCGAGTAGATCGCTTTTGTGAGTTTGTGATTTTTCTTCTTTATCGTACATATGGTTCGACTACCATACATACAATGGTGGACCATACGTACAGTTGGGATACCGTGCGTACGCTGACGTGGCATGCTCTATTGGCTCTAATGGCTCACATTTCTCTTGACCGTATGTACGGTGCATAAGTGCATACGTACGATCCCGGCCCCGTGTGAACGCATACGCTACCGTTTCGGCACTAGACGTACGCACTTACCCACAGTACATACGGTGCCCATGTTGTTTTATATAAACGCCCCATTTCAACTTATAACTCGTTTCTAAACTGAGCTGACTTAGAGTTAACTCAGAGAGGGTGAGTGAGGAAGTGTTTTGAGTGTGTAGCGGAGCCTTGCTGGTTTCCAGCCTTGGTCTTACTTGTCCATGCCCATCTTCAATCCACCTTTAGGTATTCCTTGAGCATTTCTTTTTTCATTTCCTTGTCTTTCTTTTTAGTTTCTTTCTAGTTTAGTTAGTTTAGCTAGTTCGTTAGTATAGATGCCTCCACGGACCAAGAAGGTCCACAGGACCCCCGCCACTTTTGATGCCTCCCAGTTTGCTGACGGGAAGGCTCAACAGCGTTATGATCAGATCTTTAGTTGGAGAGGTCTAGTGCAAGAGAGAGTGATGACTCTCGAGCACTTTGAGGGTGAGCCGTATTTTTGGAGAGAAATGTTTGAGGCTCACAGTTGGCTTTGATCGGCGCTGTATAGTGGCCAACATAGGACTAGGCTGGTTGCTGAGTTGATGGCCAACATTCGATCACTTTCGGATGTTGTGGGGGATGAGCGCATAGTTTCCATAGTTAGGGGTAAGACCATTACCATCACCCTAGCCACTTTTGCCTAGTTCTTTGGCCTCCCCTGGGTTTATGACCTAGCTTTGAGTTGGCCCCAGTAGGGTGAGGTTGATCAGAAGGTGATGGTCTCCGAGATTTGCCAGCTTGATTCCCAATGGATTTCTTCTTAGATTGAGAAGAAATTACTTGCTCCGAGGTACGCCCCGATGTTCGTTTTCACTTGCAGTTTGATCTATCCATTAGGGCATCATGAAAAGGTGAGTAAGCGTAGAGACTAGTTACATTATGCCTTGGGGACAAGTAGGACCATTGGTCTTCCCCGCTACATGTTTGGAGCCTTCTATGGGTTAGCGGCTTCGATGAAACCACAAGGTGCATTGCCTTTCGCTGGTATGATTACTGAGTTGATTGCACGTGCCAGAGTAGCAATTCTAGATGACACTCCTTTAGCTTCGGTACTTGCACCAATCACCCTGTCTACTCAAAACAGGGTTGCGGGTCAGTTGGTAGGTATTCAGAGACGGGCTTAGGTTCTTGTTTAGGCCTAGCAGCAGGCCCAGCAGCAGCAACAGGTTCCCATAGAGGGACAGCAGGTTTCAGTAAAGGGACAACAGTTATAGGTCGAGGCGGTCGCGCCCAGATTTTTCGCACTCGAAGAATACTCACACAAGTGGGAAAAATGCTGTACTCTCTCGTTAGAACTCACCCTCCTAGAAGAATGAGTGCGACTAGGTTTGAATTGAAAATTGAATTGAATAAAGGGCTTTTGAAAAAGATTCGAAGTCGCCACCTAACTTGATTAAGGTGAGTTAGGTCACCTAAAAACTAAGAATAATCCAAAGACTACACTTAGGGTTTTTGAAAAACGATTTTTCAAAATATCTCCTCGAGAGAGGGTTTTTAAGAAAAATAGGTTGTTTGGCAACCTTTGAAAAACATTTAGCTTTTTTTGAAAAATAACTCCTTTTTGGTCTTTGAAATCAGTGATCTAGGTTCGGAGGTTGGTTACGTGTAGGGAAGACGCACTAAGCTATCACCCTACCCCGCCCTTTCGATACCTACATGTCAATCTACCCTAGATTCACCTATGAAAGTCTTTAACTAACTATAGTTCAATCCTACCCACTTTGAAAAACAATACTTGAAAATTAACATGATGCGTGATATGCAAGTGCAAGTTAAGAGAATTGAAAAATAGATTTGAAAAGAGATTTGAAGAGATAGAATTGAAATTGAAAAGTATGAAAATTGAAAGTAGAAATTTGAAATAGAAATTTTGAAATTAGAATTTTGAAAGTAGATTGGAATTTGGGATTTGAAAATATGGAGACCGCACCCATGAAGGTGGAATTGAAAGTTTGAAAAGTATTGTGACCGCACCTATGAAGGTGGAATTGAAAGTTTGAAAAGTGTTGTGACCGCACCTAGGAAAGTTGCTTACGTATCCTTTTGGGGGAATCAGGTCAGTCGTAGTTCGGACAAGAGTCCGATTGAAAAGAGATTGATTTGAAAGAGAGAGATTGAATTGGAAAGAGGATTTGATTTGAACTTAGAATAGAAGATAGGAAATTGGAATTGTTTTGGAAAGATTGAGGTTTAGGAAACCTAGACTTAGGCAAGATGACTTAAGAAAGATTTGACTCAATTTGGAAGGTTTAGGAGATTAGGAAAGGTTAGATTTAGGAAATGTTTGAATTAGGAAAGGTCCGATTTAGGAAAGTTTTGGAATTAGGAAAGTTTCAACTTAGGAAAGCTTTGAATTTGGAATGTTTCAACTTAGGAAAGCTTTGAATTTGGAATGTTTCAACTTAAGAAAGTTTTGAATTTGGAATCTTTCAACTTACGAAAGTTTTGAATTAAGAAAGTTTCGGATTTAGAAAGTTTTTGAAATAGGACAGGTTTTCAAATTAGGAAAGTTTTCAAATTAGGAAAGTTTTGAAATAGGAAAGTTTTGAACTTAAAAATGTTTTGAATTAGGAAAAGTTTAGTTTAAGAAAGGCTTAGAATTTAGAAAGTTTCAAGTTAAAAAAAGTTTTGAATTTTGGAATGTTTTGAAAAAGGGAAGTTTTGAAAGTCGAAAAGTTTAGAAAACAAGGAAGTTTTGAAAATAAGAATGTTTTGAGTTTAGACAATTTTAGATTTGGAAAGATTTGAAGTTTAGGAAAATTTAGAATTTAGAAAGTTTGGAAGTTAAGAAAGATTTATCTTAAGAAAGTTTTGAATTTAGGAAACTTTGAATTTGGAAAGATTCGAATTTTAGAAAGTTTAGGATTTAGAAAGTTTTAGAGTTTTAGAAAATCTTGAGATTAGGAAAGGCTTGAGTTTAGGAAATGTTTGAAAACTTAGATTTGGAAAGAGATAGAATTAAAAAAGGGTTGAATTAGGAAAGATGTGGAAGTTGAGTTTTAAAATTTAGGAAAGCTTCTTATGTTCAAGTTTTGGAAACTTAAGATTTAGGAAAGGAGAAGGTTAAGAAGGAATTGAATTAGGAAAGAGTTGGATTAGGAAGGGATTGGATTTGGTTCCTAAAAGAGAAAGTTTGATTTTGTTTCCAAAAACAGAGGACGGGATCTAATTTCCTAAACGGGAAGATTAGATTTAGTTTCCTAAAGGAAAGATAGGATTTGGCAAGGATTTGGAAAAGGAGATTTTAGAAACCCTAGATTTGGAAAATTATAGTTTTGATGTAGAAAAGAGGTTTTGGAAACGTATATCGTTTGGATGTGAAAGCAAGAGGTTTTGGAAACCTAGGTTTGAGGCCAAGTTTGAAAATCATGTTTTTGGAAAGAAAATTAGGGTTTCCTAATGGTTAGCTCTAGGGCTTGACTTGGGCTCTAAGGAAAGAGTTTTTGGAAAGTGCGTTTTTGGAAACAAAGATTTTGGAAGGAAAATCCTACAAAGTAGTTTCTAGAGGAAAGATTTTGGAAAGAGAGTTTTTGGAGAGATTTTTGGAAAGAGTTTTTCTAGGAAGGTTTTTTGGTTGAAGATTGTTGAAGAGAGTTTTTAGAAAGATTTTTGGAGAACGTTTTTAGAAAGTGGATTTTGAGGAGAGGATTTTGTAAAGGAGTTGAAAAAGGGAGTTTTGAAAAATAGATTTTGGAAGGGAGTTTTTGAAAACGATTTTGGAGAGGAGAGTTTTAGGAAAGTATGTTGAAAAAGAGATTTTTAGGAAGAGGGATTTGGAAAAAGAGTTTTTAGAAGGTATAAAAACATCTCACTTTCCTAAAGCAATTCTAACCTTAAGAGGGCTAGAACCACTTTAGGAAAGCGGTTTTGAAAACAACAAGATTTGAAAATATGGACCGTATTGGTCACTTTAAATGTAACACTTTCCTAAAGCAATCCTAGCCATGGAAAAGCTAGAATCACCCTAGGATTGTGATTTTGAAAACATATTTTGAAAAAGAGATTTTGATACAGTTTTGAAAACAAGTTTGAAAACAATTTGAAAACAACTTTGAAAACGGTTTTTGGAAGATGCAAGATCATGATATGCACAATGCAATTTGGGGTTGTGAACATACTGTTGACTCAAGGTTGATCCCCATGTTGATTTTGATGATAACAAAACCATGTGGTTGTTATCTAATAATTTCACTTGAGTGTGCAGATTAGATTATAATCATTTGATAACAAGAAAATAATTGAGTTGATCGGTTGAGTATCAAACAAGAAGATTACTTAGGTAATCTTATTCTTGAAGAGATTGAAGATGCTCAAGGAGTTCAACAAGTATTCAAAAGAAGGATGCAAGTGACTGAAGATCTTATGATGATTCAAGAAGTTATTCAAAGAAGCAAAGCACTCAAGCAAGATTATTTGAAGAGTATTCAAGTTGACATGGAATCAATTCTTGAAGACTAAAGTACAAATTGAAGTGCAAATAGAACAAAGGATTTCAAGTAGAATTGAAGACGGAAGAGCTGGCACCGTACAAATATGGTTTACACTTCACTATGAAGACCCTCGATCCTCATGGCCATATCAAGTCCACTGTATCATCATGCATGCTATGAACTTCTAAATTGGTTGATTTTTCTACTCTAAATCTAGAAAATGCATTGAGGCATAAAGCATAAAAGAAAGGGGGAGCAACAAGTTAAAGCTTGTCAAGTAACAGTGGAGAACTTGTCACATTGAAGATATTGAAGAACTTGTGGTGAGAAGCTTGTCATGAAACAATGAAGACAAGAAGTATGATGAGTTGATACATTCAGCAATCTCATAGTTGCAACCTCATTTAGATGACTCTTACAAGACATGGAAGCTCACCTTGAAGATTTGAAGATGTCTTGAAAGTATTGATAAGAAATCACAAGAGTTGGAAGCTTCATTGAAGATTATGTTGAAGTCTTGAATTGATGGAAGAAGTTATATTGATTAAAGAATCCTAGAAGAAATCAATTTGATGAAGATCAAGTAAAGAGATTGAAGATGTTCAATAAGCATGAAAGATCAATTGAAGAAAAGAGATCTCAAGTCTTGGAAGCTCTCTTGAAGATTTTGAAGAAGACTTAGATCAATGGAAGAAGTGATGTTGATTGAAGAACTCTAAATATAATCAAAAGTGTATTGATTTTATCTTGAAGAGTTGAAGATATTCTTGAAGTCAACATGCCTTGAAGAAGTCTTTTCAAGCCTTAGAAACCTTATTTGGATGATCCTTAAAGAGCTTGAAGATATTGAAGAAGATTGAAGAAGTATTGCAAAAGTTAAGGATTTTCCTAAAAAGAGTCGACCCCTCAAGCAAAAGAGTCGACTCATTCAAACAGAGGCTGAAAATTCTGGTGGAACATCAAAAGAGTCGACCCCTAGCATAAAATAGTCGACTCATTCCAACAGAGAGTTGATTGTGCAGTTTTAGACCAAAAGAGTCGACTCATTTGGGCAGAACCTTCAAAAATCTGCTGCAACACAAAAAGAGTCGACCCCTGCAGCAAAAGAGTCGACTCATTTAAGGTAACGGCTAGTTTTTTTAACGTTATACTCCGCTGTTTTCGTATCAAATGGTCTCTCATCTATCTCCAACGGCTATAATCAACTCAAGGCTATATATACAATATCCCCAACACATATATGATGATGAAGAACAAGAAGAACATGAGAAGAACTCAAGATTAAGTGCTGCAAAGTGATATTTCATCTTCCACATCTTATACTCTGTTTTTATTCTTTTGGGGGGTTCTTGAGTGAGCTGAAAATTTGTTTATCCACTCTTTGAGAGAGAGTTATTCATTGTACAACCTTCATCTATTATTGGGTGGGTTTGTAAACTTATAAGTTTGAGTGTTCTTGAGAAAAAACACTTGTGAGTTTGAGTGTAGCTTGGGAAAAACACTTGTAAGTTTAAGAGAAGTTTGGACAAAATCTCTTGTAAAGTTTGAGTGAAGCTTGGACAAAATCACTCGTAAGTTTGAGAGAAGCTTGGACAAAATCTCTTGGGTTTTGAGAGCTTGGGGAAGAGCTCTTGTAAAAGTGAGCTAGGCACTTGGAGAAAAACTAGCAGCTGTGTAAGGAAAGTTTACATAGTGGAATACCTTCGAGAGGATCGAGGAAGAGAGGACGTAGGCAAGGTTTGGCCGAACCTATATAAATCTGGTGTTCTTCATCTCTTTGCACATATTACTTCCTTGCATTACATCTTAGTATTTGTTTGCTAGTTTGACTGCTCACTGCTTGTATTGCATTCTATTGTCTGTTTGTTTGAGTTATACTTTGATTAGTCATTGTTATATTACTCAATCAATTTTTAGTTGCATTGTTTGGTATAAATTCTATAAAACCCAATTCACCCCCCCTCTTGGGTTGCCTACTTGGGCCAACACATACAAGGCTAAGGCTTCACCACATAATTAAGGGGGCCGGACCCACATGGTCTCTGGTTAGACTAGAAGAAAGCCCCTGATACGGTGACTCTCCAATAGCCCAATCCTACACATGGACTGGGAATCCCCTTGTTTCAAGCATGCAAAGAAAGGGGGGGAAAGAGATGGGGGATTAAAATAGAGAAAACCCAAGTGGGTTAGGAGAGAGAAGAGAGAGGGGGGAAGTGTAGAAATTTAAATAGGGAGTCTACCGTATGTCTTGTTATTTTGCGTGCCTTGCTTTCTTCGGTCTTCGGTCTTCGTCTTGATCTTCACCTTCAGTCTTCAAGAGTTGTCTTCAAGCTTTAGATTGTAGCTCTTCAAGTCTTCAAAGGATGGTTGAAGACTAGTGTATGAGTGTATGGGGGTGTGTATGAGTGTATAGGAGGCTAGGGTTTGGGAAACCTAGGGAAGCTAGGGTTTTTTGAGGTGCTCGAGCTCTGTATATCGAATTATATGATTTTTAGGTTGAGTTTGCGGATCCCTTAAACGCTGGAAGAGGTTCTATATTTAAAGAGGTTGGACAACACTAGCGCCTGTTGCAGTGGCGCCAGGCCAAATTTTACACTGGCACCACTAGGAGTGGCGCCAGGCCATTTTTTGGCTTGGCGCCACTACTAGTGGCGCCAGCCATTTAGGAAATGTTTAAGGTTAGCAAGCAACGTATCTTTGACTAGATTTGGGCGCCTGTACTAGTGACTACCATGCAATTTTTAGCCTGGCTTCACTAGGAGTGGCTCCGAAAAGTCCAAAAATGATTTGGAGGAACCGGGAATGACGTGGAAGGCTGGAAAGGAGAAGGAACACTTAAAATAGTGTCTTGTAGATTTTTAACTTGAGAAGTGAGGATAAGATGTGTTGGAAAGGTTGACCAGGCCTTTAGGGGCAAAACGGTCAATCGAACCGGGAAACTGCCGGGACAGACTCGGATTATCCTAGAAGAAGACTTGGGATCTGGAAACATTATTCAGAATGTTCCCAGAGGTTGCTGGTTTGATTCCCAGAGCCGGCGTGGTTGGAAAAGGAAACCGGCCCACCAGGGGCAAAACGGTAATTTTGTACTGGGTTTGCCGGAACTGACTCGGAATGATCCGGAAAGGTAAAGGAAGGTTGAGAACACTATAAAAAGTAGTCTCAGGAGGTTACCGGTTTGATACCCAGAGCCGGTGTGGTTGGAAAAGGAGACCGGCCCTCGAGGGGCAAAACGGTCATTTTGTACCGGGTTGACCGGAACTGACTCAGAATGATCCAGAAAGGTAAAGAAAGGTTGAGAATACTATAAAAATTATTCTCGGGAGGTTACCGGTTTGATACCCAGAGCCGGTGTGGTCGAAGAAGGAGACCAGCCCTCTAGGGGCAAAACAGTCATTTTGTACCGGGTTGGCCGGAACTGACTCGGAATGATCCGGAAAGGTAAAGGAAGGTTGAGAATACTATAAAAAGTATTCTCGGGACATTACTGGTTTGATACCTAGAGCCGGTGTGGTTCCCGGGGCATTCGGATGCCTAGGGGCAAAATGGTCATCTTGACCGGAAAGTCTCGGAAAACGTCCTAAGGGCAGTTTGATCATTTTTCACCGAAGTGGGCTAACAGACACTGGTGTTGACCTGAGTTTTGAGTGTTTCGGCCACTCTAACGGCAGTCGTCATGACACAGGGGTTTGTTGGCAATTCTTTATATCGACCTATTTGTGAGTATTTCCGCTACTCTAACGGTTTTGTGAGTAGTTTCGCTACTCGAACCGTCTCGAGGAATAAACTGTCTCGAGAGAGGGATTTGGAAATGGGACTTATCGTCTCCGAAGAGACGTGCCTGGATTGGAACCGTCTCGAGGAATAAACTGTCTCAAGAGTGGGATTGGAAAGGGGTCTTACCGTCTTCGAAAAGACGTGCCTGAATTGGAACCGTCTCGAGAAATCTCGAGAGTGGGATTGGAAAGGGGTCTTACCGTCTCCGAGGAGACGTGCCTGGATTGGAACCGTCTCGAGAAATAAACTGTCTCGAGAGTGGGATTGGAAAGGGGTCTTACCGTCTCCGAGGAGACGTGCCTGGATTGAAACCGTCTCGAGGAATAAACTGTCTCGAGAGAGGGATTGGGAAGGGGACTTATCGTCTCCGAAGAAACGCACCTGGAGTGGAACCGTCTTGAGGAATAAACTGTCTCGAGAGTGGGATTTGGAAAGGAAAAGGAAAAGATAATGCCCTTAAAGGCATTTTGGTCATTTTGCCTCTATTTGGGCCTGACAGGCCTGCGAAGCGATGGAAAGACGGGATTTGGACCTAGAGAATTGGTTTTGATAAGAATATGCCCACAATGACTTGAAAACAAGTCTGGACGGAGTGTAGACTGCCGAGCGGTCAAAAATGGGGTGCTTACAAAGGCTGAGCCGTAACAGGCTTAGACTAGTCCAGCATTATAGGCATTTGCTGAGCTATTGGATCAGCAGAGTATGCATATCGAGAGGTAGACCATAGCCATCTAGTTGATGCAGCAGACTGTTGCAGGTCTTCAGACAGCCCGTACCTAGCTTAATTAGAGGTGTTCGACTTTAGAGACAACCCATGCATCATAAATCACTACTTTACAAACAATTTTGGGCACTCAGATTTCGGAGCTTCAGGCCTCTCAAATCAGATTTCAAGATGAGATTCGATAGGAGCATACACGTCAGAGCCAGATGTTGACTAACATTTTGGCCAGACTTTAGGAGGATGAGGAGCCTAATTTTCCTGACTTAGCTGTTGGTACTACAGACCCTGCATCTTTAGGAGGGCATAATTTTCAGGATAACGATAATTTTAGACTTTGACAGGCTAGGGTTTAGATAGCATTGCATGTATAGCATCTCATCTACTTTCCATGCATACATTCCATTCATCGATGTATCTAAAACTCTACGGCATTTTTGATGTAGCCCATTTCAGTTTCATATGATTACATGCCTGTTTTGAGTTTTATATGATGTATTTCTTTCAGTGTATGTCGACCTCTTGTATACACAGGTTGTTTTTCATATATGAGTTAGTGGATGATTTATTTTTATCTGTTGCATGATGGTAAAAGGTTGACGATATTGTATGGCTTATCTCACTATCTGCTTCCCATTGTTAGCATCCATTAGTGATCTATTGGTTGACCTTTCTTATTCATAGTGGATGTGTCGATTCTTAGCATGAGGGACTACATCATATCTTATGAGATTCAATTCAGGATTCATGAATGATTATGGGTTTGCATGGGGTATGATCAGAATATGATAAACATTGTTATTCTTTGATTTCAATATAAACACGATATGGTTTTGACTTCATTATGATGATATGATTGCATTCACGAGCACGGATCATATTAAGTAGTTTTACATTGTTGACCTTTGCATTTATGACTTAATTGAGTGGAGATCATTACCCGGTGAGAATAGAGCCTATTACTTCATTGGATAGATTTTTTACACTTACTCGAATGAATTTTTATTGACTTCTCTCATTTACAAATGGCTTCATTATACTTGTGTTTGTTGGTTTGATATTGATTTGCATTGATTGGCACTTGCATTCTGTCAAGATCTATTTACACAACTCTTGCTTTGGAAATGATTTTTAGGCCCTCTTTGTGCTCTTTAAACCACCGAGTTTTATCGATATGTTCTTCTCTTTGTCACCATATCTTTACACCTTTTGTAATGCATTTATGAATCTCATGGGAAGAGGGATGAGAAAAAAAAAAAAAAGAGGAGAGAAGAAGGAAAAAAAAAATCATTAGTGGCAAGTAAAGAGTGTTCCCATTCTTTTGAAAAAAAAAAAAAAGAGTATAGTACATGCGTAGAAATTGAAAGCATATAAGAAAGTGGGAAAAAAAACAAGAATGATTGATAGGTGAAGGGAATTGCAACCTCAAAAAGAGGTGAAGTTGATATTGTAAAAGTTGAAAGTTGGAAAAGAATAATGTCTTTTGGTAAGCATTGCATGCCTTGAATCACACATGTTTTGCATCTTCGCACATTTTCTTTCCTTCTTACCATACCTTAGATACCTCTTAGCCTTCCTTTGCAAAGTCCTAGATGATCCAAAGCATGATCTTCAATTGAGGTCTTGATGGAATGTAAGACATTGTTTACACATCATGCTTAATTGATATCAATGCCATAAGCATTCTTCCATGAAGTCATGCCAAGTTGATACACTCACATTACATCGCCTTTCTTAGTTGGTTTGCTCTTTTGTATGACTTGAACACTTACTCTTTTACTATGAGCAGCCAAGTGAGATAAAATGTTTGTTCGATTACTCTTTGAGTATGTGCCCGGAGAGTGTCTATATCGAGGCTTTAAGGTTGTCGGTGTGAAGTGAAGCATTATAAACTACCATGTATGATCCTAGCACACACACACACACATTCATGAATCTTGTTATAATGTCTTCATAAACTCATCGTGTTTGTATTGAAATTAGAGATACATTATTTTGAGTGATGTGATATACCCTCATGCATTTCTCCTATATCGTTCTACATCTAGGATTGTTGATTATAAGGTGATTTTTGTGGGTGTCATTACTGTAAACTCTCATAAGACACTACTTATCCACTAGAGGTAACCTAGGGGTACAAAGGCTTGGTGCATAGATTACACTTTTGGACTGTAATCACCACCCCCCGCCTAGCTTTTGCTAGTTCCTAGCAAAATGCGAAAAATAAAACAAATATGTACAAAAAGATAATCTCCCTAAATAGCTATTGTTAGTCCAATTAGGTTGTATATATGCCTCATTTAGTCTAATAATTGTTCTCATAAGTGTTTGTAGGTATTTTGCATGTTTGGAGTGAAGAAGGGGAGATTTAGAGCAAAAATTGAGCTGAAAAATACAGAAGTTGCCTTGACCGTACGTACGCTTGGAGTTACCGTACGTACAGTGGTCTCACCATACATACGGTAAGGCCCATCGTACGTACGCCTGCAGAAGTTTCCCAAGATTTAGAAAGGTTGATTTAGTGTAATGATCACTGTATGTATGGTGAACAGTGCCGTACGTACGGTACCGAAGCTTCTTGTTTGGTTTTCACTGCTATATATCCGGAAAGTGACGGGATTTTTTTGTATCTATCACCATTTTACATTAGATTAGCAGTTAGTACGAATTTTAGAGAGAGAAAGTTAGTTTCTTTTGTATTTTCCTCCATTTTCTTCTATTTTTTTTGTAAGCAAACATCAATTTCTTCTCCAATTAATGCATGATCTACATTTCTTCATGCTTTCTCTCATGGAATCAAGTAGCTAAATATCTCATGGATGTAATTATGGAGATCTACCAAGGATCTTCAAGGGGTTTCAATGGAGGTAAAAGAACTTCAATGATCTATCCTATGTTTTTCTTCAATTTCATTTCAATTGAGTTGTAGATTCTTAAAACACTTAGATTCATAATCGATGTTGGTAATTACTATGCACAATTATCTAATTGGTATAGGAATTGCACAATTGATGGTTTATCTCTATGATTCCTACAATTGCATATCAATCTTCACTCAATTGAACATGAATTCAAGTTTCTATAGTCAAAATCCTCCGAGTCAATGAACCATAAAATGAACCCTGGCTTGAGTTATACAAATCTCCATTAAAGACCTTGTAGAGAATTGGCGGATTGAAGCAATTGCATTAAGCCTTTCGTTAATCATTCTTAAATCTAATTAGAATTGCTCTTAATACTTAGTGTAATTATTTTAATTAGTAGTCAAAATACTCTCACCATCAACATATTTTCGATCATCTTTGTAGATAGCTTCAATTTACTTAAGTGACTTTCTAATTCAATTCAATTGTTAGTTGTTTGCGTATGTGACGCCTATATTTGGTTTGATTCCTTGGGAGAGAACGATACCAGATACTACTAGTTTATATTTCAATCGCGACATCCGTACTCTTGCGGGAAAGCTCAAATTCATATCATCTTTGGAAGCGATTCACTGAGTGATCCCAAGAGATGAGAAGATACAGAACTTTACTAACAGATGGCATTGCATGGCAAGTTGGCTGAAATTAGTGGTAACACATAGTTCCAAATGTGACACTAAAATATAATGATATACATACTTGAAATAAAAAAACAAAAAATAAAAACTCACTAAGATGTCATCTAATTACTAAACTGTAGCTGCTGCATTATTTTAGTGTAATATTACGCACAAAAATTCTGAAAGAATAGTCTTTGATGACTATATATATATATATATATATGTATACGGGTTACAAAAGTTAGATCATTATACCCGTGATAAGATTAAATGTTGCTTGGGCGTGTGTACGAGGCACTATGAAAAGTCCAGCCAATTACTAGCTCTGGGTTGAGTCAGCGTGAAAACTCGAGACAGCATGGGTATGCCTGAGCCTTCACAGTTCTTCACTATGATATCAGTTCAAAGGTCAATGTCTAGGATAGTACATAAGAAATTCAATATTGAATTATTTAATTTATCATGCTGCAGAGGGTCACGACTCACGAGTACAGGGTGACCCTCAAGTACAGGGTGCTGTGTACATAGATATATATGGATCCCAGCATTAAAGTATTGTCCGACAGAGGAGGTAGCTCGTCTATTTTTTAAGTACATTATCAATTATTGAGGTGTGCCTCAAAGCATTGTCAATGATCGAGATTCAAGATTTACAGGAACCTTCTGGTTAGAACTTTTCAAGCTTCTCAGTTCACAACTCGATATGTTGTCTAGCTATCATCCACAAACTGATGGTCATGTGAAATGTTTTAACGAGACTTGAGGAGTATTTGTGTCATTTTGTTAATGCCAACCAAAAAAATTGGGTGTAATTACTTGATGTAGCTCAATTTTGTTTTAACTTTCAAAAGAGTTCTTCCACTAACAAGAGCTCTTTTGAGATTGTTACAAGTCAGCAGCCACTGATGGCTGACACAGTAAATGAACCTTATAGCGAAAAATCTCTGAGAGCCTACAACTTTATCAAAGAATGGAAGCAGGGGAATGAAACAGGAAGTTGACTTCCCATCGGTCTCTGGATTCACTCTTCTTACGTTGATTATGGAGCACGAGATCTGCAAAAACATTCCTGTTATAAGTATGATAATAAATGCAGTCTTATGGGTGTTAGCTTTGATTATAATTTCCATTTTTCTATAGATTTTAATCTTTAATATTTCTTTCCTGATCATGCAGTGATGTCCTCGAACGATTCAGTTAGTATGGTTTATAAATGCATGTCGAGAGGTGCTGCAGACTTTCTTGTCAAGCCTGTGCGAAAAAATGAGCTCAGGAATTTGTGGCAGCATGTTTGGAAAAGACAAGCTGTATGTTTAATCCTTGCTCATCTTTTACACATTACATCCCCGATTTGTTTCTCCTTGATGACTTGAAAGTCATCATTCTGATAGAATCTTGGTTTTTTTTGTATTCTTCAATCAGTCAACTAGGGATGGACACGGCCCACAGGATCAAAGTGATGCAACGCAAAAGGTCGAAGCCACAGCCGAAAACAATGCTGCTAGTAATCATTCAAGTGGTTATATGGCGTGTATTGAGAGAAATAGGGAATGCATTGACAAAGGGAGTGATGCTCAGGTAGAGTTGTTACTTCCCCAACAAATCTTGTTGAGGCAGACAATGCACCACTTGAATTAGTATAGCATCTGTGTAACAAGATATCCCATGTTCTTAGGTGTATCACATTTAGATCTCATGTTTGTTGGTGCCCTAAAAGTAATTGCTACTTGCTGACATAATCAGGTAAGACACAACATGAAGCCTTGAAAACATTTGTTTTCTGTTTGTTTCTGAAAAAGGCCTGGTTTGCTATGGATTGATGGGCCGGACTGTTATGGGTTGACAGAGTTTGATGCAAGAGTCTTCTATTGACCAGAAAAGAAAATAATTCTTGAATAGGTCTTGATCCTCTAACCGCATTGGTATGAGTGTCCACTTGAAAATGAAATTTTGCCTCATCTAGTGGATAACATGATAAACTATTTGCGGTGCTATGTATAACCATGATGCATGGATTAATTTCCCAGTGACATGTGAATGCCCCATAACTGAATTAAAGAAGTTCGTGGATTATAACAGTCATACTAGGAAGATTTTGTGTATGTTTTATCCAGAGTTACAAGACCATTCATGGATTAAAGGAATTAACTTTGAGTTAAGGTTGGGAACATAAAAATTAAGAAAGTGTGTTTGCTGATTCTTGTGCAGAGCTCTTGTACAAAGCCGGATTTGGAAGCAGAGAGAGCATATACAGAAAATATGGAGCACCTCTCAGAGCCCAAGTGGAGCAAATCTCCTATCTGTGACATGAAATACAGAAGCACGAAGAAAGCTTCAAATCAAGTAGGAAACTTCTGGTGCTTGATTGTCAAGATAGGGGTGAAGATGCTAATCCAGCGATTCAGGGATATATATATGTGAAGATAAGAAATTCAATATTGAATTATTTAATTTATCATGCTGCAGAGGGTCACGACTCACGAGTACAAGGTGCTATGTACATAGATATATATATATGGATCCCAGCACTAAAGTATTGCCTGGCAGAGGAGACAGTTCGTCTATTTTTCAAGTATATTGTCAAGTATTAGGGTGTGCCTCAAAGTATTGTCAGTGACCGACATTCAAGATTTATAGGGACCTTTTGGTTAGAACTCTTCAAGCTTATCAGTTCACAACTTGACATGTCGTCTAGTTATCATTTACAAACTGATGGCAACAACTGGCTACTTGAAGAGTATTTGCGCCATTTTGTCAATGTCAACCAAAGAAATTAGGTGTAATTACTTGATGTAACTCAATTTTGTTTTAATTTTCAAAAGAGTTCTTTCACTAACAAGAGTTCTTTTGAGATTGTTACAAGTCAGCAGCCATTGATGCCCCATACAGTGAATGAACCTCATATCGGGAAGTCTTGAAAAGCCTACAACTTTACCAAAGTTGGCTGAAACTGCTGGTAACACATGGTTCCAAATGTGACACTAAAATACAATGATATATGTACTTGAAATACAAAAATAAAAAAATAAAAAATAAAAACTCGCTAAGATGTCATCTAATTACAAAACTATCACCCCTATATATATATATATATTTGAGAAGTAAAATAAAGCACAAAGGCTCAAAAACTAAAAGAATAGTCTAGTGTAATATTATGCACAAAAATTCTAAAAGAATAGTCTTTTTCATATAATATAACGACTATATATATATGTATACGGGTTACAAAAGTTAGATCATTATACCCGTGATAAAATTAAATATTGCTTTTGTGCGCGTACAAAGCACCGTGAAAAGTCCAGCCAATTACTAACTCTGGCTTGAGTCAGCGCAAAACCTCGACGCAGTATGGTATGCCTGAGCCTTCGCAGTTCTTCACTGTGATATGAGTTCGGTCAATGTCTAGGATGGTACATAAGAAATTCAATATTGAATTATTTAATTTATCATGCTGCAGAGGGTCACGACTCACTGGTACAGGGTGCTGCGTACGTAGATATATAGAGATGAAAAAATATTATGCAAATTGAACCGCTACCAAGGTTTGAATTGGCTACTTCAGGTGTAGCGGCAAAGGATGAACTTTCTTCTACCAAAGAACATGTCATGGACTTGATGAGGGAGAAGAAAAATGGAAAGCATAAAAGTAGAGGGTAAACTAATATAAAAAGAAATAGGAAATTTTTTTTTTTTCTAATTTAGGTTGGAGTAAATTCTTATTCAATTTAGAATCTCTTATTTTATTCTTTTTTTTCTTACATTTTTTTTCTTTCATTAATGAATTCGAGTTCCAAATATTGCACCAGCCTATTTGAACAATGGTGAAGTACGTGTATATATATACTAGGGCGTCTAGATCCAACTTTCCTCCAATTTTGGGTTGAGCCATAAAAAAAAAAACTATTAGTCGGTCTTGTGTTAATCATTGTGAAGATGATTGCGCTTACTAGTTTTATTGAAGAACAACCTTGAAACTTAAAAGAGAATCAGACATAGCAGGGAAATATATATAGAGACCATAAATAAAAGGTTAAAATATGGATCAATCTAACCATATTAGACATTTGGGAAATTAGTTTATAAGAAGTTTTGATTGCACACTCTTCATGAATTTTCTTATCATTTGTTATCTTTGTTAACAATTGGCTTTTATACTTTCCATTCCTCCTTTCGCCTTCATCTTTTGAATTGGAACAATCTCTTCTATTGATTTTGTTATTTTAAAAAAATAAAAATTCTGCTTTTCATAATTATTGAAAGTTTGTTATCTAATGTCTTTTATCAGTAAGCAATGGCTAAAAATATATTAAAAAAATCAATTATAACTGCAAATGCATAATTTCAGTGACGCTAAGGCTCTACTTGGAACCATTATTTTCAGTGAAAAAAAAAATGTGAAGAAAAAGTGAACAAATAAAAAGTATTTTTGTTCACGTTTTCTTTTTCTTTATTTTTTTTACCAAAAATCTAGGTTTCAAATAAAGCGTAAAGGATTTTGACCAACTAGATTCTTGGTTGCGGTAACCTTGCACTCGGATCAGCTCAACAACAAAAAGGAAAATGCTAATCGTTGAGAAAATTTGTACATAAAATTTTACCACAATACTGTGACAATGACAATTTTGTAAATAAGAATCACTACAATGAATGTTTATTTTTAAGTAAATAATTCTCATTTAATCACATTATTCTGATGATAAATTCTATATAAATTTGAACAAAAATAAACCATCCAGAAGTGCAAACCTCAGCTTATTAGGGTGTACTAGGGCACATTCAAAGCGTAGCTTGGCTTGTGTTCTAGGGCACATTCAGCGGCTTACATGTACTTGTGATACAGTTGCATTGATAAGAATTGGAACTTCGAAGGCGGACAAACATGCCAACAAATGAGCTAAACTCAAATTTATCACAATTATGTAGCTTGACTTCATTCAAGGCGATAACATTATGAAATGTACATTATGTCAAATCTGTAAGTGAATTTTGAATTCGATATATCAAATAAGTTAAGTGAAAGTGTCAAAGAATTGAATAAGTTTATTAAATTTAAATTATCAATAATTTAATTTAATAAACGAGTATATGTGATCTTAAAAGAGAAAGATAAATAAATATTTAATAATATGTGACTCGAAATATAATTCTTAGTATGACAGAGATTATAATTATTTAGTGGTATAAATTATAATTTACGTAAATAAAAATTAATTCAAGTTTGATTAGGAATCCTTATTTGTATAAAAAATCCTAATAATACTAATTTTGTAATCCATACTGTAACCTCTATATATATGCATTCTATAAGCAGTTAAGGTTAATTTATTCATAATTTCAGATACACGTTATTTTGTAAGAGACAGAAACCCTAGCAGCTATGAGTTCCACTCTCTGTAGAGTAAGGCGTGTACAAGAGATACAAAACAAGTTCAGTAATCGCATTTGAGCAGTTAATTCGTACTTGTTGCTGTTCAAGATCAAAATAGAGAGATTTTGAAAATAATACCTTCTGCTGTTCAGGATCAAAACAGAGAGATTCCGAAGGTATAATATTAATCACGTAGATTAATTTTCATTAATTAGATCATGATTTTTTTATTATTATACATAACACGTTAGGTCGAGATTATTCCGCTGTTCCCAATAGTTTTAGCCCACTAATGTTAGAGCAATGACAATCTCAAAAAATTTCATAATTCATAGCACGAAATTTTAGTGTGATTCTCTCCTCACCTCATCTTACCACATTAATGTTATGGATAGAAAGAAAACTTGAAACATTAGGATCCTGCCAAGTTTCATGAGTTACAAAATATGGAGCTCTGTCATCGAGGGACTTTAATTCTAGTCATTTAATTAAACATTTGAAAACCAAGTGGTTTTATCAAGTGATCGTGCACTTCAAAATTTGATAAAAGTTGTACAACCCTAATCCAAGTGTAATGACCTTTCCGTCCACGTACGTAATTTATTTGGGGAGATGAAGTCAAGTCAGTTCGAAGTTTCCTTGATATGGATCAAAATAAAAAGTTCATGACAAGTCTGTTAAAATGCTCCAGATAGAATATTGAACAACTACTCAATGGAGTATATCCAAAATAGGTTTACTTAATATAATTTGGCCCCGCTTATTTAAGGACATTGATAAGAAGAACATTCCCACGGTAGAAGTCAAGTTGGCTTATACAGCTGGGATAAGTACCCGCTCTTTTTTTTTTTTTTTTTAATCAGCAAAGAGAAGAATCCATTAATGAGATAATAGATACAAAGATGACATCACTGTGATTGAGAGCCCAAAACAAATTCAGACCTTACAAAAAAGAATATGAGAGAATAGGATAGGTGACGAAGGGAGGAGGGAAGGAAAGGAGATTATCAACGGGTGTTCAAACTCGCTAATGAGAATAGTTAGGTAAACTAGATGCTCTTGAGAAGGGCTTAACGGCTACTTGCACTTTGGTGAGACTACGGTAACAAGTTTACTCTCTCTAAGATGAGTAGTTATGGCTCAATCCGAATATTCTGTAACAAAATAAACATCATTATAGCCACACCCAACGGAGTTGCTAGGCTTGTAACCCCTTCCCACCTTTTTGGTTCAGGAAATAAAAAGGAACCAAGTTAGAGTTGTAACTTGTAAGATCAACTAAGGCATGCATGTCTATCTAGCTGAATGGATCCAGGAAAAAAGACAAAGACAAATATATAAATAAATAAGATGTGGCTCAGAATTTGAAGCCATTTGTACAATAGAACGAATGCGATCCATTGACAGGAACATCAAATATGGGGGGGGGGGGGGGGGGGGGGGGGGGGGGGGGGGAGGGGGGAAAAGCTACTTCTATCAGGAATCACTGAAAGAACAGTTAATACAAAGTTCGTGGAAGAAATAGCCGAGGATTGGGGTTACAGGAGAAGAAGATTGCAATTAGATGGCTTCAAATGTCAACCTGGCAAATTAGGTACATATTAGCGGTGGTGTTGAAGCCTTGAGCCTCTATTTTACATCTGTTCTTAGGATCATCAACAGTCTTTTTATGGCACTTATTCCCTATTGATCTCAAACACCCATATGTATTCTCCTTCGCCCTCTGGACTTCTTCCTCCTACTCGTCGTCTTCTTCTTCAGCTAATAAATGGGGACGAGGCTCTAAGTCCAGGCGCTCCCACTCTTCAACGTCCATACCATACTCGAGAGAATTAGCACCGGACATTGCAAGAGCTTCGATTGAAACTGACATGATTTCCGCAGATTAAGATTATGTTCTCAATATGATCAGTAGCTAAATAATAGCCTTTATGGTTTGAAAAGAAAAGACAACTCTAATTTTTCCTATATAAGTGCACCCAAGAAACGAGTATATATATGCCATCTATATATGGAAAAATCAAACTTTTCTCTTCTCAAAATTCACGGGTTAAACTCCGAGTCAAACGGAATTTTCTCCTCAACTTTCAGAATGGAAGAAAGAAAGGAAGATGGAGATAGAGGTTGAACATGAAATATAAACAAAAACAACATTCTCGTGATCATGCATTCATACAGCTGTTTATATATATATATATGATGTTTGGTCTTGTAATGCATATTATGAGGTCATAGAATGGAAGAAAGAAAGGAATATGAAGATAGAGGTTGAATATGAAATACAATTACAATAACATTCTCGTGATCATGCATTCATACAGCTGTTTATATATATATATATGTGTGTGTGTGTGTGTGTGTGTGTGTGTGTGTTGTTTGCTCTTGTAATGCTTATTATGAGATCATCTATGACTTAATCTTTGCGATGTTGTAACGATTAAAGCTACAGTGCGACTTTGTGAACCCTGGTCTTAAATGGAGTAGAGAAATGAAGAAGACATTTGATGGATGACCTGCCCTTTATGGCTTGGGCCTGGAGATTGTTCATATTATGGTCACTCAAATTCTACACACATTAGATCAGAAGCAGCAAATTTGGATGCTGGAACCATTATTGGAACAATAATTTTTGTTTTTGGTGAAACTATTAAAGTCGTCTCATTGGTAGAGCCTATTATTTTGACAAGTGTGTCCAAAATGGGGTATCAAAGAAAGGGAATGGCTCTGTGTAAATACCAGCACTAGTTACCGTATCAACTTACCACAGTTAGGAGTACATAAAAGAATCGAAAAACTTGAGAATCAAACTCCGATCTTATGAGTCGGTTTGGTTTGGGTCTATCAAATATTCAGTTCGGTAAATCTAAAATAGGACAACTTGATCCATTTGGTTTGGTTCTTGAGTTTGAATTTTCTATATTGGACCGAACAAACTCATGTTGGTTTGGTTTGGTTTCATAAGAGGATCGGCTCTTTTATAAGTCCAAATATTTAGAACTAATTAAGATTAGGTCGGTTATGGGTTTAGCATAGACCCAACCTATACATACATCTAATCATAGTTACTATTTAATGTAATAATAGTTACCATAAAATGTGTTTACATTGTGGTAATTATGAATCACATTTGCAGTAAATGTGGCTCACCTTTATAATAACTACCCGTCACAATTGAGGCAATTGCTTTTTTCACCGAGACCGCTTTGATTTCTTTATAGATTCTCATCTAATGGTCAAATTTTCTTTTTTCTGATCCAAGGCTGAGATTGCAAAGTACCTGTGAAATCGCAAAAAAAATCCTAATTATATAGGATTCAATAAATTATTCGGAGGATTGTGAATTTGTGAGTACGAGATTCCTTAGTGGAACGTATTACGTGACCTTATTTCATTATTTGCCTAGCTGTTGTCAATAGATTGGGCCTCTAAATCCGCTGGGCTAGCCTCAAGCTCAGCCTTCATAAGTAATCCACATTATTATAGTAAGCATTATAAATATTATAGTTTTTTGAACAGCCAACTAGAAAACTACCTCCTTTAACGTTGAGAGAACTTTGCCGAAGTGGTAGGTATGCTTAAACGGCCATACAAGCCCATTTAATGTATAGCCCATGAGGTGTCTACCAAAACAAAGGAAGCTTAGGTGGAGACTCAAGAGTGCCAATATTGTACCAATGTTTTTGTGGGTGTCATAGCTAATCTTCTCTGTATTGTTCTAATTTTATTGGAGGTCTCTAAAACATTAATGTTCTTAGAGAATCGCCAGTTGATCTCCTGTTTTAGAAAAATTATTCAATACTACTGGAGCACCACGTTATTCCTACTCTATCACTCACATAGTGATAGGGTCCCCCCCATAGATGAATCAAATACCTCACTTAGCAGGTAAGGGACCCACCCCCCAATGAGTGGAGAAACAAGAACACGTGGCGCTCAATAGTATTGATTAATTTCTCCAAGCTTCCTCTGTCCCTTAACAATGCATCAAAGCACCAACTAGATCTTCATCAACAATGGGTAAACTCACAAGATGCCACCTAACAGGTGGGAGACCCATTCCCATGTGAGTGAAGAAGTAAGGACACATAGACCTCCAAGTGCCCCGAATAATTAGTGAAAAGTGTTTCAAATGATAGAAGGAAGGTCTATGACACAGTAAAATGTAAATGTCATACAACAAAGACACAAAACAGGAGGACATATAACAGAAAAGTCATATCAATCCAGTACTAGGGAATTATAGGATTCTGTATATGGGCACTGGGCAGGCATGTATCTTTCTAGAGACTTGATCCTACATCCAAAGTAAGCAAAGCCCAAAACTATATCCACTGTGTGAGGTTGAAGATGATTGGGCTGGTGGAGGGAGCCTTCTAGGAAGTATGGCGGTTGCTGAGATGATGTTAGGTAACCAAAGATGGGCTTGGCGAAAGCAGAGGTGTCTGTGAAAGAGAGAGAGAGAGAGAGAGAGAGAGAGAGAGAGAGATCAATGGAAGTCTAGAGATGGAAGACTAGAGCCCCTACACAGTGTTGGTTGCATACGCATATATGAAGATGAAACAACAAAAATAGAGTTATATTTCTACACCTTAAAAAAGAAACGAAGTTGCTTTGGCACCTAAAACTAAATAAAGCATGTAACATGTTAATTAAATAAGATATGGTGCTCCACTATTTCAACAAAAGAAAGCTAAGGAAAATGTATTGATCAAAGCAATAAGCAATAAGCAATAAGCAATAAGCAATAAGCAATAAGTTTAATGTCTATAATTTGAACTAGTCAAGTATTTCCAATAAGCTTTTCTTAACAAATGTCCTGCACTAATGTTTATATAGCTATTTCTTTGACAGCAAAGCAATTTCATTTAGAATGTTATGGCAATTTGAGTATAAAGTTATAAACTGGTAAAGCCCCAGACAGATATATGACCCACATTAAAAAGCATATCATTGTCAAATTTGTGGAGGCTAATGTTTTTTTTATTTTTATTTTGTTAACTAGGTGTTCGAGCTAGCTTGTGTGCACCTCGATTAATCCGGAGATTTTTACTAGGTGTTCAAACCAGGTAATTATCGGGCCAAAGACTCTGTGGTAGTCTCAAAGAGTTAATAGCACCTAAGAGGTTTTGAACCTGAGACCTTGGAGGTTGTAGACCTCCAAACCCCAAGCTTTGACTACTTGGCCAACCCCTCGGGATTATTATGACTCCACTAATCTATTTGTAAGGCTATGTAATTGGCTAAATTTTGTGACAAGTCATGTTTAATGTAATTTGAAAAATTGGGATATCAATCATAAGCATTCAGATAGGATTTGAAGCTTATTCATGTAAGCTCATGCTAAGAGAGACTTGTATGATACATCTTGACTAATACTGGGAATTTCGAGAGATGTCGATGGATTTCGAGGGATCTGGAGGGCAAAAATAGTGTGCTAGATGCAGAACCAGATCTCGTGGGTTCCTTGCGAGATGTCACAGGATGTCAAGGGCAAAAAAAGTAAGCATGCAAAATAGGCATGATTTCGCGGGATGTCGTGAGATGTCGAGGGCAAAAACATTGAGTATGCAAAATCTGTGGATTGAGCTCGCAGGATCTCGCAGGATCTCGCAGGATTGAGCTGTGCGAAATCTGAATTCTCAGGATTCTCGCCACTAGGGTTTACACCTATTTAAGGCCCAACACATCTTCCAAGACTTAAATCTGAGCCGCCATAATTAAAAACATTTTGAGAGCAGTTTTTTCCACCTTCCAAAAGCTTAGAAACGTGTATTAGCAATAATCTTCTTCAACCCAATTGAAGAGATCGATAGTCTTAAAGGAGTTCAAGACAACAAATCCGTTCTAAGGGGATCTAAATTGTGGTCAAGCACATAGACAGTGAATTGTAGATACGAGCAAGATCTAGACAATTATTAGATCAAGGAGTTGATAGGTTTTGATTGTAAAGAGCCTTGTAACCGTCTGAACTACAAGTTATAGTGCATGATTTTTGTCCCGCAAAGGGGATATGTGGTTTTTCTCCTATTTAAGGGTTTCCATGGAAAATGGCTAGTGTATTTTTGATTGAATGGTTTGTGCTCTATTTTGTCTTAGATTATACAATATTGCTCATAGCCATTACATCTTGACCTAATATTGTAGTATTAAGTATCTTGGACAAAACATAGATAAAGGCTAAGTTTTTCAATTAGTATCAGAGTAAGACACTCAAAAATATTTTGATTTTTGAAAGAGTGAAATCTTGATAGCCTAGATCTATGGATTTGCTTAAGGAAGGTAGCTCTATTGTTAGACCTCTATTGCTTGACGAAACAAACTACCCCCGCTGGAAAGCAAAGATGAGAGCTTTTCTTAAATTAATCGATAAACGTGTAGGCCCAAGAGCGCAACCCAAAGAGAGGGTTGTAAGCACCCCATTTTTGTTCGTTCTGTAATCTCCAGCCCAACCGAATCTAGTTTCGAATATCATAACGCATTCAAGCCCAGACCGACGCTTTCAAACTCCAATCTAATCAACTGGTCACTTTCCAAGCCCGCAAGGCCCAATTGAAGCTAAAAAGACCATATTGCCCTTAGGCGCTCTAGGTAGCTTTCCGAGACCAGGCAGTCACAAGAACCATTGCCATCTGGGCAGCTTTCCAAGACCGGGCAGTCTCGGGAACTAACGCCATCTAGGTAGCTTCTCGAGATCGGGCGATCTCGGGGACTAACACCTTATCAAATTCCAAATGGTTCACTTCTGGTGCCTGCTAGCTCGCACATGTAGAATGTCTATTATCTGGTAGCTCTCCGAGACCAGGCGATCTCGGGAACCAACACCACCCTATAGGTAGCTTTCTAAGACCAGGCGATCTTAGGAACTAACACCACCACACAGGTAGCATTCTGAGACCAAGCGGTCTTAGGGACCAATACTGCAAAGGTAGCTTTCCGAGACCGAGTGGTCTCGAGAACCAACACCTAGGTCAATATCGGCGCTTGCTAGCCTGACTTAGTGAAAAATGACCAAACCTACCCCTTGGGTATCTAGGCACATCTTTGAGAAAGTGTAAAATCCCTTAAGACTATAAGTCCACCCTTCCAAAATGTCCTTAGACAATTAGGCATACTGAAAGTGCCATCCTGACCAATTTCGGTCATGTTCTTGCCAACTTTGGTCAAAATGACGGTTTTGCCCCAAGGCACACCAGCACAGTATAAATCCCTCAAGACGGTAAGCCCACGTTTTCAAAATATCCTTAGATAATTAGGCATACTCAATATGCCATCTTCACAAATTTTAGTCCCGTTCTGGTTAATTTTGGTCAAAATGGCTATTTTACACCTGGTGGCCTTAGTGCGCACCGAAACCACACCAGCTTTGGATACCAAACTAGCATACACTATTCTATGCCCATGTCCAATCCAAGGTGAGTTCCATGACTCCAAACACTTCCAAGTCAAAGAAAGTTCCCTAGAGCGTCTCACAGACGCTCCGCTACGGTTGTCTTTTCTCTCAATTTTTTTATTATATCGCACCATCAAATGACTTGAGAAATGCATAAATCAAGAAATTCCCAAAAGTCTGTCCATAGGACTTTCCATCGATATGGTTCGATTAAATAGATCGCTTCTCGAAACCCCTGATCGCGTGGCCCGAAAGTTGCCACTTTCAGAAACTCTTGGTGTGTCTCATAGATGCTCCATTAGGGTTGTCTTTTCCTCTGATTCCCTGATTATAATGCACTATCAAGTGACTTGAGAAATGCATAAATTAGGAAATTATCAAAATTATTTCAAGAGCACTTTCTATTGGTACCATCCGATCGAAGAGATCATCCCCCTGAGGCCCTGATCACGTGGCCCAAAGACCGCTACTTTTGAACATCCACGGAGCATATCACAGACGCTCCGAAAAATTATGTTTTCATACATGCTTCCCGATGTGATATTTCACTCTTCTGAACACCTTTGAAGCCCTTTGGAAGTTTCCGATTCTTGACAAATAATAGGAGAACATTGTGAACATGACTAATTTCACTGAATCTTTTTCAAATTGCACAATTATCGAGGCAAAGTTAACACAAGAGTTTCCGACGGTGGAGCGTATGTTACATGCACCTAGATTGTGATAAGATCAATCAAAACTTTGCTTACTTCTCAAGTTGAGTCAATACAAAGGGTGCCACATGGCATTCAACCACTGGAACAATGCTGGCACATGTACTACATGCGCTAGAGCAAAAATTGCCTAGGCACATGTAACACATACGCCAGCTCCCAGCAGATTGCCTATAAATACTAGACCTCCCCCTTGAATACTCTGAGCTGAAAACAATGGTGAAGCCTTGCTGAAACACTCCCAAAATCTCGAAAAATCCTAAATACTCCACCTCTTTTAACCTTCCAAGCATCTAAGCTAGATTCCACCCACCTTAAGCCTATACACCTCATCCCTAAAGCCCCCAAAGCAAGACTGAAGCCCTTTCTAGCCCACTTCAAGGCCATTAAAGACCATTCAAATCTCAAGCAAAGCTCTCCATTGAAGCTTGAAGAAGTTGTGAAAACAAGGTAATATTTCTATTTACATTTTGCTACCCTCACTCTTCTCTTCTCTTCTCCCTTGTAGCCTACTTAGGCTACTCTCTATTTTTAACCCTTATCTTCTACCCCCCCCCCCTCCTTCTTGCATGCTTGGAATAAGAGAGCTCATAGGTCATGCCTAGAGGAAAGCTTGTGGAAGCCATCGTGTAGGGGGATCTCTTAAAAGTCTACTTTCAGATGGTATGACCTTGGAGCATTTTGCAATGTGCTGTGGCCTTTTAGCCATGTATGATTTTATGACCCCTTTGCATATGGTTGCTATGCTCATGTATTGCATGCTTGGCTCCATTTTTCATGTTTTAAGCCATTTTTTAAACACCTTAGTATTTTTAACCTCTACACAATTTTCAAAATTCATATTCTAGTGTTTTTCTAAAAATGGCCCTAAGAGTTGGTTTCTTGCTTTAGATTTCTATGTCCTAGGGAGCCTTCCTTAAGCCCCTTGGCTTCATTTTGCATCATTGCATTTTACCATCTTCAAGTTGCATTAAAATGATTTTCAAACCTTATATTGTACTTTGATTTTCAAAGTTTTGGTCTCTTGAGTTTTGTGGTTGAAATGTTCCTCATGGAACCCTCTATTAAGTGGTTTCCTCATTTTTGACCATAGGAACCCTAGCTCACTAGAGTGGTTTTCTACATTCCAAAAGTGATTTTCAAAATAACTTTCTTCAAGAAGGGTTCATAAAATTTCATTCTCTTTATTTTGCATAAAAAAAGAGTTTACTAAAACCACCATTACATATTAATTTTCAAAAGTTTGGCGCTCTTTAAGTTAGTGGTTATAATGGTCCCAATGAAACCCCCCTTGGAGTGGTTTCCAAATATCAACCATATAAACCCTACACTTGATTAGAGCCCATTTTCATGCAATGATTGTCACGCCCCGATTTTTCGCACTCGAGAAAACACAAGTAAGAAAAACACGGTACTCTCTCGTTGGAACTCATCCTCCTAGAAGGATGAGTGTGACTAGATTTGAATTAGAAATTGATTTTGAATAAGGGCTTTTGAAAAAAAAGTTGGAGTCGCCACCTAACTTTGTTAAGGTGAGTTAGATCACCTAAAACTAAATGCAATCTGAAGATTAAACTTAGGGTTTTTGAAAAAGTTTTAGAAAACTTCCTCAAGAGAGAGTTTTTGGAGAAAATAGGTTGTTTGGTAACCTTTGAAAAGATTTAAGCCCTTTTTGAAAATAACTCTGTTTTTGGTCTCTTGAAAATAGTAATTCTAGGTTTGGAAGTTAGTTACGTATAGGGAAGATGCACTAGGTTATCACCCTATTCCGCCCTTGCGGTACCTATATGTGTATTCACCCTTGGTTCATTCATTTAGAATCTTCAATTATCCATTGTCCAATTATATCCACTTTAAGAATTTTAAAAAGAGGTTTGATAGGATGCATGACATATAAGTGCAAGAAAAATATTTGAAGTTTTAAAGAGGTCATGGGAATTGAAAACTTGAAAAAGGTGGTGGAATTGGAAACTTGAAAAAGGTTGTGACCACACCCATGACTGTTGCCTACATATCCCTTTGTTGGGAATTAGGTCAGTCATAGTTCGGAGTTAGAATTTGATTGAAAATAGACACTTTGTGGTCTTTGAAAAGTTTGACTTGAAAAGCTTTGATTTGAACTTTGATTGGAAGATTGAAAATTGAACTTTGATTTGAAATTGACTTAATGATTGACTTTGATTTGATGTTGAACTTGATAATTTGAATTGAACTTTGAAGTAGAAGTTGGACTTGATTTGGTAAGATTGAATTGAGATTTGAAATCATCTTAACTTAGATTGGAGTTTGAATACCATCTTGATTTGGACTTGAGTTTTAAAAACGAGTTGAAGCTTCCTAACTTAGGATTAGGGGTTGAACTTGGGCATCCTAGGGCTTTGATAACCTAGGATTGAAGCATGCAATCGAAATAGGAAGGTATGATTTTAGAAAGTTAGATTTTAGAAAAGTTCCAAATTAGAAAAGTTTTATTTTAGAAAAGTTTTGAATTAAGAAAGTTCCATTTTAGGAAAGAGTTGATTTTGGAAAGTTTTGAATTTAGAAAGATTTCAACTTTGGAAGATTTAAAATTTAGAAAGATTTGAACTTAGAAAGATTTAAAATTTAGAAAGATTTAGAACTTTAAAATTAAGAAAGGTTTAAAAGTTTGAATTTAAGAAAGATTGAAATTAGGAAAGATTAGATATGTTCATGCATTCATAAAAAAATATGACATGCATCCAAAATCTCATCTCTATGCATTCATTAAAAAGTATGACATGCATTAAAATTTCATCTCTCTGTCGACTTGTGCACATAGCTTGTACATACATTCATTTGATAAACTTGTTCATATAAGCGTCTAGGTGACTACAAAAGAAAAGCCTTCAAAAATGGAAGCATAGTAGGCAGTGGTGTTCTCATCTAAATTAGAGTCCTTAGATGCCTGGCTCACAGGAAAAAGGTTAACTAGAAGAAGCTCCTATGCCAAATAGGTCCTGAAAAAGAGAAAAAGAGAAAGAAAAAAAAAAGAGAAAAGAAACGACATGCGTCCCAAAAAGCCCAAACTACCATTCATGGACAACAAGAAACTAAGAATGGGGCAACATCCCATGTTGACCTCCTAACCAACTTTAAATAACATGTTCCAACCTTTTCAAACCATAGAAAATGGGAGAATTACCCACCATCGACCTCCCTTATTAATTTTGAATAGCCTGTCTCTACCTTCACAAATCAAAAAAACTGGGGCCATGACCCACCCTACACCTCTCATTTAATTTCAAACCAGTTGATTCATTCAAGGAAACCTGACCTAAAGACGTCGATCTTCTAGATACCTCAAACCTTTCAAAAGGAGATCTCATTCTCTCCAAAACCAAATTCAAGACATTCAACCCCAAAGAAGCACATTAACCAGAATTCTACCATGACAGTCAAAGACAAAAGTTAGCATTAGCATACTAAAGGAAGATTACTCTTTAGAGATCTCAATCTAAGAAGTAGCAACTGTCATCTTCTCCAACATTCAAGATAAAAGAATGGTGTGTTGTCGCGGGCATCCAAAAATAAAACCGATACCCAAAAAACAAATATGTAGTAGTGCAAGTAAGGATCGTTCCCACGAAGAGTGTTTAGTCTAGTTTTATGCTATGTGATCAAGGATTGGGGGGTTTTGGATTTAATGGAAACTATTTTAATAATCACAGCTACGAAACAATTCAAATTAAAGTATTGAAATCAATCAAAAGAACAAACCTTGGTCTAGGTCAACATCCATCATTGAAATTTACAACTGATCATCAATGTAAACATATCAATTCACATATTGAATATTCACTGTTAGAATTATTTTCCTATCTCTCCTTAGTCGTAGTTAATCAGAAACAAGTGACCTGATTAACCCTAACTATTAAACAACCCAAGAAAACCACACAAGGTTTAATCTAGTAGTAGCTTTAAGAATTAGAGAGATCAATGAAACTAAACAACACAAGCACAAGAGGTTGCATTTACTTTAGTCGAATGCCCTTCCTAAGATATAAGAATTCCCAACGCAGTAAATCATTAAATCTTAGTTGCTTCACAAATCAGAGGAATCAAACAATTACGGATTTGATATCTAACTCAGCAGTAGATTGCAATGATTAATAAACTAGTAGGCCTCCTAGCGATTAAACAAGACAATCATGAAAATAGGCATAGAACAACATTCAATACTCAATGCATAAATCGAATAATGAAAACAAATTAGATCTCACAGTTTATTATTAATTCCGAGGTTTCTGTCTCCTTTGACCAAGATTCAAGGTTTAGCCACGCAGGGCCATAAAAAACAACTCAAATAATAACCTTGAATAATATGAAAAAAGTCAACAACGCTAGAAACAAAAACAGTCCCAGCTTTTATAGGCTTCTGAAAATCTACAGCTACGCATGACCATTCGAACGCCCTTACCACCGTTCGAACGGATCGGACTACCGTTCGAACTGTATGCCGAATGCACTTCGAACGGTAAGACATGCTCTCTGAATCTTTTGAACGCTCTTCAAACCTGAACTTGACGTGTATCCGTTTGATGGAGCGTTCGAACGTCTATACAACCATTTGAATGCCTCTTGGGACCGTTCGAACGCCTCTTCGAATGCTGTGTGTATTTTTGCTCGAATTCATCCCTTTTCAGCTAGGATTTTCTTCCTGAGCATCCCATAGCACCCTAAGTCAAAATATAAGAATAGTAAATATCTTTAGGTACCAAATAAGTATAAAAGATTAAACAATACGGGATAAAAATATGATATTTGCTTTCTCATCAAATTTCCCCACACTTAACCCTTGCTCGTCCTCGGACAAAACTCAAACTCACTTTCCTAATATATCAAAGTCTCAACAAAGAACAACCAAACTCTTCAAAACTCATAATATATCATGAACAACATTCTCGAACAACTCAAAATCACTTAGCAAGTATTTCCACTAAAAGATGGAGTAAACTGAATATGTAGACCCTTACAGATATAAACACTCTACTCTCATGTATTTAAACGGTATGTGTATCACTCAAATTCATTCCAATAAAAATGATCTGCCATAGGCTTGCATCTCTTCTCATTCTCCATCACTAAGATTATATGCAAAACACAAATCATAAGAACTTTTCAAGGGTTATAACGGAATTTAGGGTCAAGGTGGAAAATATTTGGGAATGTAGCTCAAAAGCCATCGAAACTAGTGGAGCAAAAATGAATCAATCCAATTTCGAATATATAAAACATATAGAACCAATCACTCTATTCAACAACTTCTATTTTTGTATAAATCCCATATAAACAGACCCATCTCTTAGAATTTTAGGAGGAATTATGAACATAGATAATTTGTAACATTAAAAACAATTTCCTCCATCACTTCCCTTCTCTGTTTTTTTTTTCTTTTTTTTTCTTTTTTCTCTTCTTCTTTCTTTTTTTTCTTTTCAAAATTACATCAACAATGAAACTCATGAATTGAGAATGAAAACACGTTCCTTTTCACCAACCATAGCCCTACCACAATTCCGGACACCCCCACACTTATTTCTCGCACACCCTTACATATCATAAGGATGAACAATGCTCCACTAGCTCTACGGCTTGGGTAAAGGCATTATTATTTTTCGGGTTTAAAGCTTGTAATGTGGGTTCACAATAATGATATATCAAGCTCAAAGGGGTTCACAAAGGGAAAAATTAATTACAAATTAAGCTATTTGGCTTATGTAACTTATAACAAAGATGGCCTTAATATTGTTCATGCGTGCATGTGTTAATATGACCTCAAAGAGAATCAAGGCAAGTTCTAGAGAAACAAATCCATTGAAGAATATCTCACATGAAAGAAAATAGTGACTGATATGAATGTGTTAGTCTGAAGACTCAAAATCTCACCAGCTTTTGTCTACCAAATTCAGTCACTCCAACCTCAAGTAAAATAACTAGACTAATTAATTCTAAGTTGGAAGATTACTTATTCAATCATTTTATGTTTTTTTCAAGCTTAATTGAATCTTTTATTTATTTATTTATTTATTTCAAAACAAATACGAAAACACAACCTAAATCCCCTCCCCCATACTTAAAAACGTACATTGTCCCCAATGTAAAGTAAAATGCATAGAAAGGGTAGAAATAACCAATATATAAACGCAAAAATAAGAAAAGAAAAATGAACTTCCCTTGGGTTGCCTCCCAAGCAGCGCCTTTGTTTATTGTCGTGGGCTCGACTCTATACTTCCTTCTTCAATCCGTATAAATCGGATCCTCAAGGTCCAGTTTCTCCACTTTCTCGACTTGGAAACCTTCATAGAAATGCTTACGTCGATGGCCATTCACCTTGAACACTTTGGAAGTGGCTAAGCTTTAAATTTCAACTGCACCATGAGAAAAAACATTAGTAACGAGAAAAGGTCCAATCCAACGAGAACGCAATTTACTTGAAACAAACGACTGGTATAGAAGAACTTTCTGACCAACTTTAAACTCTTTCCTAGAAATCGTCTTGTCATGAAAAGCCTTCGTCTTTTCCTTGTAAATCCTTGCACTCTCATAGGCATCATTGCGAATTTCCTCCAACTCTTGGAGTTGCAATTTCCTATGTTCTCCACTTTCATCCATCTTCATGTTAAAACTCTTAATAGCTCAGTAAGCTTTGTGTTCTAGCTCAACTGGAAGGTGGTACGGTTTTCCAAATACCAATCGATAAGGTGACATTCCAATAGGCATTTTATATGTAGTCATGTACGCTCACAAAGCATCATCCAATCGCAAACTCCAATCTTTCCTACTTGGATTGACCGTCTTTTCAATGATGGACTTGATCTCTCGATTTGACACTTTCGCTTGTCCACTAGTTTGCAGATGATATAAAGTTGACACCTTGTGCGTTACATGGTACTTTCTTAACAAATTCGCCACAATTCGATTGCAAAAGTGAGTACCTCGATCACTTATTAGAGCTCTTGCAATTCCAAACCTGGAGAATATGTTAGATTTGATAAAATTTGCAATAACTTTAGAATCATCAGTCCTAGTGGCTTTAGCTTCCACCCATTTTGAGACATAATCAACAGCAAGTAAGATATAAACATAACTGAAAGATACAGGAAACAGGCCCATGAAATCAATGCCCCAAACATCAAAAATTTCACAAAATAGTATGGGATTTCGTGGCATCTCATTCCTGTGCGATATATTACCTGTCTTTTGACAAGGATCGCATGACTTACAATAAGAATATGAATCTCGAAATAGAGATGGCCAATAGAAATCACATTCTAGCACTTTTCTTGTTGTTCTCTTGGCTCCAAAGTGACCTCCACAAGCATAAGAATGACAAAAGGTTAAAATAGACTTGATTTCATTTTCAGGCACGCACCTTCTGATTACTTGATCTGCATAATGCTTCCATAAGTATGGATCATCCCACACATAGTATTTGGCATCACTCTTGATCTTATCTCTTTGAGCCTTAGGCAAACCAAGAGGTAGTATGTTAGTAACCAAATAATTTACAATATTTGCACACCAAGGTAATGTCACACTTGCGAAGAACAATTGCTCATCGGGGAATGTTTCCTGCAAATGAAGTTCATCCTCGACATGAGCTAAACGACTCAAATGATCGGCGACACGATTTTCTGTCCCTCTTTTGTCTTTGATCTTCAAATCAAACTCACTCAAGAGAAGTATCCATCTAATTAATCTTGGTTTTGCTTCTTTCTTCATCATCAAATAACAAAGAGCTACATAATCAGAGTAAACAATGACTTTAGTACCAAGTAAATAAGATCGAAACTTTCTAAAGCAAAAACAACAACTAAAAGTTCTTTTTCAGTAGTAGTATAATTTCTCTGAGCATCATTCAAAGTTCTAGAAGCATAATAAATGGTATGAGATGCTTTTTCAATTCTTTGACCCAAGACAGCGCTGACTACATAATCACTTGCGTCGCACATTATCTCAAAATGAACGCTCCAGTCAGGAGGCTAGATAACTGGGGTAGAGGTCAACAGTTCCTTTAGCTAATCAAACACCTTTTTATATATTTCATTGAACTCAAAAGCCACGTCCTTTTGTAGTAACTTGCATAGGGGTGATGCTATTTTGAAGAAGTCCTTGATAAATCTTCAGTAAAAACCTGCATGTCCAAGGAAAGAACGAACTACCCGCATACTAGTGGGATAAGGTAAAGATTGAATAATATCAACTTTAGCTTTGTCAACCTCAATTCCCCTAGATGAGACAACATGACCTAACACTATACCTTGTTCAACCATAAAATGACATTTTTCAGAGTTTAACACAAGGTTTGTTTCTATACATCTTTGAAGAACAAGTGTAAGGTTGTGCAAACAATTATCAAAGGAGTCTTCATAAATTGTGAAATCATCCATAAAAAATTTTATGATGTGCTCAATATAATCTGAAAATATGCTAACCACACACCTTTGGAAAGTGGCGGGGGCGTTGCAAAGGCCGAAGGGCATGCGACGATATGCAAAAGTCCCAAATGGGCATGTAAAAGTTGTCTTTTCTTGATCCTCTAGCGCAATTGCAATTTGAAAATAACCAGAAAAACTATCAATGAAACAATAGTAAGAATGACCAGCTATCCTTTCAAGCATTTAATCAATAAAAGGTAAAGGGAAATGCTCCTTGCGGGTTGCAGCATTTAATTTTCTATAATCTATACAAACTCGCAACCCATTTTGAACACGGGTAGGAACTAACTCATCATTTTGATTTTTCATAACAGTTATTCCAGTCTTTTTAGGAACCACTTAAACTGGGCTAACCCAATTGCTATCCGAAATAGGGTAAATCATTCCAACTTCAAGAAGTTTAAGGATCTCCTTCTTTACTACTTCTATCATAGGTGGGTTCAATTTTCTTTGCGGTTGACGGGAAGGTTTTGCTCCCTCTTCAAGTAGTAGACAATGCATGTATGTAGACGGGCTAATTCCTTTAATATCCGTAATTGTCCAACCAATAGCCGTCTTATGCTCCTTTAGGACCTGCACAAGTTTTTCTTCTTGCAACTCACAAAGTTTACTAGAGAGGATCATTGATAATGTCCATCCGTCTCCAAGGAACACATACTTGAGGTGACTGGAGAGAGGCTTCAAATCTGGAGTAGGGGCCTGCAAAATAGAGGGTAAAGGCCTCTCGTGAGAAACTGGTAATGCAACATTAGGCACATTACGTAACTGCTGTAACTTCAGAAAATCATTCAGTGCTGTAACAATTTCTTGCAGATCAATACTCAATACCAACTCTCCATTTTCTTCCTCAAGATGCTTATTGATGGCAACTTCCAATACATCTTGTCCAGCAAGTTCAAAAACTTCCTGTGGTAAAGAATCAATCACATCAATAGAATAAACAGTATTATCATCACAAGGGTATTTCATGGCATCATAAATATTAAACTTAACAATTTCACCATCAAATTCCATTGTAAGTGTGCCACTATGAACATCCTTCTTAGTCTTAGATGTCTTTAAAAATGGTCTTCCTAACAAAATAAGGGCATTTTGGTCTCCGTTTTTCATATCAAGCACATAAAAATTAGCAGGGAAAACCAAATCATTAACTTGCACAAGAAGATCTTCAACTACACCCTTAGGATAAGCATTAGATCTATCAACTAATTGAATCACAACATCAGTTTTATTCAAAGGTCCAAGTCTTAAAGAAGTATATATAGAATATGGCATGACATTAATAGAAGCTCCTAAATCAATCATGGCCTTCTCAAATCTAGTGTTACCTATTATACAAGGGATAGTAAACATACCTGGGTCCTTGCACTTCGCAGGGAGTTTTCTTTGAATAACTACAGAAACATTCTCCCCTACTCTCACCTTCTCGCATCCTTTAAGTTTATGTTTCCTCTTAATTGTACACAATTCTTTAAGGAATTTAGCATAACGAGGTACTTGTTTGATAGCATCTAAAAGTGGAATATTTACCTCACATCTACGAAAAGTCTCACATAAATCTTTAGTTTGCTCATCGTTTCTAGATTCTGCTAAAGCCTGAGGAAAAGGAGGTACAGGTTTATAATCAAAAAGAGGTGGGAACTTACGCTTAGGTACGTCATCATCATTGGGAACGTTCCCGTCTGCTATGATATTTTTTTCCTTTTCTTGGTTCGACGGTGCAGGGGCTGCCTTTGCTGGAATCTCAATCTCTTTACCACTTCTCAAGATGATTGCACTTGCATTTTCCCTTGGATTCACTACCGTCTGAAAGGGTAATTTTCTTGAACTTTGGGCTTCTAGCCGACTAACTGCGGTTGCCATTTGGCTCATCTGATTGTCCAGACTTTGAATACTGGCCCTCGCCTCTTGTTGAAATTGTTTTGTCTCCTGCTGAAATTGCAAAGTATTAGTGGCAAGAGACTTAACAATATCTTCTAAAGACATACCTGAATCAGAAGTTTGGCCCGGTTGTTGTCTAGGGGGGTATGGTTGCTTATACTGCTGGTAGCATGGACTATTTTGAATCACGGGTACTTGTGGATTTCCATAGCTAAGATTGGGGTGATCCCTCTATCCCACGTTATACGTGTTCGAATATGGATCATACTTTCTTTGTGGTTGTCCAAGAAAACCACCTGCTACATTCACTTGCTCCATGGGTTCCTCTTGAAGAGTTAGACACATATCAGTTGGATGCCCTGCTACTGAACAGATTCCACAAGCCTTCACCGCTTGCATATTACCTACAGCCATTTGACAAACAAGAGAAGTTAGACTTGCAATTTGTTGTTCAATGGAGGAAATATTTACCTCATTGACATGCTTGGATGAATGACCAAGTCTGGTGCCAAATTGTTGAGAATTGGCTGCCATATTTGCAATCAGGTTTCTCGCGGCCTCGGGAGTTTTATCCACCAAAGATCTTCCACTAGCAGCATCAATCATGCTCCTTTTAGTGGGCAAAAGGCCCTCATAGAAATATTGAATAAGAAGTTGCTCACTAATTTGATAATGGAGACAGCTTGCACATAATTTCTTGAAACGCTCCCAGTATTCATGTAGGGACTCTCCATTGTGCTGTCTCACACCACAAATTTCTTTTCGAATGTTGGCCGCCCTTGAAGCTGGAAAATATTTCTCCAAAGATAATCTTTTCATCTCGTTCCATGTGGTAATACTTTTGGACGGTAGATAATAGAGCCAATCCTTAGCTGAATCTTTCAAAGAAAACAGAAAAGCTTTTAATTTAATTTGCTCTTCAGTCACCCCCGTGGGTTTCATACTCATGCATACTACATGAAACTCCTTTAGATGTTTGTGGGGATCTTCACTTGCAAGACCATGAAAAGTGGGCAACAGATGTATTAATCCAGATTTTAATTCAAAGTTAGTAGGAACATCTAAGGTAGGGAATGTTATGCATAAGGGTTGTTGATTCAGATCAGGTGCAGCAAGCTCTTTCAAAGTTTGATTTCCAGCCATGACTTCCTCCTCTTCTAAATTAGAATCGCTAGCAAATAGGGAATCAAGAGCTGGATCATTCTCTACAGAATTTCTCTGAAGTTCCCTTCTTGACCTGTGTAAAATTCTCTCGATTTTCGGATCGCACTGCAAATCACCTTGATTAGGAGATCGAGTTATGTTCATAAACACTCAAGAAAACTCTAACCAACCTTGAAAAACAATTCAGAAAGAAAAAATCTAGAGTAATGAAATTAATTGAATTTTTTTTCAATTATTTTTTCGAATGAAATAAAGATCACAAGAAGCACAAAAATTAACTAAAATCACTCCCCGGCAATGGCACCAAAATTTGGTGTGCTGTCGCGGGTACCCAAAAATAAAACCGATACCCAAAAAATAAATATGTAGCAGTGCAAGTAAGAATCATTCCCACGAATAGTGTTTAGCCTAGTTTTATGCTATGTGAACAATGATTGGAGGGTTTTGGATATAATGGAAACTATTTTAATAATCACAGCTACGAAACAATTCAAATTAAAGTATTGAAATCAATCAAAAGAACAAACCTTGGTCTAGGTCAACATCCACCATCGAAATTTACAACTGATCATTGATGCAAACATATCAATTCACACATTGAATATTCATCGTCAGAATTATTTTCGTATCTCTCCTTAGTCGTAGTTAATCAGAAACAAACAATCTGATTAACCCTAACTATTAAACAACCCAGGAAAAGTACACAAGGTTTAATCTAGCAGTAACCTTAAGAATTAGAGAGATCGATGAAAATAAACAACACAAGCACAAGCTTTTGCATTTAATTTAGTCGAATGCCCTTCCTAAAATATAAGAATTCCCAACGTAGTAAATCATTAAATCTTAGTTGCTTCACAAATCAGAGGAATCAAACAATTACGGATTTGATATCTAACTCAGCAGTAGATTGCAATGATTAATAAACTAGTAGGCCTCCCAGCGATTAAACAAGACAATCATGAAAATAGGCATAGAACAACATTCGATACTCAATGCATAAATCGAATAGTGAAAACAAATTAGATCTTACAGTTTATTATTAATTCTGAGGTTTCTGTCTCCTTTGACCAAGATTCAGGATTTAGCCACGCAGGGCCATGAAAAACAACTCAAATAATAACCTTGAATAATATGAAAAACGTCAACAACCCTAGAAACAAAAACAATCCCAGCTTTTATAGGTTTCTGAAAATTTGCAACTGCGCACGACTGTTCAAACGCCCTTACTACCGTTCGAACGGATCGGACTATCGTTCAAACGGTACGTCGAACACACTTCGAACAGTAAGACATGCTCTCTAAATCTTTCTAACGCTCTTCGAACCTGAATTTGACGTGTATCTGTTTGACGAAGCGTTCAAACACCTATACAACCGTTCGAATGCCTCTTGGGACCGTTCGAACGCCTCTTCGAATGCTGCGTGTATTTTTGCTCAAATTCGTCCCTTTTCAGCTAAGATCTTCTTCCTGGGCATCCCATAGCACCCTAAGTCAAAATATAAGAATAGTGAGTATCTTTAGGTACCAAATAAGTATAAAAGATTAAACATTACGGGATAAAAATATGATATTTGCATTCTCATCAAAGAACTACAAGCAAATCCTTCTGAAAAAGTAGATTGGGTTTATGAGATTCCTCTAAAAGAGCAGATTGGGTTCTTGAGCTTCCTCTGAAAAAGCATATTAGGTTTCCGAGCTTCCTCCGATCAAGAAGATTGGGTTTTCGAGCTTTATCTATCAAAAGCAAATTAGGGTTCCTGAGCTTTCTCCATCAAAAGCATATTTGGATTTCCGAGCTTCCTCTGAAAAAGCAAATTAGGTTTTCGAGCTTCCTCTGAAAAAGCAGAATGGGTTTTTGAGCTGCCTCTGAAAAAGTAAATTAGGTTTCCGAGCTTTTTCCATTAAAAGTAAATTAGGGTTTTTGAGTTTTCTCCGTCAAAAGAAAATTTGGATTTTCAAGCTTCCTCTAAAAAAATAGATTAGATTTTTGAGTTTCCTTTGAAAAAGCAGATTGGGTTTCTGAGTTTTCTTCTTCAAAAGCAGATTGGGTTTCCGAGCTTCCTCCGAAAAAGCAAATTAGGTTTCTGAGCTTCCTCCAAAAAAGCATATTTGATTTCCAAGTGTTCTCCATCAAAAGGAAATTAAGGTTTTCGAGCTTCCTTTAAAAAAGTAGATTAGGTTTTCAAGCTTCCTCCATAAAAGCGGATTGAGTTTCTAAGCTTTCTTCGTCAAAAGCATATTGGATTTTTGAGCTTCGTTCGAAAAAGCAAATTTGGTTTCTAAGCTTCCTTCGAAAAAGCAGAATGGGTTTTTCGAGCTTCCTCCAAAAAAATAGATTAGGTTTCCAAGGTTCTTCCAAAAAAGCAAATTAGATTTTCAAGCTTCATCTGAAAAAGCAGATTGGGTTTTCGAGCTTTCTCTGTCAAAAACATATTTGGTTTCAAGTTTTCTTCTATGCCCAAAACACTTTACGAGCTTAAAATTTCAAAACTCGAACCCTAGATTTCAAAAATACTTCCAATCCGGTCCATCCGATCGCCTCACAGTCAACATGGGATCCTTTCTTTTTTATTTTCCACCTTCGACAAGCAAAGACAGAAAAAGAAAGGCAGCTTTAAGCCCCCCATTTATTTTTATAGCATAATTTTCGGCCCAACCAGATCTAGTTTCGAACATTACAACACATTCGGGCCCAAACTGGCTTTTTCAAACTCCAGTCTAGTCAACTGGTCGCTTCCCAGGCCCACAAGGCTCAATTGAAGCTAAAAATACCATATTGCCCTTAGGCGCTCTAGGCAGTTTTCCAAGACTAGGGGGTCACAAGAACCATTGCAATCCAGGCAGCTTTCTAAGAATGGGCGATCTCAGGAACTAACGCCATCCAAGTAGCTTCTCCAGATAGGGCAATCTCGGGGACCAATACCTTATAAAATTTAAGATGGTTCACTTTTGGCACATGCTAGCACGCTAATGTAGAATGTCTGTCATCCGGTAACTCTTCGAGACTAGGCGATCTCAGGGACCAATATCACCCAACAGGTAGCTTTTTTAGACTAAGCGATCTTAGGAACCAACACCACCCAACAGTTAGCTTTCTGAGATCAGGTAGTCTTAGCGACCAACATCGCACATGTAGCTTTTTGAGACTGTGTGGTCTCAAGAAACAACACCTAGGTTAACACTAGTGCCTGCTAACCCGACTTAGTGAAAAATGACCAAACCTATTCCTTGGGCCTCCAGGGACGTCTTCGAGAAAGTTCAAAATCCCTCAAGATAGTAATTCCACCCTTGCAAAATGTCTTTAGACAATTAGGTGTACTTAAAATGCCATCTTGACCAATTCTGGTCCCGTTCTATCCAACTTTGGTAAAAAATGATCATTCTGCCCCTAGGCACACCAGCACAGCATAAGTCCATCAAGACGGTAAGCCCACCCTTTCAAAATATCCTTAGAAAATTAGGCATACTTAATATGCCATCCTGGCCAATTCTGGTCTCGTTTCGATCAATTTCGATCGAAATAACCATTTTACCCCTAGTAGGCCAAGTGTGCCCGAAACCACACAAACTCTGGATATCAAACTGGCATACCTTATTCTACGCCTATGTCCAATCCAAGGTGAGTCCCGTGACGCCAAACACTTCCAAGTCAAAGAAAGTCCCTTGGAACGTTTCACAGACACTCCTCTAGGGTTGTCTCTTCTTTCGATTCCCTAATTACAACGCACTGTCAAACGACTTGAGAAATATGTAAATCAGGGAGTTCCCAGGAGCCCGTCCATAGGTCTTTCCATTGATACGGCTCGATTGAATATATCACTTCTCGAAGCCCCTGATTTTGTGGCCTGAAAGTTGCCACTTTCAGAAACACCTGGAGCGTCTCACAAACGCTCCACTGGGGTTGTATTTTCTTTTGATTCTCTAATTATAACACGCTGTCAAACTAATTTAGAAATGCATAAATTAGAAAATTCCCGAAAGTATTTTCAGCGCACTTTTTATCGGTATAGTCCAATCAGAGAAATCATCCCCCGAAGGTGACCTAAAAACTGCTACTTTTGAACATCCACAGAGTGTATCACAGACGCTATGAAAAAGTGTGCTTTTGAACACACTTACCAAGGCAATATCTCACTCTTTCAAACACCTTTAAAGCCCCTCAGAAGTTCTCGGTTCTTGAGAAACAATAGGAAAACATCGTTAACGTGACCGATTTTTTTGAATATTTCCCAAATTACACAACTATCAAGGCAAAGTTAACACAAGACTTCCCGATGGTGGAGTTTATATTACATGTGCCCAGATTGTGATCAGATTAATCAAAACTTTGCTTGCTTCTCAAGATGAGTCAATACAAAGGGTGCCACGTGGCATTCAAGGCAAAAATTGCCTAAACGCATATAACACATGCGTCAGCTCCCAGCAGATTGCCTATAAATACCAGACCTCCCCCCTTGAATATTCAGCGCTGAAAATAATGTCAAAGCCCAACTAAAACATTCCTAGAACTTCAAAAAATCTTAAATACTCTACCTTTTTCAACCTTCCAAGCATTTATGCTAGATTCCACCCACCTTAAGCCCATACACATCATCCCTAAAGCCTCCAAAGCAAGACTCAAGCCATTTCTAGCCCACTTCAAGGCCATTAAAGACCATTCAAATCTCAGGCAAAGCTCTCCATTAAAGCTTGAAGAAGTTGTGAATACAAGGTAATATTTCTATTTACGTTTTGCAATCCCCACTCTTCTCTTTTGCCTCCTAGGCTATTTGGGATATTCTCTATTTTTAACTCTCATCTTCTATCCCTTTTTCTTGCATGCTTGGAACAAGAGAGCTACTAGGTCATGCCTAGAGGAAAGCTTGTGGGAGCCACCGTATAGGAGGATCTCTTATAAGTCTACTTTGAGATGATATGACCTTGAAGCACCTTACAATGTGGTGTGGCCTTTTAGCCTTGTATGATTTCTTAACACCTTTGCATATGGTTGCTATGCTCATGTATTGCATGAGTGGCTCCATTTTTTATGTTCAAAGCCATTTTTCAAACCCTTTAGCATTTCTAATCTCTACACATTTTCTAAAATTATTATTCAAGAATTTTTCTAAAAATGGCCTTAAGAGTTGGTTTCTTGAAGCCTAGTTTGAAGCTTTAGATTTATATGTCCTAGGGAGCTTTCTTTAAGCCCCTTGACTTTATTTTGTCCCATTGCATTTACCATCTTTAAGTTCCATTAAAATGGTTTTCAAATCTTATATTTCACTTTGATTTTTAAAATTTTACTCTATTGAGTTTTGTGGTTGAAATGGTTCTCATGGAACCCTCTCTTGAGTGGTCTCCTCATGTATTGACCATAGGAACCCTAGCTCGCCAGAGTGGTTTTCTACACCCCAAAAGTGCTTTTCAAAACAACTCTCTTCAAAAAGGGTTCTCAAAAGTCCATTATCTTTATTTTGCATAAAAAATAATTTTCTAAAACCGCCATTATATCTTGATTTTTAAAAGTTTGGCTTTTTTTAAGTTAGTGGTTATAATGGTCCTATTGAAACCCTCCTTCAAATGGTTTCAAAATATCAACCATATAAAACCTACACTTGATTAGAGCCCATTTTCCTGCAATGATCTTTCTCAAAATTCATGTAACTCTTCAGAGTTGTTTTCCAAGTCCTTTACAAAACATCTTGGTTTCCAAAACTCCTTTTCAAAATTCATGCATAAAACCATTTTCCTAAAACCACTATGCCAAAACCCTAGTCCAAAGCCATTTTTCAAAACCAACTTCCAAAACCCAAAGTTAACCTAACCCTAGTTGGCTAACCTTGGGACACCTCCAAACCCTAGGTTTACCTAACCCAAGTTAGTTAACCCTAAGTCAACCAAACCCCAGATTAACCAAACCTTAGTTAGTTAACCCTAGGTCTCTTTGACCCTAGGTTAACCAAACCCTAGTTAGTAAACCCTAGTTAGCTAACTCTAGGTCAATCCAACCCTAATTCAACCTAACCCAAATTAGTTAACCTTAGGTCATCCCAACCATGGTTAGAAGGCTTCAAAGACTCCAATTCCAAACTTCTTTTATTCCCTTTTTTCAATTAAAAAAATCATTTTCATGGTGTGCATTCAAAAAGATCCTACGCTCTTGAGTTTTCAAAAATTAATTCAAAAGTTTTTTCTAATTCTTCCATACCCTATTCCAAAATATTTTCAAAATTCTCTTAAATTTGTCTTGACAAAAGTGGCTAGACACTTACCATTTTCACAAGCTATTTTCAAAAGTAATTTCAAAACTCACAACTCTAAAGTGAACTTAACCCTCTCATGGTTAAGGTTTCCTTAGAGAAAGTGACACATCAAGTTTGACCTTCTAAGGTCTATATAGGGTGTCGAACCCTAAATGCTTTTCAAAAACCTTTTTCAAAAGTCTTTTTTCAAACATCACATTCTTGAAGCAACCCTAATCCTTCCATGATCAGGATTGTTCAAGTATAAGTGAGATATTCAAGAAAGATTCAATAACCCTAAAGTTTTAAAAACTAAAGGGAAGTCTCTAGCCCCTTTTCCAAACATGTTTTTAAAACTCATAGCTCTAAAAGAATTTAGTTCTTCAATGACTAACCTCTTAAAGGTGATGAAACATTAAACATACCTGTTATAAAGTATTCAAAAACTACTTTCAAAAGTTTTTTGAAGACAAGTTTACAAGGTTATTTCCAATCCAAACTCTACCTCCAAAGTTTTCAAAATATTTCCAAAACTCACTTGAGTTGTTTCAAAAATTTCCAAAACTTGCTTGAATTATTTCAAAACCTTTCCAAAACTCTCTTGAGTTATTTCAAAACCTTTTCAAAACTCCCTTGAGTTGTTTTAAAAATATTTCAAAACTCTCTTGAGTTAATTTAAAAAAACATTTAAAATCATCTTCAAATCCAATTTTAAAAACACTTCAAACATCTTAACTCCTATTTCAAAGGCATTTTTCTAAACTCTCAAGTTCTTTTTTTTTTTTTTTCAAAGATCTCAAAGCATCTTCAAAACTTTTCAAAGACCTCAATGCATCTTCAAAATTTCCAAAGGCCCTAACGTGCCTATTTTTCAAAACTAAACCCCAATGTGCCTTCCAATGGCCTCAATACTCCTATTTTTTATCGGGCCTTTGCCTGAACTATGAACGACCTGATTCTCACCAAATGAGATACGTAGACAACCTTCAAATAGGTGTGGTCATAACTCTATTTTAAGTCAAATATCCTTTTCAAAAATGTTGTCAAGTCTAATTTATTTTCAAAAACGTTTTTAAATTCGATCCTTTCAAGTCTTTCAAAACTTACATCATTACATCATCTCATCCCAAAAGCGATGACCAAATCATTTTTCAAAATTCTAAAGTAGATATTAAGTGGACATTAGTAGCCGGTTATTCAAGTGAGTGAACCAAAAGTGATTAGACATGTAGACAACAAAAGAGCGAGGTAGAATATTATCCTAGGATTTCTTCCCTACACGTAACCAACCTCCAAATCTATAATCATTGTTTTCAAAAGGCTAAAATGGAGTTATTTTCAAAAATGGATTAAATTTTTCCAAAGGTTTCTAAACAATCCATTTTCTTAAAATCCCTCACAAGATAAAGTTTTCAAACATTTTCCAAATACCTAAGTGTAGTCCTCGGATTACAATTAGTTTTTAAGTGACTTAGCATATCTTTAATTATGTTAGTTGGCAACTCCAAACTTTTTTCAAAAGTCCTTGATTCAAATCAATTTCAAGTTCAAACCTAGTAGCACTCGTCCTTCTAGGATGATGAGTTCTAACGAGAGAGTAACGCGGGTTTCTCACAATTCTTGAGTGGGAAAAACCAGGGTACAACAAGGGTGAATTGGCTTTCAACAATAATCACAATTAATTTTTAACTAAAAACTAATTAAGCAATAAGATTAAATAATCTAATAGCAAAATCAAAGTGTGTGTGCAATTTGTTTAGGCAATCTCAAACAAGAAGTGAAAAACAAAGCACAAAATGAACACAATTATTTACCGAGGTTCAGTTACAACTCGTGACCTATGTCCTCACCCTTAAGACCCCATTGAAAGCTCTTCTACTATGCAATGAAGAATTACAAAGCAGGTGCTAGTTAACCAAGTGCCTAGCTCACTTCTTACAAGAGCTCTTCCCAAGCTCTCAAATCTCCTCAAGTGATTTTGTCCAAGTTTCACTCAAACTTAAAAGTGTTTTTAACAAGAACACTCAAACTTACAGGTTTACAAACCCACCCAAATAGAGTAAATGAGGTTCACACCAAGTATCTCTCTCAAAGAGTGGATAGAACAAGTGTAAGATCAGTAAATGCCCCAATATCTCAGCAAAATAACTGTAGCAGCTAGGGTTTATGCTTTTAAATTTGATTTAGCACTTGAATGTGTGTCCTCTCTGTGTATAAATATTATGGGGGTCTTGTATATTTAGTCTTGCATTGATTCTTGCCATGGGTGGTGGTTAGAAGTATTTTTAATGCAAGATCAAACTATTGGAATGCTAAAAAAAAACTAACCGTTACAATGGCATAGGTTGACCCTTCGGCTACATGTCTCAACTTCTTCCTATTCTGATCACTGCTCTTTAAGCAATCTACCTCCATGTGTTGACTCTTGATGAATGACTGTTGACTCCATTGAGTTTTAGCATGTATCTCTAAGGTACTGTCTCTATGTGTTGACTCTTATAGGCCCATGTGTCGACTCTTTCAAGAGCATTTTCAAAGTCATGCAATCTGTCTCGATGTGTCAACTTCTATAGGCTTATGTGTCAACTCTTTTAAGAACATTTTCAAAGTCATGCAATTTGTCTTGATGTGTCGACTCCTGTAGGCTCATGTGTCGACTCCTAGAGTGGATGTGTAGACTCTTGCCAATTCCATAGGCTTTTTTTTGTTGGACTTCTTTAACCTTCTTTCAACCCTTCAAGTACTTGAATGATGTTCCAGATTAGGCTTCTAAGACTTTGAAATGTCTTCTTTTATGCATACTAGTCTTCAAGAACTTCTTTAATCAATCATAGCTTCACTTGGTTTGTTGAGACTTCATCAAATCTTCCAAGACTAGTGATATTCTTTTCATTTAATCTTAGCACCTTCAATCTCTTCAAGATGAAATCATTTCAATTTGATTGCATCTAGGACTCTTCGATCCATATCTTTCATCTTCTTCAAGGTTTCAACACATTCTTCAAATATATTTGACAAGCTTCACAAATTCTTCAATGCATTCAAGATATTAAGCTTCAAGTCATAGTTTAATTAATGTTTGATATAATCTGCATATTACGTAAAGTAATTAGATACTAAACAAAGTTTTTTTATCATCAAAATCTAGGCATGGAGTAAACAATCTCCACCTTTTTGATGATTGACAAAACTTTTCAAAACATGAATAATAAGCATCAAGTATGTGTGTGTTGGTGCAAAAGTGTAGAAATTCATACCTAAATTTTCTCCCCCTTACTTAAAGAGTCTAAGCACTTGGTGCTTCGTATCAAACAATAATAACACTTCTCTCCCCCTTAAGAAATGTAAGCTCCCCCTTGTTTAAGGAGTTTATTACTCCCCCTTACTTAAGGAGTTTAAGCACTTAGTGTTTTCTATCAAACAACAATCACACTTCTCTCCCCCTTAAGAAATTTAAACTCCCCCTTGTTTAATGAGTTTATTGTTCCCCCTTGCTTAAATTTAAGCACTTGGTGCTTTGGTACTTTTTAATCCATATACAACGAGAAAAATAATTATTCTCTCCCCCTTTTTAACAATCAATCAAAAAGAACTAGAAATACAAGTAAAAGATAGGTACAATAGCAACACAAATCTTAAAACAAGTTTAATGTTACAATTAAGTGAGCAAGCAGAGCAGTTTAATCAACCAATTAATTAGCAAATTGCACACAGTCACATTAAAGATGTTATACATCAATAATATGTATATATTAGGCATCAATAGATGTTAAAACATCCAATCATCAATCATATTAATATCAAATGTCTTGCGAATGACATATCATCCTTTTAAAATAATATAGTTCAGAAAATAAATATGTTAAAGTGAAAGGTGCAAGTGAGAATGCAAGTATGAGGTTGCTTCAAGTGTCTTTAAGAAATGATGAAGGTGATGGTGTGAGTTTAACTGGATTTTCTGGAGTGTTGGAGAAATTCTTCCTAGGTCTGGGTCTCAACCCATGTTTGTGATAGGTTCTGGTTGTCTTGGCTTTCTCAGTGGCTTCTTTCTCCTTTTTTCCAGGAACTATTTCTTGTTCCTCTGGTTCCTCACCTCCTTCTTTTTCTCCTTCTTCTTCGTCCTCTTCTGCTTCTTCTTCTCCTCCATCTTCTTATTCTTCTTCATTATCCTCTTGTTCTACAAATTCTACTGCTAGTGAGTTAAGGGGTTGGTAATCTATGCCAATTACTCTCTTGATATACTTTTTCAGATGTTTAATTGAGAGGTTAATGGCTTGCAGTAGATCTTTATTCATTTTCTGCCCATCATTGACAATAGCTCTCACTTTGGTCTCTAAGAACTTTAGCCTCATAGCTCCATTGTCAACTTTTGTATCTATTTTGGCAAAACATTTTCTCATTATATGTCTGCATTCCTTTCAAGATTGCCAAAAGTAAAGACATGTCCACAGACCTATTAGATGGAATAAGGCCCATAGGAAAATGTTCCCTTGAGGCATCCTCTGTTTCAGCATAAGACGCTTCACCTTTTTCAACTTGTTTGTCCTTTGCAAGTGCAAAGCCTTCAGCCTTCTCCTTCCTAGGGGACCAAACCTTATTCACTTTATGATAACCCATTTTCTTGAGGGTTTTCTCATTGTACTCATCACACAAAGGTTTAGGCGCCTTTTTCTTCTCTCCTGTAAAGTCAACCTTAAAGTGCTTAAACACTTTGGTTAGAAGCATTCCATAAGATATACTCATTTTCCTTTGGAGGGCCTTCAACATGTGATCCTTAATAAACATGACCAGGTCAATTTTGGTGTTGCTAATGTAAGCCCAAAGAAAGAACAATTCCTTTTCAGAGATAAACTCAAACTTTCCACTTTTAAGAATTAAAATCCTACAAATGAAATGATGGACAAATCTAATGTCCAAAGGTAGGTTCTTGGCTAAGGGTTGAATGCTTGCAGCAGTTTGTTCTCCTTAGAGAGTAGTCAATTGAGTTTTTCTATCTATCTCCTTCTTTTGAACTTCACCGCCACTACCAATTCCTAGAATATGGCAAATCACATCTTTAGTAATGGCGAATGAGACTCCTTTTACCCAACTATCAATGTCTTGGGTGCCAAAACCTCTGTTGGCATGGGTATAAACCTGCTCAACTAATTCGGGATACATATCTTTCCTAATTTATGTCATTGATTTTCAACTAAGGGCATCTAATCTAGACTCAAATTCAAAGTTCTCCTTAGCAAAGAATAGGAAATTTATTCATCTATCATTCAAAATTGGCTTCAAAGAAAATATTGAGTAATACTTAGCTTTAGCTTCATTGCTAGAGAAATTCAAAATTCTCCTCAATAAAGAATAGGAAATTTATCCATTTATCATCCAAAATTAGCTTCAAAGAAAATATTGAGTATTACTTAGGTTTAACTTCATTGCTAGAGAAGTAGGTTTCGTTTCTTTCAATCTACCCTTCATCTTGAATAGTTCCCTTTGATTTCTTCTTCTTCTCATGTCCCATAGAGGATTTCCCATGATCCTTTCTCTTTTTGCTTCCAGCCATCTTGAGTGTCAACACTTCTAGGGTTTTCTTCTTTTTCTTCGACTTGTCAAACTTTGGTGCCATAGAAGATGGATTAAAGGATGAATGAAGGTTGGGAATAGGTTTGGAGGGATTGAAATAGGTGTATAGTGGGAGTTGATAGTGAGTTGTGGAGAGATTTGATCGTTCTTGTCACTTGGAGGAACTTCTTGTCGAGAGAGAATGAGAAAGAGGGATATTTAATTTTACTGAATAAATAGGGGTATTTAAAGTTACTGAGCAACCACACAGAAGTGTCAACTCTTGGCTTCGAGTGGTCGACTCTTTTCTTGCAAAATTGCTTTTGAACTCTTTGGTAAATGGGTCGACACTTGGCATTGTAAGGGTTGACATTTTTCACCAGAAGCTAATCATAAGCTATTCTCAAGAAATAGGGGTCGACTCTTTGAAGTCAGGGGTCAACTCTTCATTCATGAAATGTAAAATATGACTTATGAATGACATGTAATGCATCAAATAAGTATTTCATTAATTGTAGAGATACAATAGTATTATTCAACATAAAAAAAAACATACAAATCTAGTAAAATATTGGATTACTCATTCCTAATTCTCTTCTAATCATGCAAAACCTATCCTCACTCAATGGTTTTGTGAATATATCAGCAAAATGGCTCTCAATGCTTACAAAGTCAAGTTTAATATCACCATTTTGCACATGATCACACATAAAATGATGTCTAATTTTAATATGTTTTTGCGAGAGTGCTGAAGGAGGTTTTTGGTCAAATTGATAGGACTTGTGTTATCACATCTGATTGGGATATGTTCAAAGGTCAATCCAAAATCCTCTAGTTGGTATCTTGAGCACAACAGCTTCTAGCTACAATGTACTTTGCCTCGACAGTAAAGAGTGCAACTAAGTTTTGTTTCTTACTAAACCATGAAACAAGCATATTATCAATAAATTGACAAGAGCCACTTGTGCTCTTTCTATTAACTTTACTACTAGCATAGTCAACATCAAAATAGCCAATCAAGTTTAAAGATGTGCATTTAGGATACCATAATCCAAGGTTAGGTGTGTGCTCGAGATAATTAAAAATTCTTCCAACAGCTACAACATGTGATTCCTTAGGATTAGATTGAAATCTAACACATAGGCATACACTGAACATAATATCATATCTGCTAGCAGCTAGATAGAATAATGAGCTAATCATACTTCTATATAATTTGGTATCTACAAAGATACCTTTCTCATCTGTGTCAAGCTTTGTTGAAGTATTTATGGAAGTGCTTAATGGCTTTGCATCCTCTATATCAAACTTCTTGAGTAAGTCTTTGATGTACTTAGCTTGCTTTATGAAGATGCCTTCTTTTGATTATTTGATTTGAAGTCCAAGGAAGAAGTTAAGTTCTCCCATCATGCTCATTTCAAATTCACCCTACATACATTTAGCAAATTCTTTGTAAAGTTTCTCATTAGTAGAGCCAAGTATAATGCCATTCACATAAATTTGCACAGTAAGTATATCATGGTCTCTAATCTTTATAAAAAGTGTGGTATCAACCTTTCCTCTTATGAAATCATTTTCAATCAAGAATTTGCTTAACCTTTCATACTAAGCCCTTGGGGCTTGCTTTAAATCATAAAGTGTTGTTGTAAGTTTGAAAACATGATTTAGAAATTTTGAATTTTCAAAACCAGGAGGTTGTTTAACATAAACCTCTTCACAAAAAAAAAACTATTCAAAAATGCACATTTTACATCCATTTGATAAAGTTTGAAATTTTTTAAACATGAAAATGCAAGTGACATTCTAATAGCCTTTAATCTAGTTATAGGTGCATAAGTCTCATGAAAATCAATTCCTTCTTCTTGACTATAGCCTTGAGCTACAAGTCTCGCCTTAATTCTCATAACAGTTCCATATTAATCCATTTTATTTCTAGACACCTATTTGGTTCCAATTATAGGATGATGTTTAGGCCTGGGAATAAGATTCCAAACTTCATTTCTTTCAAATTGATTTAACTCATCTTGCATGACCATAATCCAAAATTCATTATTTTCAGCTTCTTGAAAACATTTTGATTCAATTTGTGATAGAGAGGCAAGATGGTTACATATATTTCTAAGAGATGATCTTGTCTTTATCCCTTGTGATGGATCACCTAGTATTTGCTCAGTTGGATGGTTATAGACAAACTTCCATTCCTTCGGCAGCCCTTGATTCACATCCAGTTGGCTTGCAGGAATGTTTTGGTATCCTGTCTCTTGTAGTGGAGCTTCACTTTGAGTTAAATTGATGTTCAGCTTATCCAAGTTTTGTTCCACATCATCTACATCATCACTTACAATATTCTTTGGTAAAGAATTTAGTTCATCAAAAGTAATATGCACTGATTCTTCAACAACTAAATTTTTCTTATTAAAAACTTTGTAGGCTTTGCTACGTGTGGGATATCCAAGGCATAAACCCTCATCAGATTTTGCATCAAACTTACCAAGGTTGTCCTTATTGTTATTTAACACAAAGCATTTGCATCCAAAAGCTCTAAAGTATGAAACATTAGATTTATTGTCTTTCCAAAGCTCATATGGGGTTTTGTTTAAAGATTTTTTCACCAAAACTCTATTTAAAACATAGCAAGCTGTGTTAATAGCTTGAACCTAAAAATATTTTGGCAAATTATTTCACAAAGCATTGTTCACCATATTTCTTGCAAAGTCTTATTTTTCCTCTCAACAACTCCATTTTATTAAAGAGTTCTAGGTGTTGAAAATTTGTGTCCAAAACCATTTTTATCACAATATATTCAAAAGGTTTGTAATCAAACTCACCACCATGGTCAGTCCTAATTACTATGATTGTAAATCATTTTTCATTTTGAACCTTTTCGCAAAACTTGGTGAAAAAAATAATTGTTTCATCCTTATGAGCTAAAAAGAATGTCCAAATGTATCTTGAGTAATCATCAACAATAATAAGAGCGTATTGCTTACCACTTAGACTTAAGGTTCTAGTTGGTCCAAATAAATCCATATGCAAAAGTTGTAGTGGCCTAAAAGTAGAGAGCATATTAGTGGATTTGAAAGAAATTATGGTTTACTTCCCCAACTGACGTGCATCACAAATTTTTTCTTTTTCAAATTTGAGTTTGGGAAGACCATTCACTAGTCATTTTTTAAAATTTTTGAAAGAATGCCCATACTAATATAACCAAGACTCTTATGCCACATCCAATTATTGTTATTGCTCATAGTAGCAATGCATTTTATTTCGCAAGAAGATAAATCATTTAAGTTGAAAGTGTAAATACTGCCTTGTCTATGTCCAGTCAATATAGTCTTGTTGTTATTTATGTGTACTACAATACACTTAGAAGATTCAAATATTACCTTACAACTTTTGTCACACAATCGACTGGTGCTCAACAGATTATGCTTAAGGCCTTTAACAAGTGAAACATTTTTAATTGAAGTAGAGGAGTTTTTACCAATACTACCTATACCAATGATCTTGCTTTTTTTATTGTCTCCAAAAGTGACCAAACCTCCATCCTTTGGTGTGAGAGATGTGGAATGAGATTTACCTTCAGTCATATCTCTTGAACAACCATTGTTCAAATACTAATGGTCCTTTTTGAATTTTGCTTGAAGATATACCTACAAGAACATCAGCTCAAACCTTCACCTTTGATACCCAAATCATTTTGGGTCCATGGGAGTTAGTTTTCAATGGCCTTTTGGGGACCCAAGCATTCTTAGGAGCATGAGATTTTTGTATAATGTGACATTGCTATCTAGATGACCTCTCTTTTGACAATAAAAGCAAGTAATTTTTTTTTTTAAAAACTTTTTATCTTTGAAAAGATTATAGCCTATTCTAGCCCTGTCAAGAGAATATTTTTGTTTACCAAACATGGCATCAAACTTTTCTTTCCCATCAACACATTTTGCAAGTGATTTTTCTAAATCATTTACTCTTTCTTTCGAAACATAATTCTCTTTGTTCAAGATTTTATTTTCATTTTTTAAATCTTCACTCTCCTTAGTGAGTGTCGATACCATCTATTTTAGAAAACTATTTTTTATGCTCATCTTTTTAAATTTAGTAAGTAAATCATCAAAAACATCTTATAACTCATCAAATGAAAAACTAAATGGTTTAGTGTGTACTACCTCAAATTCCTCCTCTTGTGCCATGAGACATAGGTTTGCAATTCCTTAAGGTTCAGCTTTCTCATTGAGCTGGATTCCTCATCTTCACTCTATGTAGTAGCTAGAGCCCTTCTTCCTTTTCTTTTCTTTTCTTTCTTCTTTAGCATAGGACACTCAACTTTAATGTGTCCTGGCTTCTTGCATTCATAGCATATGATGGTTGAATCCTTGTTGTTGAGTTTAGCCTTTGCTTCAGGCTTCTTTCCTTCTTTCCACCTTCTTTTCATGAATCTCTTGAACTTCCTTATAATGAGGGTAAGATCTTCCTCATCTTCATATTCACTTCCAGGTTCATTTTTAGATGTGATAGACTTTAATGCAATGGATTTCTCCTTTTTGTACTCCTCTTCTTGAGCATTTTGCTTTTGAGTCAGCTTATAAGACATTAGAGATCCAAAAAGTTCCTTAAGTGGCAATATGTTGAGGTATTTAGCTTCTTGTATAGTTGTCACCTTGGCTTCCCATGTCTTTGGCAATAATCTTAGAATCTTTCTCACTGTTTACTATTAGGATACACTCTTCTAAAAGACTTTAAGCTATTAACAATGCCAGTGAATCTAGTGAACTTTTTAGTTATAGACTCATCAGATTTCATCCTAGATAGTTTATAATTATGTACAAGAATATTAATCTTGGACTCCTTGACCTGATTGGTCCCTTCATGAGTCACTTCAAGTCTATCCCAAATTTTCTTGGTAGATTCACAAGTAGAGATCCTATTGAATTCATTTGAGTCTAATGCACAATATAAAATGTTCATAGCTTTAGCATTGGATTGCAAAAGCCTCAAGTCATTCTCATCCCATTCATTTTTAGGTTTAGGGATGACTACCCTTTCAATGGTCTTGGTGGGAGTTTTAGGACCATTAACAATGATCCTCCATAACTTGTAGTCAATAGATTGGATATAAATTCACATTCTATTCTTCCAATAGTTGTAGTTTGTCCCATTAAACATGGGAGGTCTATTGGTGGATTGACTCTCACCTAGAAAGCTTCCAAACATGATTGTCATGGATCAACTCTAAGGATGTTAAACATTTAAATGTAGAGTACTAGCTCTGATACCAATTATTGGCCCAAGAGTACAACTTAAGAGGAGGGGTGAATTGAGTTTCAATAATAATTACAATTAACTTTTAACTAAAAACTGATTAAGCAATAAGATTAAACAATCTAATAGCAGAATCAAAGTGTGTTTGCAATGTGTTTAGACAATCTCAAACAAGAATTGAAAAACAGAGCACAAAATGAACATAATGATTTACTAAGGTTTAGCCACAACTCGTGACCTACGTCCTCACCCTCAAGACCCTTTGAAAGTTCTTCCACTATGCAATCAAAAATTACAAAGCAGGTGCTAGTTGACCAAGTGCCTAATTCACTTCTTACAAAAATTCTTCCCAAGCTCTCAAATCTCCTCAAGAGACTTTGTCCAAGCTTTACTCAAACTTAAAAACGTTTTTAATAAGAACACTCAAACTCACAAGTTTACAAACCGCCCCAAGTGTAAGATTAGTAAATGTCCCAATATCTCAGCAAAGCAACTGTAGCAGCTCAGGTTTATGCTTTCAGATTCAATTTAGTACTTGAATGTGTGTCCTCTCTGTGTATAAATGTTGTGAGGGTCTTGTATATATAGTATTGCATTAATTCTTGCCATTGGTCATGGTTGGGAGTATTTTTAATGCAAGATCGAACTATTGCAACAGTAAAAAAAACTAGTTGTTATAGTGGTTTCGGTCGACCCTTCGGTTGTACGTGTCAACTCTTTCTTGTTCTGATCACTACTCTTTAAGCAGTCTGCCTCCATGTGTCGACTTATGATGAATGAAATGTTGACTCCTTCAAGTTTTAGCATGTATCTCTAAGGCACTGTTGATCACTCCAAAATAGTGGAATTGATACTCGCCAATGTGCGGTTATGAAGCAATATAAACTTGAAAATCCGAGATCGATCCACATGCAAGCAGGTTGCACAAAACCATGCGACTAAGACAATCCTCTTGATTGCTCACAAAACCCTAATGATTTGCTCCTAAAATGAAAATAAGAATTTAATTGTTTTGGAAAGGTTTGTTTATCTAACCTAATTCGAGAACAAAATTGACTAGTTTGAAAAGATTTGGTGTTTGAGATAATAAAGAAAAGTCCTGGGATAAATTGATCCAATTAATTGCTTCTCTTAGAATTCTGAAGGAGATAATCTAATAGCTCAAATCCTTTGACTACGTCACGAGTCTCGAATTCAGAAGATTTAGAGATAAAACCAAGTGTTCTTCAAAACTTCAACTTCTAGAATAAATAGGATTGTTAGAATCAAGGACAAATACCATCGATTTACACAGTGCATATACTGAATATAGATTCACACATAAACATTATCCAACAGAATCAAACGTCCAAGTTTTCGAAGGTTTTTTGAATGAAGAGGAAGAAGAAAAGATAACCAGAAAATTTAACTTTGAAATCAAGAACCTACCTCCTTCATTCATCCAAGATCATCAATTGATCTTCACTCTTGATCCCGAGATGAAAGGATTTAGCTACTCATCTCCATATATGGAAAAACATGAAGTGATAGGCACAATATCAAAAATATAGATCTAATATGAAAAAAAAATAAGAACTTGAATTGAGATTGATTTTTATTGAATTCTAGTTAAAATGATTGCAAGAAATAATTGAATCTATGTTAATCTATACTAAAACCTATGAAAAACCTTAACAATACTCTCAAAGTCGAACCCTTTCTCTTGGGGATAAGAACAAATATATATACTCAAGCTAGAGTTATAATCCTAACAGAAAACAACAAATTTCGATGCAAGTCTGAGGTCGTCATCCGGACATTACTTTTAGTTCAATTCTTGTCGTTCGAACGGTGTCTGAACACCCATGGGAAGTTCACAATCAGCTCTCTGTATCTCAACCCATCGTTCGAATGGTGTTCGAACGGCAGGTTCAAGTGCACTTATCTAGTCTCTAAATCTCACTACTGCAGTGGATGTCCGAACAGTGTTTGGACGATGGGCTTAGTCACCTATTGCTCCCATCAATGCTTTAAGCTCCATTTCTTGTAAAAATAAGACTAAAGTAAGTAAGTACTAAAATATAGCTAAAATGGCATTCACAATTCTAAACTAAGGATAACAAAGCACACGTTAGAGTGTTATGATTGCATTTTATGACCGCAATCACAACCCCCCCCCCCCCAACTAGCTTTTTGCTAGTCCTTAGCGAAACTAAGAAAAGAAAACATAATCTCCACTTTCGTTGGAGTCCCGAGTGCATTTAACCCATGCACCAAGCCTTTAAACCCCTAGGTTACCCCTAGTGGATGAGTAGTGTCTCGTGAGTCTTTCCAGTAATGGTACCCACAAACATCAAGACATGTCAACCAACCAATGATAACACAACAATCGAGGCATACGATAACTTCACTTAAGGTAACTCTCAATTCAACCTCCATCATGAATCATGCAAGGTAAGGACATGAAAGCATACAAGAAAAACTTCATATTACCATGCACTAACAATGCAATACAATTCAAATGAATCGATATCATACAACCTCATCCTTCATGTTTTGATTCAAATTCTCACCAGACATACACTCACATAGAAGTGGATACATAGTTCTCATAGTGGACTGCTCCTTTTAAGAAGAATTGTAAAAATCATGCAACAAGAGCAATTCTAATCATCAAAAACCGATAAATTGTAAGTTTATTGAACTTGGCATAGCTTCATGAAAGGATATTTGTTGTTTAAGTATAATTAGAGAATCAAAATTATGACTTATACACAAAAGAATTGATAACTCATGTAATTCCGGATATAGTAGGGCCATATGAAAGAAGAGCCGAGAATGGGGACAAAAGAGGAGACAATAGAATTCAACATATGCCTTGCGTACTACGCAAGTTGATCAATGAACATTTATTGCCCGTTTCTCCACTTTTTCAACCATATTACACCTTTTCGACTTCTTTCTCTTTTTTTTCTTTTCTTCTTTAATTTTCCTTTCATCCCTTTTTTTTTTCTTTTTTCACTTTCCTTTACTTCTCAACTCAATACACTTCCGAATTCACAGATAGATATGCAATGTATCGACTCGGGAATTTAGCATTGATGAACTTTTAAGCCCATGTGTACACGAATATCAAGAGAAAGAAATAACCAGGAACAGCTCGAAAGGATGAAATGGCCTCAATCTACTATATTAAAAACATCAAGTCAAAACTTCAAGATAGTATAAGGTGTCAAGAACTCCAACTACTACCTAACACCAAATCGAAATCAAGCACAATGAAACTATCCAATGAGTGTAGATCAATAAAATAACCTTGAATAAATGTAAATCACTCTCAAAAGACGATAAATAGGCTCTAAAGCTCGCAAGGTATAAAATCTCCACATTATATGGATGAAAAGTGCATACAATTATCAACACTTGATATCATATGACAAGACAGTACACAATGATGTGATCCCCCTCCTGTAATACTTTCGTGGCAAAAACTTGTAATGCATCAAAGGAGAAGTTAACTTGACAATTACGCTCAAGTTTAATCACATAAACGCCTCAAATTAATCTCAATTCATAGCTTGCATTGACATGACTTAACAATTGTCCCATATCTCAAATTCTCTACACATCCACACATAATAACATCATCATAAATACCTAAACGTAGCAAGGAAACAATATACTCAAGAAACCAGAAAAACTAACCTGAGCAATCTCACAATAATCGATATAGACATGAAATTGTACTTGAGATAGTCATTTCAAATACCAAAATGTAATGTACAAAACATAATCATCCATCAATTTAACAATAGCATAATCATCATATACAGTCATCCATAGAGTTTTAGATCTAACAAAAATACATAACAATACAAAACCATATCTAAACTCATCAAAACAAAGAACTCTCTCTCTCTAATCATCATTGGTGACCTCATCATAGTCATCGTCATCCCCGTCTTTCTTCTGTCCTGCCACATGCTTGAGGATCAACTCCATTAATGCTGACTGATGATGCATGATCGTTAGCTGCTCCTTCTGTACGGCCTCCACTCTCATCATCCTCTCCATCATCTCTGCCTCAAAATCCTGACACTCCTTCACATACGCCTCCCACATCTCCTTCGACAATGAAAACTCCCCTTCTAAACCCGGCTGCCTAGCATACTGTCTCTTAGACCGAGAGATAGTCTTGAGGGTGATCTTACCCTTAGACTTTTCCTGTATGGCATTGCTAGGAATCTTTACTTCGGACACCCAAAACAGCTTAGTCAGAAGGCACCTATGAAGAATACCAGTCAGAGGTGACGGGTTGGTGTACAGGGTAAATAGGTGCATGAACATGTAACGTAGTAAGTCAATGGTAAGGCCCGCCCCGGTAGCCCATAATAACTGGGCTCTCATCAAAGAAATCGCGGCCAACCGGGACAATGGTAGAAGGTTATGACAAGACCAGATAAACATGGGGAGGTATCTCTCATTTAAAAACTTTTTCTTTGTTTGGGTCTCTCCAGGTCTCGGTGCTCCAGGTTTAAAGACCGCATTACACACAGCTTCAGTCGCATTCGATCCAAGTCCTGGCCACGCAAACTAAGCATTCTCGACCCTTGGAATACCATAATGCTAGACAAATATGTTCGAGGTGAGAACAACAGGGGTTCCTCTAACCCATGACTCCAACTGCTCCTTCCCGGGGGTGTCATCAGCCTTATGGATATTAGCCATGAATTCCCTACACATCGTGATAATGGCCACTCCCAAATACTCAGCAAATGTCCCCCAACTCCATCTCTTGAACTCCCTGGCCCAATCAAAAGGTGGCCCTCTAAAGCTCTCAAGGTCAATGGGTGGCTCAACGGCCACCCCTCGTTTGGTGAAGGCCATTTAATACAATTGTTCGGCCTGAAAGGTGTTGAACGAGGTTTGGTCAAAAGTTTGAACTTGATCTTGGGTCGCAATAGCGGCTAAATGACGGGTCCTCACCTCTAACGAGGTAGGCATTTAGCCAGACTCAGGTGGTGGGGTGGCACTCGAGGATGGTGGTGCATTAGTGGTACTCTTTGTGAGTTTTGTACTCTTCTTAAAGGCCATGGGTGGTTTAGGGGGCATTATAGGTGTAACGGCAATGGTTTACTTCACAACTTTACAACAATCCACCACAGCTCCAACAAAACCCGACAAGCTGGCAATCCCACTCCCCAACTATCAATCACACGTCATCATTTATCCAACAACAACAAAATATATATATATACAAAATAACCACAATGAATACCAATAAAAATACAAATTTAATCGGTTTTGTGATGTGGAGTTAACAACTACCTCATACTAGACTGAGAACCTAGCCAAAATCACACCAAAAACTCGTAGAAGATGACTTCCCCTCCTTAGAACCACACACACACTCTCTCTCTAGAACTCGAAACTATTTTGTGTGGGAATGAGAGAAACTGATTCATTCGAATAAGTTTGATTCAGGGGCTGGTCATCCAGACGACCAAAATAGGCTAAAATATAATGTTCGGACGATAGCCTCAAGTTAGCGTATGTTTTACTTAGCTGCCTCTTTGACTGGCCTGATCATCCAAACGTTGAAATACATGCATTTTGGGCTATCTGGGCGACTAAAGGGTTTATTCGGAAACCAACCGTCGTCTGAACGGCGTTTGAACGACCAATTCAGTATCTCTTTTTCCATAAAACTTCAGAGAGCATTGTTTTTATCTATATTGAGCGTCCGAACGGCGTTCGAACGTCTGGTGCCGAGAAGCACAAATTCAAAAATTTTCACAGATCTATTTTTCACTATTTTTCATCTACAAATCCATCCATATTTAAAAATTTGCAAAGATTTTCAAGAACCATCCCCCCCACAACTTGAAATGTGCAATGACCCCAATGCATGAAGATCGAGGCATGTGGTAACACGAATTGGATGAGAGGTAATGATCCAAAATAAAATTTGACCATGTAACGTATTGGGATCAAAACTAGCCCAGCTAAGGTATACGTCCAAAATGCTGAGTAAAAATCATAAAAACAATGACTAGAAAAAAAAAAAAAAAAAAACTAAACCAGTTCCCTACACATTATAAATCTAGGAAAAAGGAAGCAATGAGTCGAAGCTAGATAAAAACACGAGTCCGCAACGACTCGATTTCAGCCTTTAACTCTTTAATCTGTACGTCTAAGTCCTTTAGAGAATGCGAAGGTTCATCATCTTCTGATGGAGGGGTGGCACTCTCGAGATGCTTAAAGAAGAAGTCCAACCCCAAAATTAGATGGCCAGAATGCTGGATAGTGTCTACATGTAGAGCAAGGACTCGGGAATTTTTCAACAACTGGTAAATCAAGAGACCGAATGGTAGAGGTTCATGAGAGCAACGTGATTCCACAACGGCCTTCAAAATAAGGTTTGGAAGATCGACAGCATATCCCTTGCCAATGGTATACAACCACAAGCAACGTGATCGGGGCACTATAGTGACAGAGCTCGTCTCGGGAATGATGTTGGTAGCTACAATTAAGTTCAGCATTTGATATTTACACTTCAAAGATGCTACCAGAATTGTAAACTATTGCCAAGGGATAGAGGTAATCTGAAGTTCAGCATAGATTTTCTGACTGGTCGGTGGAGACAGGGGGAATGGTAGATAATCAGGATAGCAGATGGATGGGAGGTGAAGGAGGTGACAGATATCCTCTTTGGCAATGGTAAGTGTGTGGCCCCTCACAGTAGAGGTCAAAACGAGCTCAGAGTGAGAGGTATAAGACAAATAAGCATAGAATTCCTGGACCATGTCAACATTGATGGCCCCCTCACGGCTAAGCATATGAAACCATCCCCTATGTATAAAGTCAATTCTCACCCAGTTGTCTGCAAATTTGGATAAATGGACACGCCGCTCTATGAGGACTTCCCGACCATTGAAGTTAGCCATGAACATCCTCCTCTCCCGTGAATGTACAAACCACTCGACTTTTGTTCAACTTCATTTACGGCTCCTTTTGGATAACATGGTTCCAAGAGATGTCGGTAAACACTCGCAAAGACTGCTAAGGAAATTGGTCAAAGAAAAACCTAAAAGTAGGAAAACAAAACAAAACAAAAGGACACAAAACATGACTCATGAAAACAAAAGAAACCAAAAATGAAGAAAAAAAATATAAGGAAATATGAAAATTACTAAAGAAAAATAAAATAGAGATAAAAATAGAAATAAACTACCCTACAAAAAAATACAAGCTTTACAACTCGCTAACTAGTACGAGACGACGGATTAAGAGGGGGTGGATCCTTAAGATCCACGCTTTCTACCTCACCCACAAACTTCTCAAGATAGGGCTTTAGATGATGCCCATTTACTTTGAAAGCATTACCATTCTTGGGATTCTCAATTTCAATCGCCCCATGAGATGAAACACTCCGCACTACAAAATATCTGAACCATTTACTCTGAAGCTTACTCGGGAACAAATGTAGCCAAGAATTGTATAGAAGGACCTTTTAACCAACTTCAAACGATTTACGGAGAATGTGTTGGTCATGTAAGGATTTCATCTTTGCTTTAGAGAGCCTAGCATTCTCATAAGCGTCACTCCTAATTTTATCGAGTTCATTGAGTTGCAATTTCCTTAGAGTCCCCACCTCATCTAAATTTTCATTGAAGTGGCGGATGGCCCAATAAGCCTTATATTCTATTTCCACCGGAAGGTGGCATGCCTTTTCAAATGCAAGCCTATATGGGATGACCCTAAGATAGTCTTATAAGCTGTCCTATAGGCCCAGAAAGCATCTACCAACCTCAAGGACCAATCCTTTCGGTTAGGGTTTACAATTTTCTCAAGGACTTGCTTAATTTCTTTGTTGACCAACTCCACTTGGCCTTGTGTTTGGGGATGGTAAGGTGTATCAACTTTATGTGTCATCCCATATTTTCGCATCAATAAACCTACGGGTTTATTACAAAAGTGGGAACTCCTCACACTGATTATAGCTCATGGCATACAAAACCTAGAAAAGATATATTTTTTTAAGAATTTGATCACGATAGCGTGATCATTGGTACGCACTGGTATAGCTTCTACCCACTTAGAGAGGTAATTTATGGCCACTAAAATGTACAAATACCCACACAAACTAGGAAAGGGTCCCACTAAATCAATACCCCAATAGTCAAAAACCTCAAGAATAATGATAGAGGTAAGAGGGATCATATGCCTCCTAGAAAGACTTCCTAGACATTAGCATCTATCACAAGATGTACAAAAAATGTGAACGTCTTTAAACATAGTGGGCCAATAGAAACCACTTTATAAGATCTTTGCAGTGGTCTTATGTGAAGAAAAGTGCCCACCACACGCCTGTGAATAACAAAACTCAATAATATTTTTCAACTCCTCGTCGGGAATACACCAACGAATCACTTGATTGGGACAGTATTTGAAAAGATATAGATCCTCCCAAGAAAAATACCTTACATGTCTAAAGAATTTCTTTCTATCAATACTAGACCATTGCAGGGGAATCCTACTAGTAGCTAAGTAGTTAGCTATGTCGGCATACCAAGGTGCCATAGAATGTGTAATTGCATTAGCATACAAGAGTTGCTCATCTAGAAAATGTTCATTGATGGGAAGGGGGTATCGGGCATCCCCATCAGTAGGGAGCCTTGAGAGATGATCGGTAACTACGTTCTTGACCCCTTTCTTATCCCTAATCTCTATATGATCAGTAACTACATTCCACCGAATGAGTCGCGACTTCGCATTATGTTTACTCAATAAATACTTAAGTGCGGAATGATCAGTGTAAATGATAACTAGTGATCCAACTAAATATGACCTAAACTTATCCAGTGCAAACACCATGGCGAGAAGCTCTTTCTCTATTATGGTATAGTTCAGTAGGGCTTCATTGAGGAAGAAGAAGAAGAAAAGATAACTAGAAAATTTAACTTTGAAATCAAGAACCTACCTCCTTCGTTCATCCAAGATCATCAATTGATCTTTACTCTTTATCCTAAAATGAAAGGGATTTAGCTACTCATCTCCATGTATGAAAAAACTTGAAGTGACAGGCACAATATCGAAAATATAAAGCTAATATGAAAAATGAACAAGAACTTGAATTGAGATTGATTTTTATTGAATTCTAGTTACAATGATTGCAAGAAAGAATTGAATCTATGTTAATCTACTCTAAAACCTATGAAAAACCCTTAACAATACTCTCAAAGTCGAACCCCTTCTCTTAGGGATAAGAACAAATATATATACTCAAGCTAGAGTCCTAATCCTAACAGGAAACAACAAATTTTGATGCAAGTCTGAGGTCGTCATCCAGACGTTACTTTTAGTTCAATTCTTGTCGTCCAAACAGTGAGATCTTCAACCCTGAAATTTCTTCGCGCAACTTCCGAACTGCGTCCGGACGACCAATCTCCAACGTCTGAACGATGTCCAAACGTCCATGACAGGTTCACAATCAGCTCTCTGTATCTCAACCCACCATTTGAACGGTGTTCGGACGGCGTGTTCAAGTGCACTTATCTAATCTCTAAATCTCACTACTGCAGTATACGTCCAAATGGCGTCTCGACGATGGGCTCAGCCACCTATTGCTCCCAGCAGTGCTTTAAGCTCTATTTCCTGTAGAAATAAGACTAAAGTTAGTTAGTACTAAAATATAGCTAAAATGGCATTCACAATCCTAAAATGCCAATCCTAAACTAAGGATAACAAAGCACATGTTAGAGTGTTATGATTGCATTTTATGACCGCAATCAACTGTCTCGATATGTTGTCACGCCCAGATTTTTTGCACTCGAGGAATACATACACAAGCAGAAAAATACTGTACTTTTTCATTAGAACTCATCCTCCTAGAAGAATGAGTGCAACTAGGTTGAATTGAAAATTGATTTTGAATAAGGGCTTTTGGAAAACAATTTGGAGTCGCCACCTAACTTGATTAAGGTGAGTTAGGTCACCAAAAAACTAAGCACAATCCAAAGATCACACTTAGGGTTTTTGAAAAAGGTTTTGAAAAATTTCCTCAAGAGAGGGATTTTAAGAAAATGGGTTGTTTGGCAACCTTTGAAAATATTTAAGCCCTTTTTTGAAAATAACTCCATTTGGTCTTTGGAAACAATGATTCTAGGTTCGGAGGTTGGTTACGTGTAGGGAAGATGTACTAAACCATCACCTTACCCCGTCCTTGCGGTACCTATATGTCTATTCACCCTAGGTTCACTCATTAAAGTCTTTGATTAATAAAAGTCCAAAACTATCCACTTTGAAAATAATTTTGAAAAGATATTTGACATGACGCATAATATGCAAGAGCCAAAAAAAGAGTTTTACTTTAAAAATAGACTTGATTTGAAACTTGAAAGAAGGATTGAAGAATTGGAAATAGATTGAAAATTTGAAAAATAGATTTTAGAATTAGAAACTTGAAATAAATTATAGAATTGAAAACTTGAAAAAGATTGTGACCGCACCCATGAGGGTTGCCTATGTATACCTTTTAAGAAATCAGGTCAACCGTAGTTCAAACAGGAGTCCAATTGAAAGTATAAGGTTTGACTTGACAAAGAGTTGGAGTTGAAATTTGGATTGGAAGATTAGGAAATTGAACTTTGATAGGAAGATTTGAAAAGATTGGTTTTGGAAAGCTTAGTTTTAGGAAACCTAGACTTAGGAAGATAGGATTTAGGGAGGACTTGAGATTAAGAAACTTTTGATTGGAAAGTTTGATTTAGAAAACATAGAGAGTTGGAGTTTAGGAGGGGTTGAATTTAAAAAATATCGGATTTAGGAAAGTTCAAAATAGGAAAGTTCCATTTTAGGTAAGTTTCGCTTTAGGAAAGTTTTGAATTAAGAAAGTTTTGTTTTGGGAAAGTTTCGAATTAGGAAAAGTTTTGAAATAGAAAGGTTTTGAAATAGGAAAGTTTCTTTTTTAAAAAAAGTCAATTTTTGGAAAGATTTGAATTAGAAAAAGTTTGATTTAAGAAAGATTTGGAATTTGGAAAATTTAGAATTTAGAAAGTTTTGACTTAAGAAAGTTTTGAATTTAGAAAGTTTTGGATTTGGAAAGATTTGAAATTTAAAAATTTTAGAATTTTAGAAAGATTTCAAATTTGAGTTTTAGAAATACTTGAAATTAAGAAAGGTTTGAGTTTAAGAACGATTTGAAAATTTTAGATTTGGAAACTTAAGGTTTAGGAATGTACGAGATTAGGAAGGATTGGGATTAGGAAAGATTTGGATTAGGAAGGATTGGGATTAGAAAAGGTTTGGATTAAGAAAGATTGGGATTCCTATTTCCTAAAACAAAATATTGGACTTTATTTCTAAAAGGAAGTGATTTGATTTTATTTCTAAAAATAGAAGATCGAATCTAGTTTCCTAAATGGGAGATTGGATTTGGCATGAAATTAGAAGGTGAAGTTAATCTTAGATTTGGAAGACTATAGTTTGATGTAGAAAATAGGTTTTGAAAATTTATGATTTTGATGTAAAAAGGAGATTTTCGAAACTTAGGTTTTGAAGGAAGATTGAAAATCATGTTTTAGCAAAAGAAAATTAGGGTTTCCTAATCATGGCTCTAGGGTTTAACTTGGGCTTCAAAGAAAAGAGATTTTGAAAAATAGATTTTTTTGGAAGGAATTTCTAGAAAGGAAATTTGAAAGATGTTTTTAGAAAGTGAATTTTTCACGAGGACTTTTGGGAAGGAATTTGAAAGAAGCTTTTAGGAAAGTAAGTTTTTTAAATGGAATTTTTAGAAAGTAATTTTTGGAAATGAGATTGAAGAGAGTTTTTAGAAAGTATATTGGAGAAGAAATTTTAGAAAGTAAATGTGAAAACAGATTTTGGAGAGGATTTAAAAAGAGGTTTTGGAAAGTAAGTTTGAAAAGCAATTTGGAAAGGGATTTGAATGTAGACTTTTGCAAGTCTCTAAAAATATCTCACTTTTCTAAAACGATTCTAACCATAAGAAGATTAGAACCATTCTAGGATTGTGATTTTGAAAACAATAAAGATTTGAAAATATGGACCATGAAAACCACTTCAAATGTAACACTTTCCTAAAGCAGCCCTAACCATTGAAAAGCTAGAAAATAAGTTCGGAAAAAGAAGATTTAATGCAAGTTTTGAAAACGATTTTCGATACAAGTTTTGGAGAGATGGATAATCATGATATGCACAATGCAAGTTAGGGTCGTGAACATACAAGGTTAAAGGTTTCACCACATAATCAAGAGGGCCGAACCCACGTGGTCTCCGGTTAGACTAAGAGAAAGCCCCTGACACTGTGACTTTCAATAGCCTAATCCTACACATGAACCAGGGAGTCCCTTGTTTCAAGTATGCAAGAAAGGGGGGTAGAAGATGGAAGATTAAAATAGAAGAAAATCCAAGTAGGTTAGGAGAGAGAAAAGAGAGGGAGAAATTGCATAAACGTAAATAGGAAGCCTACCTTGTGTCTTCTTTTATTTGCATGGTTATGCTCGCTTTATGGGGTCTCTCGAGGAAGACAAAGGAGAATTTGATTATGAAGATAGGAGTGAGCTCCAATTGGCCTATGATAAACTTTATCAGCAATACTACAAATTGACAAAAGTCAATATCAATCTAGGAACAAAATTGAAAAAGGTATTGGATAAAGTTGAAGTTCTTAAAAAGGAAAACATTGATGCTCAAGCTGAAGTTAGTCAATTGAATTAACCTTGATTGATAAAGTTAAGTTTCTTGAGAAAGATGCACATGACAAAGAGGAGTTCAAAAAGGCACTTAAAGAAAAGATAAAAAAGCTTGAAACTGAACTTGCTAATGTTCATGTGTCTTTTAAGAAATTTGATAAAGGTTCACAAAAGATTGATGAAATTTGAAATGCACAAAGGATCTCTTGTGACATGATTCGAATTGGATACACAAAGAAGTCAATTACATCTTCCCAACCGGTAAGTAAGCCTAACTCTACGAAGGCTCAAGGTAAGTCTTCCATACCAAGTGAGGCTAACATGCTAAGGATGTTCTCTCATGCCACCATTGTGGAACTAAAAGGCATATTAGGCCTCATTGTCCTAATTTGGAGGCTAAGGTTGTGACTTCTAAAAAGAACACCACCACATATGCACGTGTTGTGCCTAATGCTGAGACCAAGCCTACTAGGTTTATTCCCACTTATCATTATTGTGGTGTTAAGAGTAATATCTAACCTCATTGCCCAAGTTGGAAGACTAAGCATGTGTCTTATATAGTTCATTACCTCTCATGTGAAGCCTAAATATCTAAAGGTTTCTCAATCTTCAAAGTTTAACCATATTTTTCATTATTGTGGCAAGTTTGGTCACATTAAACCTTATTGTCACAAACTGAATAGGGTTCCTAGTTCTCATGATCATTATCAACCTAGAAGTCAGTATGAGAGGTTGGAAAGTCAAATTAAAGTCCTTACAAATCATGTGAATAGATTTGTATCAAAGCCAATGTAAGTGTCACGCTTAGATTTTTCGCACTCGATGAATACACACACAAGTGAGAAAAACACTGTACTGTCTCGTTAGAACTCACCCTCCTAGAAGAATGAGTGCAACTATGTTTGAATTAAAAATAGATTTGAATAAAGGGCTTTTGGAAAAAGTTTGGAGTTGCCACCTAACTTGATTAAGGTGAGTTAAGTCACCTAAAAACTAAGCATAATCCAAAAACTACACTTAGGGTTTTGAAAAATAATTTTGAAAATATCTCCTCAAGAAAAGGTGAAACAAGTTATTTAGCAACCTTTAGAAAATAATAAGCCCTTTTTAGAAAAATAACTCGTTTTGGTCTTTCGAAAACAGTGATCTAGGTTCAGAGGTTGGTAACGTGTAGGGAGACGCACTAAGCCATCACCCTACCCCGCCCTTAGAGTACCTACATGTCTATTTACCCTAGATTCACCTATGAGAGTCTTTAACTAATAAATGACCAATCATATCCACTTTAGAAAAAAGAATGTTTAAAAGACATGATGCATGATATGCAAATGCAAGAGAGAGAGTAAGGAAATAGATTTAGAAAAAGATTTGAAAAGATAGATTTGAAATTGGAAAGTTTTAGAAATTGAAAATAGAGATTTAGAAATAGATTTTTTGGAATTAGAAAAATAGATTATGGAATTGAAAACTTGAAAAAGATTGTAGAATTGGAGATTTGAAAAAGATTGTGGAAATAAAAATTTGAAAAATATTGTGATCGCACCCATGAGGGTTGCCTACGTATCCTTTTGGAGGAATCAGGTCAGTCGTAGTTCGGACAAGAGTCCAATTGAAAATAGAAGAGTTGATTTGGAAAAGAGTTGGAGTTGGAATTCAAATTACAATTGGAAGAATAGGAAATTTGGACTTTGATTGGAAGATTTGAAAAGATTGTTTTTGAAAAACTTGGTTTTAGGAAACTTAGACTTAGGAACTTAGAAAAGAAAGATTGAACTTGACTTGAAGAGATTTTTTAAAAGAATTGACTCGAATATTGGACTCAGAAGATTAGGGAAGCTTGGATTTAGGAAGGGTTCGAATTTGAAAAGTTCCGTTTTAGGAAAGGTTTTGAATTAGGAAAGTGTCGAAATAGGAAAGTTTTAAATTTGGAATGTTTTGAAATAGGAAAGTTTTGAAAGTAAGAAAGTTTTGAGTTTAGAAAGTTTTAGATTTGGAAAGATTTGAAGTTTAGGAAAGTTTAGAATTTAGAAAGTTTTGGGTTTAGAAATATTTAACCTAAGCAAGCTTTGAATTTGGAAAACATCGAATTTGGAAAGATTTGAAATTTAGAAAGTTTAGGATTTAGAAAGTTTTAGAGTTTTAGAAGATCTTGAGATTAGGAAAGATTTGAAAACTTAGATTTGGAAAGTTAAGATTTGAAAATGGATAGAATTAGGAAAAGGCTGAATTAGGAAAGATGTGGAAGTTGAGTTTTAAAATTTAGGAAAGATTTTTATGTTCAAGTTTTGAAAACTTAAGATTTAGGAAAGTAGAAGATTAGGAAGGAGTTGAATTAGGAAAGATTTGGATTTTGTTTCTAAGAATAAGTGGTTTTGATTTTGTTTCCAAAAACGGAGGATAGGATCTAGTTTCCTAAATGGAGAGATTGGATTTGGTTTCCTAAAATGAAATTTTGATTTCACAAGGATTTGGAAGATGAAGTTTTAGAAACCCTAGATTTGGAAGACTATAGTTTTGACGTAGAAAATAGGTTTTGAAAATATGTACAGTTTTAATGTAGAAAACAAGAGGTTTTGGAAACCAAGATTTTAAGGTAAGATTGAAAATCATATTTTTGGGAAGGAAAATTAGGGTTTCCTAATTGTTGGCTCTAAGGCTTAACTTGGACTCTAAGAAAAGGAATTTTTGGAAAGTGAGTTTTTGGAAAGGAGGTTTTGGGAAGGAAATCCTAGGGAGAAATTTCTAGATGGTGAGTTTTGAAGAGAGAGTTTTTAGAAGGAGATTTTTGGAAAAAGTTTTTAGGAAAGAGATTTAGGGAGCGTTTTTAGAAAGTGAATTTTGAAGAGAATGTTTTGGAAAGGAGTTTAAAAAGGAGTTTTGAAAAATAGATTTTTGGAAGAAATTTTTAGAAAACAATTTTGGAAAGCAGAACTTTTAGAAAGCATGTTGAAAAAAAGGGTTTTAGAAAGAGAGACTTTTGAAAAGAGAGTTTTTTAGAAAGTATAAAAACGTCTCACTTTCTTAAAGCGATTCTAACCATAAGAAGGTTAGAACCATTTTAAGAAAGTGGTTTTGAAAACAACAAGGAGTTGAAAATGTAAACTATATCAGTCACTTTAAATGTAACACTTTCCTAAAGCAATCCTAACCATGGAAAGGCTAGAATCACCCTAGAATTGTGATTTTGGAAACAAGTTTTGAAAAAAGAGATTTTGATACAATTTTGAAAACAATGTTAATGCAAGTTTTGAAAATGAGTTTGAAAACGATTTTGGAGAAATGCAAGATCATGATATGCACAATGCAAATTTGGGGTAGTGAACATACAAGGTTAAGGCTTCACCATATAATCAAAGGGGCCGAACCCACGTGGTCTCCAGTTAGACTAAAAGAAAGCCCCTGACACGGTGACCCTCCAATAGTCTAATCCTACACATAGACCGGGAATCCCCTTGTTTCAAGCATGCAAAGAAAGGGGGGGAAGAAGATGGGGGATTAAAATAAAAGAAAACCCAAGTAGGTTAGGAGGGAGAAAAGAGAGGTGGAAGTGCAAAAACTTAAAGAGAAAACCTACTGTATGTCTTGTTTATTTCGCTTGGCTTTTTGCTCGCCTTGCTTTTCTTCAGTCTTCGCTTCACTTCAATCTTCAAGGGTTGTCTTTGATCTTTAAAGCTTGTAGTTGCAACAATTCAAGCCTTCGATGGAGGGTTGGTGGCTAATGTATAGGAGTGTGTATGAGTATATAGGATGCTAGGGTTTGGTGTATGGTGGCTAAGGTTTGGAGAACCTAGAGAAGCTAGGGTTTAGGGAGGCTACGAGCTCTGTATATCGACTATTAGGGTTTTCAAACTAAGTTTGCGAACCTCTTTCACGCTGGAGGAGGCTCTGTATTTATAAAGATCGGATAGACCTAGCACTTTTTGCAGTGGCGCTAGGCCAAATTTCCTCTTGGCGCCACTAGGAGTGGCATCAGGCCATTTCTTGGCTTGGCACCACTACTAGTGGCGTCAGCCAGTTAGGAAAATTTTAAGATTGGTAAGCAACGTACCTTGGGAAGATTTGGGCACCTGTACTAGTGACTACCATGCAATTTTAGACTGACTTCACTAGGAGTGACTCTGAAAAGTCCAGGAAGGAGGTAAGAGACCGAAAATGACCTGAAAGGCCAAAAAAGGGGCAGGAACACTTAAAAAGTGTCTCGGAGGTATTTGACTTGAAAAATGAGGATGGGATGTGTCGGAATGGTTAACCGGGCCATTAAAGGCAAAACGGTCAATCGGGCCGGGAAGCTGCCGAGATGGACTTAGAACGTCTCGGAAGAAGATTCAAAATTTGGAAACATTATTCAGAATGTACCTAATCATGTCGGATCATCTCTGGGATGATCTAGAAAGGTGGACTTGTCGTTCTGAGGGCTTAGGTGTGCTCTCAAGAAACGTGCTGAAAAATGGCCCTAAAGGCAGTTTGGTCATTTTTCACCAAAGTGGGCTAGCAGGCACTGGTGTTGACCCAAGTTTTGAGTGTTTCCGCCACTTTGACAACGGTCCCATGATACAGAGGTTTGTTGGCAATTCCCTATATCGACCTGTTTACGAGTATTTTCGCTACTCTGACGGTTGCGATGTTTGCGAGTATTTCCGCTACTGTGACAGTTCACGATCATTCTCGAGACTGCCTAATCTCGGAAAGCTGCTAAAAGGACTTAGCGCCTGAGAATCAACTTTCTCGAAAGGTATTCCTAAACGGACATTTCTACATTGGCGGGCTAGCAGGCGCCAAAGGTAGACCGTTCTACCATCTAAGGGACTTGGGATCTCGTCCCAATCGATAGGTTTAAAAGAACTTACCGTTCCGAAGAGATTTTCTTTAGAAAACGTGTCGGATTGGATAGAATTACCATCTCGAGGAATCAACTGTCTCAAGAGAGGGATTAGAATTAGAATTAGAAAAAGGACTTATCGTCTTCGGAAAGGCGTGCCTAATTTGAAATTGGAAAGGGGACTTGCCATCTTCGAAAAGACGCGCCTGATTTGGATTTGGAAAGGGGACTTACAGTCTTCGGAAAGACGTGCTTGATTTGGATTTGGAAAGGGGACTTACCGTCTTCGGAAAGACATGCCTGATTTGAAATTAGAAATGGGACTTACCGTCTTCGGAAAGACGTGCTTGATTTGGATTTGGACAGGGGACTTACCGTCTCCGAAAAGACTTGCCTAATAGGATTGGAAAGGGGACTTACCGTCTCCGGAAAGACGTGCCTGATTTGGAATTAGAAATGGGACTTACCGTCTCTAAAAAGATGTGCCTGATAGGAATTGGACCGAACGATGCCCTTAGGAGCATTTTGGTCATTTTGCCTTTATTTGGGCCTGGTGAGGCCCGCGACACAATGAATAGACAGGATTAGACTTGAAAAGTCGATTTGACTCAAAATATGTCCCCATTAACTTGAATAGAAGTCTAGATGGACCGTAGACTGCTGAGGGGTCAAAAATGGGGTGCTTACAGTAAATTCCTTAAAATCATGACAAAATGAGGAATCACAATGCTAAGACAAGATCTAGGACTCTACCCAAACCTCATGAGTTCATTAATAAATCTAAGATGAATGTCATTTGAGTGGAAAAATCTAACTCTTTGAGAACCCCTAAGAAATTTGAAGGGGCAAGCCTTGTGGAGTAAAGGCTATTTGTGACATAGTATAGGATATTTGTGCTTTATGTTTATTTTGTTTTCCTAGAGTTATGATCATGTTTGTTTATCTAATTTTTCATGTTTCCTTTAATATTTTGAAAAACATAAAAAAATGTTTGAGAAAAACCAAAAAGATTTTTTTTTCTTTTTTGTCTAAGTTTGATTATGCTAGTCATTGACTTAAAATATTTCTTATGTGTTGATTGATGTAATGGCATGTTTAAGGTTGAATCTTGTGTGCTTCTCTGATTGCATTTTGATGAGTCAATAGTTTTGGTGATCATTAGCATACTCGTGATTCATGTTTAAAAGGTGTATTCCTCATGAGTTCTCTTAGAATATGGAATCTGCATTTGATGATCCCTCTATAGCACACATCATGGTCGAAACCTCTTGAAGCTTCTAATGACTAGATTGACCGTGTACATGTGATTCTCTCTCCTATTGGTTTTACATCCTTAATGGAAAAGACTACCAGTGAGTGTGAGTGTAACTACCATTGCTATGTGGCAAGAGGAGAAGGTTACCAGCTCATGTGTGTGAAAGCCACCATCTCTTTATGTCTTATGGTCTCATTCTTGGAGAGATAGGACTAGATATTCCTTAAATATGTTGAAGAGTTGTGCTAAAAAAGAAATAAAAAAAGGAGGAACAAGAGTTTTTAAAAATTGAGAATGGGATGAAATGGGTTTGACTTCTATGTCTTGATCTTCTTGATGTGATTCTTCGTGATGGGCTTTTTTTTATCTTGTTTAGGGTCTATATTCTCATTGATCTCATTGGAATACTTGAATTCATTATATATTGTCATGGATATGTTTTTTATCACCTTATGGCCAATTGTTCTCAGTCTTTGTGTGATCTTCGAGCGTGTTTGATGTTGATTTTTTTTTTCACGCTACAATCATAATGAGACTCATGGATTATATTTTGTGTTTTGATGATTAGCATGTTGGGTTTAAGACATCTTTTCTGTAAAATTACCTTGATTTTTTTTTGTCTCAAGCTAGTCAAGTTTTGACTGGTTGTTTTGGATGAATTATATTCTTTTTGGCACATCTATCGTTAGTCCTTGATTGTATGGTTTTTTGATAATCCTTTCTCATATTGAGACAACAAGAGGGAGAGAAAATCTATGTGCTTAAATATTATTCAAAAAGAGAATACATTAAGGGGGAGACATCATGTTTATATCTGTCAATCATTTTCTCTAACTTTCTGTACTTTTTGTGTCAATTTATTCCAAAAAGGGGAAGAGAATCTATATTTGATATATGCTTGTGATCTTGATATCTCGAACTTGATGGTTATCTTGTGAAGTGTTAGGAGTTTGTTGATCTTATGGATAACTGGTTTTTGTTTTAGATAGTTTTTCTCATATATATCTTTTTCTTTGTATCCTTCTCTTGGCATGGTTTTTACTCTTGGAAGGATTTTTGTCCCCTGTGCTTACTTTGTCAATTTGTTCCAAAAGGGGGAGAAACCTTATTTATGCTACTACTATATCTCTCTTGCACTTGATTGGGTGTTGGTTTGCTAGTGATTCATGTGCATGGATGATATGCTTGAGATTGGGGTTTGATGGATGATATGCTTGTGATTGGGATTTTGATTGTATTTTTATTTCTTTCCCTGTAATGTGTGTTGTAGCATATGATTTTTGGTCACGAAATTGCCAAAAAGAGATATTGTAAGGTTATATAAGTAGTTAAATGTCGTGACAAGTCATGTCTGATGTAATTTGGGAAATTGAGATACAATCATAAGCATTCGAATATGATTTGAAGTTTATTCATGCAAGTTACTGCTAAGAGAGACTTGTATGATACATCTTGATTGATACTAGGGACTTCGAGATATGTCTATAGACTTCGAGAGATCTCGAGGGAAAAAACATTGTGCTGAATGCAGAACAATGTCGAGGGCAAAAACAGTGAGCATGCAAAATATAGGTATTGAGCTTGTAGGATCTCGCGAGATCAAGCAGCATGAAATCTAAATTCTCGGGATTCACGCCTTTAGGGTTTTTGCACCTATTTAAGTCGTAGCACATTTTTCTCGACCTCGATTTGAGCCACCACAATTAAAAATACTTCGAGAAAAGTTTTTTCCACCTTCCAAAAGTTTAGAAACATGCCTCGGTAACAATATTCTTCAATGCAATTGAAGATATCGATAGTCTTAAAGGAGTTCAAGGCGACAAATCCGTTCTAAGAAGATTTGAACGGTGGTCAAGCATGGAGACGGTAAATCGTGGATACAAGCAAAATCCAAACAATCATTAGATCAAGGAGTTGATAGATTTTGATTGTAAAGAGCCTTGTAACTGTCTAAACTACAAGTTATAGTGCATGATTTTTGTCCGGCAAATGGGACACGTGATTTTTCTCCTATTTAAGGGTTTCCATGGCAAAAGGCTAGTTTGTTCTTGATTGAATAGTTTGTTCTCTATTTTGTCTTAGATTGTACAATATTACTCATAATCATCACATCTTGACCTAATATTATAGTATTAATTCTCTTGAAGAAAACATAGACAAAGGTTAAAATTTTCCCTATTCATATAAAAAAATCTACCAAATTAATGCATCTGTAACACAGAGATAATTAAAGGGGTTTTAAAATGATAAGTCTCGACAAATTCGCGCCATTTTACAAGGCCCTGTCACATCCTGGAAATTGGTTTGGCTAATGATCACCCATAACTTTTGGGCACCACTAACGCCACAAAAGCTTTTGGTGGTCTTATTGGCGCGTAGTTCTCGACTGGGGTGAGGTAAGGTAGATACCATTTCTGTATTAACATTTATTATTGTTCAGAAAAATTTTCCTCAATCTTCCTCCAATAAATCTTTGCAAAGATAGTTTTGATCCAGAATATCTCGTATAGCTGTATAACAACTTCACCATCAAGGCAGGTTGGCACTTGTCATTAATTTGGAATTGTCCTTTCACAACACAATCTAGCAAACAAAAGAAGAAAAAAAGAGAAAAAAAAATCACCTAACACCCCTTCCCATAAAAACTAGAAAAGAAAAAAAAAAGACCAAAAAAAAGGGAAGCCTTCTTTGGAGACATATGTAAATCTGTCATGTATATCATTTAAGTCATGAAATAATCTGATTATTATATCTAGCTACTTGGTAAAAGTAGATAAGAAACATCCAAACCAGAGTTCAATGCTATCCGCTTGATTCCAAGCGCCATCTCATGAGGAGCTCGATCGGTCAATCGGCATCCTCCTACGAAGTTCAGCTACTCTCCAAATTTTTTTTTTTTTAAAATGATGATCCCGTCGCTTTCCATGGCGGTAATCGACCTTGTAGCTAGCATTTACGTATATACTATAGTTATTAATATCATTCTGTACGGACCAAAACATACCTTTTCGAAAAGAAAACAGAACATATGTACCATTCCAATCCTGTTAAGTTTTTGGTATTTTCCGGTCATTTTCGGCATTTTCCGGCCGTTTCGGTTGTTTCAGAGGCTTTGCACGGTTACATGTTGATGCGTTGCACGGCAAGTTGGCTGAAATGGTAGTAATACATGGTTCCAAATGTGAACACTAAAACATACTGACACACATACAGAAAAAAATATATATATAATGATTTAGCTGAGTTGCGTGAGTCTATCACTTTGAGATAAAGAAAATAAAAAATAAAAACTCATCAAGGTATCATTTAATTATAAAATAACCACTGCCATAGGACCTATATATAGACTATGGGGTGCCATAGCCTTCCCTAGTTTGACAAAATTTCATATAATCCCTATTAATTTTGAGTATTCTTATAATAAGAGAGTATATTGATCCCCTTAAAATTTTAAGTTTTTTCTTTTAACCTTTTAAAACTTAAGAATTTTTTCTTTAGCCCCAATAAAATTTGAAAAATTTTACCTTAAATTTTCAAAAATTTAAGAATGTTTGCATTAGTCACTCAACAAAATTTCAAATTTTTCACCTTTTGTCTGCCCCTTAACAAAATTAAAATTTTGTAACCTTAGGTGTTCCATGATTCCGTAAAAAAAATTCTTGATTCCGTTCTGGCCACCGCCACATTACTCTAGTGTGATATTAAAAAATTTAAAAAAAATTACATTTTTCATAAAATGTCATGACTATATGTGTCTCTACGAATGCCTCTTTTCCGGTTCTCTACCAATTTGGGTTCCCAAAATAGCACGGGCCTTGCATGGACAAAATTTAGATCATTATACCCGTGATAAGATTAAATACTGCATGTGTGTTTAGAAGGCACTGTGAAAAGTCAAGCCAATTACTAACTCTGGGTTTAGTCGACGCAAAAACTCGAGGCAATATGGTATATCTGAGCCTTCAGGTCCTTCACAGTGACATGAGTTCAAAGGTCAATGTGTCTAGGATGGTGTAAGAAATTCAAGATTGAATTTATGACGAGAATGATGTGGTTAAGCTATGAGCCTATCATTTTAAAATAAAGAACTTATTAAGATACTTTTTAATTATAAAATTACTATCATCACATCATTTTGATACAGAATTTTATATAAAAATTTTAAAAGAATAGCATTCTTTTTAATTTTATCACAATGTAGAGGGTCACAAGTATAGGTTGCAGTGTACATAATATGTAGCTGAAAAAATATTATGCAAATTAGGAACGTCACTGGACCGAAAAAAAGTAAAAATTCGACTGAACTTGTCCCGTTTGGGAAGGTATAGAAGATTCAAAATAAGAATGAAAGTGGAGATAGAGGTAAAAATAAAAATTCATACGTGTATGAAGGCAGAAATGAACTAAGGTTTTCCCCCGCCCCTCCTCGCCTTGCCTCGCTTTCCTTGCTTTAAATTTTATATAGTTTGATTTTTTTCTTTGGTTTACTGTTTGGACGTCTACTTGCTTAGGATTTTTTCACTATTCATCTAATGATGTCGAATAGATGTATAATTTTTTAAAATTAACAGTGTGTAAGTGTAAATAAATTAAATAGTGAAATAATGTGGAATAAATATATAATTTAATTTTTAGGAATTGTTTGGTATGAGATATAATTTACTGATCATTTATATAGAGGATTGAAATGGCTATGATGAAGTTGTTTAGGTTTATTAATGTCAAACATAAGTTAGATAAAAAAAAAATGTCAAAAATAATATTTGAGAAATTAATTGGCTTTAAAATTTTGAGAATTGAACACCAAATTTTGAAAATAAGGTTTTTATTGCAATTTATTACAAGGATGCAATGCACAAATGAAATTCTTTAACATGGGTAGAGTTGATTTTGATTTTTTGCCTTGAATATAGGTTGATTTGCACTTGAACTTTAAATTGGGTTTGTCAGGTGCAGGGCAAGGATAGGTGTGGAGACGGGAGTGGATGGATGTTTGTATCCATAGGGCAAAGATGGATGTCCAACAAAATTCCTATACAAGCATAGAGACGAGAATAAAAGTGAATTTTATAGATAAATATAAAAATGAAGGTGTCAATTCTCGTTCCACCCTAATCCATTGCCATGCAAACTTAACTGCCTCTACAACCAACATTTGAATTGGCTATTTCAGGTGTAGCGGCAAAGAATCAATTAACTTTATTCTCCCAATGAACATGTCATGGAGGATGCCACACCCTCGCCCATCGGCATATCCAACTTTTGCATTCTTTGCTATCTTTAAATCCTTGTCATGAGAAGCATATCCAAATTTGATGTAATATTGCCATTTATGTTTTTCTTGACATTGTGTTTGGATCAAGAATTTAGTGAGAAAAAAAAAAAAAGAGTATATGAAATTATATGGTGTGTTCGGTTATTAAAGAAAGTGGAAGGTAAAAAAATATAACAAAAAAATTAAGTAGGAATTTGAAATCTCTCATTTTGTTTTTTTTTTCCTCACTTTTTTTTTTCTTTTTCTTTTAGCTTGATAATTTCAAATTCCAAACTCGCATCAGACTCTTCAAAAAATGGTGAAGTATGTATATACTAGGGCATCTAGATCCAACTTTCCACTATTTTTAAGTTGAACCATCAAAAACTATGAGTCGGCCTTGTGTTAATCAATTTGTAGGCGAATGCGCTTACTAGTTTTATTGAAGGACAACCTTCAAACTTAAAGAGAATCAGACATAGCAAGGAAATGTATATAGAGACCGTCAATGAAAGGTTAAAATCTGGGTCAATCTAAACACGCTAGACATCTGGGAAATTACTTAATATGAAGTTTTGATTGCACACTCTTCATGAATTTTCGTATCATTTGTTATCTTAGTTAACGATTGGCCTTTAAATACTATCCATTTCTCCTTTCGCCTTCATCTTTTGAATTGGCGCAAGCTCTTCTATTAACTTTTTTTTTTTTTAGAAGAGTACAAATTTTGTTTTTCCCAATTTTTAAATGTTTGTTATCTAATGTTCATATCAGTAAACAACGACCCAAAAAAAAAAAAAAAAGAAAAATTCAATTATAACTGCAAATGCATAATGTCAGTGACGTTAAGGAATTTTGACCAACTAGATTAATTCTTGGTTGTGGTAATCTTGCACTCAGATCAGCTCAATAACAAAAATGAACTATCCAGAGGTGCATAACCATGGACCTTAATGCTTTAATTCCCATGACGTTGTTTTAACCCACTAGTGTTGGAGCAATGATAGACATCACAAAAAAAAAATTCATAATTCATATGGTCGCGCAAAATTCAACATTTGAAGTCTAGCCATTCAATTAAACATTTGAAAACCAAGTGGATTTATCAAGTGGTCGCGCACTTCAAAATTTTATGAAAATTAGTAGATCCCTAATCCAAGTCATAATCACATTTCCATCCACATAATTTTATGAATGTTTGTCTATTTAAAATTTGCAATAACAGTTGCATAAACCAGATACTGTTAAGAAGGAGCTTAATATTTCCTCATACTTCAACGAAGTTATAGTGACAGGTTGACCTTTTCCAGAATCAATAGTTATAGCTCAATTTGAATATTTCCTAGCAAGTGAGAATTCTATGATCACACTCAAAAAAGTTGGTACGCTGGTTACTTTTTTCACAATTTTTACTTAGTCCAAAAAAAACAAAAGGACCGAGGTCGAGTTGTAACTTGTAGCTGAAGACATGCATATCTATCTAGCTGAAGACAAATATATATACATATATATAAGTTGCAGCTCGGAAATTGAAGCCATTTGTATAATAGAACGAATGAGATCCATTGACAGGAAAAACAAATATTGAAAAAAAAGGAACTCCTAATATATCAGGAATGACTGAAAGAACAGTTAATACAAAGCCCGTGGAAGAAATTAACATATAGCCGAGGAATTGGAATATGGGAGAAGATTGCAATTAGGAGGCTTCAAATGTCAACGTGACATATTAGGTACATATTAGTGGTGGTGTTGAAGTATTGAGCCTCTTTTTGACATCTGTTCTTAGGATCATCAACAGCCTTTTTATGACGCTTATTTCCCTTCGATCTCAGCTTCTTCTTGTCTATATTTCTCCCATCTTCATCATGGTCACTTGAAGTGTGTAAGTCTCCCATCACTGAGAGATCTGTCAACTGGTTTTGGAACTCTTTTACAGAATGAGTTATTGGAAACTCATATTTATTCTCCTTCGTCCTCTGGACTTGTTCCTCCTGCTCGTCGTCTTCTTCTTCTTCAGCTAATAAATGGGGAGGTGGCGCTAAGTCGAGGCGCTCCAGGTCTTCAATGTCCATACCATACTCGAGATAATTAGCGCCAGACATTGCCAAAGCTTCGATCGAAACTGACATGATTTCGGCGGGCTAAGATTATTTTTCAATATGGGTAGCTAAAATAATAGCCTTTATGGTTTGAAGAGAAAAGACAACTCCAATTTTTTCTATATTAAGTGCACCCAAGAAACAAGTATATATATGCCATCTATATATGGAAAAATCAAACTTTTCTCTTTTCAAAATTCACGGGTTAAACTCCGAGTCAAACAGAATTTTCTCCTCAACTTTTAGAATGGAAGAAAGGAATACGGAGGTTGAACACGAAATATAAACAAAAACAACATGCTCGTGATCATGCATTCATACAGCTGTTTATATATATTTGATGTTTGGTCTTGTAATGCATATTATGAGGTCATCTTATGACTAATCTTTGAGATGTTATAACGATTAAAGCTACAGTGCCACTTTGTGAAATCTGCTCTTAAATGAAGTTGAGCATTTGATGGATGACCCACCCTTTACCAGAGTTCGTATTATGGTCAATCAAATTCCACACATTAGATCAAAAGTAGCAAATTTGGATGCTGAAATCATTGCTAGAGCAATATCTTTTTTGTGTATTTTTTTCTTTGTTTTTTGAAATAAGTAAAGTCATCTAATTGGTAGAGCCTATTATTTTGAGAAGTGTGTCCAAACCATGGTACTGGAGAAAGAGAATGGTTGTAGCATCGTGAGGATCCCCCTACTGTGAGGCTAGCGACCTTTTTAATTTACCTTCAATTTAATAATATTTATGACAAAATGCTCCCTATAGATCATATTTGTGGTAATTGCCTCCCCGTCAAGACCACCTTGATTTTTTTAAAACGATTCTTATCCAATGTTTAGATTTTTTCTTTTTCTGATTAAAGGGCTTAGATTGCAAGGTTCGGTACTTTGAAATCTGCTCATGGTATCGGCAAAAAATCCTAATTCAAGAAATTATTCGGTAGATTGGGAGTATGAGATCCCTCAATGGGACGTATTAACGTAACCTTACTTCATTGCCAGCCTAGCTATTGTCAATAGATTGGGCCTGTAAAATCAGCTGGGCTAGCCTCAAGCTCAGCCTTCATAAGTAATCCACATTGGGTTTTGGATATCATTGTTTTTTTAGCAGAAAACTAGAAAGTTATCCCCCTAAAAGTTGAGAGAGCTTTGCCCAAGTGGTACGTGTGCTTAAACGGCCTCACAAACACAACATAAGCCCATTTAATGTAAGAGCCCATTTAGGTGTCCATCAAAACAAAAGAAACACAACATAAGCCCTTTTAATGTAAGAGCCCACTAGTTGTCTATCAAAACAAAAGAAGCTCAGATGGGGACTCAACTCTGTCAATATTGTACCCCAATGTTTTTGTGGGTTTCATAGCTAATCTTCTGTGTGTTGTTTCAATTTTATCGGATGTCTCTAAAATGACTCGTACCAATGTTTTGTGTTTAGAGAACCGCCTGTTAGTCTCCAGCTTCCTCTGTCCCTTCACAATGCATCAACTAGATCTTAATTAACAGTGGATAAACTCATAACTGCTATCATCCTTGATAAAGATAGCATAACACTTATCATAACAGTTTTTAATTATAATTATATCATTTTAATAGAAATTTTAATATAAATAAAAAAATTTATTATTTAATAATGATGGTCAAAGGTGTTATGACTTCTCTTTTATAAACAATCGTTTGCGTTTAGGATAAGCATTTGATACAATTCGCTTGTAGGCTGAGTCACACATATTGATCCTTAACCGGTAATCCCATTTAGTCTCCTATCCGTTTAGGAATCTTGAGGTCGTCAATGCCTCAAAGTCCTCTTACTTCCTATAGGAAAAAGAAAAAAAAAAAAAGAAAAAGAAAATAAAGAAAGAGGAGGGATAGCCATTTTGCAGGCATGTGGACCCATTTGTTTGCAGGCATGAAACAGTCGGATTAAATTTATTAACCAAGGGACTCATTATTCCACACAATGGGGGCCACGGCATCCCATAAGTAAGAAAGGGTGGTATTAGTTATCTTCTTTTTTTTTTTTTTTTTTTTTTTTTTTTTTTTTTTTTTTTTATTTTTTTTGCAGTCAAACATCTAGCTAGCTTAGGAATACATTGATTTAGGGTTGTAAATAAGTCAAGCATGACCGAATAAAGAATTGTTCAATCTTAGTTTGATAAGTTTAACGAGTTTAAGAATGTGTTCAAGTTTATTAAACAAGGTTTAATCGAACCGAGTTCAAGTAATTTGAATTTTTGATTGTATATAAGTTTATGGAGCTAAATTCAAAAAATTAATAAGTTTTAAAATATATTTAAGATAAATTTTGACAGAAAATTCAACACCCATAAATGATTGACCTCACCGTACTCCATCCCTTCTCCTGCCTCAGGCAACACAGTATAAGAAATCCTCGACACCATTACTAATCCCACGAATTTTGCATCCCCTCCAATAGCATCCAGCAAACAAACAAGACCGGTGAAGCAGAGCAATTTTACATCCCAAGCTCAGGCATGTCTAATCGTATCAACCCCAACTTGCAACCTCAATTTTTGTAATTTTTAATTTTTTTTTTAATATATCCAGACTTTCGATCGACTATTCTCTCAAACAATTTCTTTCTATCTCGAAATGGGCAACATTTATTCCCGAAAGAAGCGGACAACTTGCTGCCATAGTGGAACTTAAAACTGACGATAAACATTGGACTTTGGCGCAATACATTGCACACATGCATTGATCTTCAAGCCTACTGGAGAGAGGATCCCACTCAAATATATATTCAATGCAATAACATATAGAAAATTATTTATTTTCCAACATTTTATCATCGATGTGCTTACCTTTTCGTATTTTACCCATTTGACAACCTCAAAATTTCTGAGAGTGATTAGGAGCATTTGCATTTGTGCTTTTTGAAGTTGTTGTAGAGGAAAACATAGTGAAAAATGACCTTAAACCCCATCTCAAATGGAATCTCACATCATTGTTGTAATGTCATCACTCATTTTCACTGCAACAGCACCATAGCCTCATTCTGTACTCGGACCTGCATAGATGATGGTTGGCCATAACAGGTGGTCCAGTGATCCGCTGGCAAAGCAAGGTCTCAAGTAGATCGCACAGCATCCTATTGAAGCGAGAACTCCGAACGCTAAAAGTATATCTCACGTTGTAATTTGATTCTATGGAGTGACATACAGACAGATTAAATATAGAAAACCTCATTATTTTTCTATTTTGTTTAACGTATATTCAGTTTAGACACTTTTCAATATTGCCCTTTATTTCTCCTTTATACCCCTGTCACTTAAAAACTCTTTCATCTGTTTTCCTACTCTACCTTTTTATACAATACGTGCAAAAGTGAGACACAAAAACAAGTGTGAAGAAACTCAATCGCTTTTGCTTCTTTGCACAATAGTTTGAAAAAAAAAAAAAAATCTCAAACTTTTGCTCATTTTTCTCTTGATCAAAACATTCTCTGCTAGATATATGGGTTAGTTTAATCTTTGTTTTGATCTTTGATCTATTCAATCATGTTGAAATCATATATTCTATACAGGTTTTTTGCATAACCCGTTTCGATTGAATATATCATCATGTATATTTCCTCATTAGAGATCCAATGATAGGGTTTGTATTTCAATCAAAATATGTCAATTTGTATTCAATTCATATATGTGTGTGTGTGTGTGAGAGAGAGAGAGAGAGAGAGCTTTTTACCTCCATCACGAGCAGGGTCACAGCAGGACGTATTCAATGCATCTTTATATCTTCAAGCCATGTTTTCCTTCATTTTTATATTAGCAAGATGTTACTGTTTTTCTTCATCTTTATATCTTCAGTCTCTTTATATCTAGAATCAATGGTCAACACTGGTTTTTTCCTAGTTGATTTCCTGTGTTTGTTCTTAATATGTAAATTATTTATTATTTATAAATTAAAAAAAAGGGGAGGTTCTGACCTTTAGTGTTTATTTATTTTCAACAAACATAATTTTCTGTTATTCATAGTTAAAAAATTATTGTATTTATGTATACTATTTTTTCAGGTCTGCTCAAGTGCATCAACATAAAGACCATAGTTGGAAATAAAATTTTTTTGCTATGTAGCTTTGGTGGTATTTGGGTTCATGATCCGGGAAATACCTATTATAAAAATGGAACTAGTGTTATTCGATATTTTCCAAGAACAATTACTTACAATGATATCTTATTAAAGATGCAAAAGACTTTTGGCATACCAGTGAAGGATGTGATCACTAAGCATCAGTTACCTAATACTCACCTACTGAAATCATCACAGACATTCAGAACGGTTTCAGTATAACTACAAACTATCAAAGAGCTTGAAGGGTAAAGAAAAGTGCTTTGGAAGCTATCTATGGGTGTAACAAAGATTGGTTCAAATTAGTTCCACCTTACTGTGAGGAACTAAAGAAAGCAAATCCAGGAACCATCACTAATCTTATTCAAGGGCAGTAGGATGAATTTAGTCGGCTATATGTTGCATTTCATGCAACTACACTTGGTTTTATACGAGCATGTAGACCTCTCCTCTTCTTGGATGGTACACATCTTCGTATGGCATGTGGGGGAATTTTGTTATCAGCCATAACCTTAGATCCAAATGGAAAGATGTTTCCAATTGTTATTGTAGTCGTTGAAGCTGAAACCATAAGCAGTTGGTCATGGTTGTTGGTGCAATTAAAGAATGTCGTAGGAGATATCAATGGTTTGACATTTGTGTCTAATAGGCAAAAAGGATTGACTGAAGGGGTTCCTACACTTTTTCTAGATTCATACCACAGACATTGTGTAAAGCATTCAAGTGCCAATCTACAAAAGGCTTACCCCAATAAAGTCATAACATCCCTATTTTGGAAAGCAACTCATGCCTATACAGTTCAAGGATATAAAGATGCAATGGTCTCTGTCCAAAAGGTATATTTACGTGCACACCACTGGATAAAGGGAAATGATCCAAATCTTTGGGCTGTTTCACTTTTCAAAGGGCATAAGTATGGTCATCTCACTTCCAGTATTGCTGAAAGTTTTAAAAATTGGGTTAATGGAGCTGAAAATCTTCCAATAATCCCATTATTTGAACATTTACAGACACATTTAATGACATTCTTTAGTAAACGTCGTGACCTCGGCTTGACATGGAATACAACTCTTAACACCTTGAGAGATACTTGTGTGCGGCTACCAAAAGATCAAGAAAATAGGTTGTGCTTCGAGCAGGTGAATATGTGTATGAAGTAACAGATGGAGCAAGCCTCATACCATCAAGCTAGATAATTAGGAATGTACTTGTGGCCAATGGCAAGTAGAGTGCCTGCCATGTCCTCATGCAATCACAACTATTGAAACTCGAAAAGTTGACATTTATAAATATTGTTCAACAGGTTTTACTGTGTCAAGTTATCGTGAGACTTATGCGGAACAGGTTTATCCGGTAGTTGATCAAAGTCAATGGAATTGTGAAGGTTATCAAGACATGGGACCCCCTTGTTATAGGAAACAACCTGGGAGACCAAAAACAAAGAGAATTCTAACTGAGCCTACTAGTGCCAAAACTTTGCATTACAGCAGTAAATGAGTGGAACACAATAAGAGGTCATGTAAAGTCCCGCAATCTTAACATGAGGTAATTTTTTCTTTGTACAAGTGCACATACACACACAAACTAAGGTGTATTTTCTTGTAGAACTAGTAATGTTCATAAAACTTATATATAAACACGATTTTTCTTCTTTTTTGTTTTTTAAACATGTTCACTTATTGGTCATTGCAAACTTTATCTATGTGAATGAATTTGTGCTGGTACAAGGATTCAACATAGAGGGGAACTTTGGAAGTGAGACTTTTGTGCTCCAAAGTTTGAATTTTATTCAGTGGTCTAACCTTATTTAGTGATTATTTGGTGAAGGCAAGCCTTTTGTCATGTGTTAGTTTAATTCTTCTTTTTTTCCCGGGATGTTATTTCTCTTTTCTAGTTTATATGCTGAACATTATAAAAATTTTGAATTGTCAGTGGTACGATTGTTCTAATCAAATATTGTTTAATATTTTAGTACTATTTCAATTGTGCATCACTTTTTGAGTTTTTTTTTGTGAAACTAATGTGAAAAACTACTTATGATTTTCTTGAGCAATTAATCATACTTTAGTGTTTAGGTGAAGTATTGTGATTTTGAATGATACCAATCTAATCATGATCCCTGAATGCTACCATAAAAGAATTTGTGTAAGCTGTCATATATGGTGTAAAGAGTATACTAGGAAGCATAAGGGTATAATGGAAACTGAATGAAAGGGTTATTATCATAATAGGGGCATAAATGAAAAAGAATGGACAATATTAAGGAGTGTCCAAACTGAAAGGACAAAACTAAAAATACGTCAAACGAAGAGAGCAAAAATAAAGTTTTTCCTCATATATATATATATATATAGATATGTATTGGTTCAATGATTAAGGTCAAGGTCAGTTTGTGCACACTTCGATTAATTATATTCTCAGTTTCGCTGATCCGGTCAAAGGCAAACCATTCACGCCGAAACTAAGATATTCACAAAAAATAAATATCTTATCACCAACTCTTGAACTTGACAAACGTTGAACTCTTGACCTTTAAAGAAATACTAAAAGTCATGTTAATTGAACTAACCCGGTTGGTTACATATAGATAGATTATATACGGTACGCATATTGCTGAACAGATTTTATTGTGTACTATACCCACATTTCTTCCTTTTTTCTTTATGTTGTTATTTTTCTAATTTAACGAAAAATAGTTCAGTAGTTAAACAGTATTGAGCACTCAACAGTCATCTTTATCAAATGATGACACGTGACATGTAAATGCACTACTAACCTGAATTTTGGGTGTAATGAAAAAACTTTTAAGATAATATCTTATCAAATTTTATCACGTCGTACTTTTTTTCTTAAAAGTCTTTCCATTACACCATAAATTCAAGTTAGTGGTGTATTCACATACCACATGTCATCATTTAATAGGAATGAGTACCAAGTACTCAGTATTACCTAACCATTAGTCTTTTCTCCCACTCACTCTTGGTTGTTTTTATGGCAAAACCAATTTAGAACAAATATTTTATGTTAGGCGGTGTTCGAATTCAACTTATTTAGTACCTTGTAACTTACACTTGTGACTTTTTTTTTAATTGTGTTTGACTAATTATAAAAAATAAAAATAAAAATAAAAATTAACGTAAAAAATTACTTATATCTACCACGTTTTTTTTAAAAAAAAAATCATTTAAAAAAGTACCTTTTTAAACTAAATTATACCTTATAGCTTATCTTATTTCTTATAAGCTGTCTGTCCAAACAGCCCTTTAATATCATTGGAGCATAACCTCATCATCGTTTCAAAATCATATTCTCTTCCAAGTAAAAAGGTACTCTTACAATCTCCTCAAGGACTGCCCATCTTTTTCCAAAGCTGTCAAGGCTTCAATCCACGGATGAACAAAGGAATAACCATATAATCTTGAAAACATTTTTCTATATTCCTCTCTCTATCTCTAGCGATTGTCTCTAAATGGGTATGTGAAAGATTTAACATTTATCTCTACGCCCTACTTAAGTACTTAGCAATGAACAAAATACCAACAATTGAACCTTTGATGCGATAAATTCAATGCCTACCCCAAAACTTGATCTACTACTATTAGCTGAATTGAAACTTCTCAAATAATAGAATCCAACATAAACCCTGTCAACTATTTCAACACCAACATTTGAAGTTAAATGAACAAGAATCTGCGATTAAAAAGGGAAACAGATCCTCAATCATCGAACTATAGCCACCAGAACTAAACAAGATCTGGCCTTTATTGCAAAACCTAAACAGGCAAAAAGACTAAATCAGGATCATCTACAACAGAGATGATGAAGAAACAAGAAACACCTCTCAACAAGGAGAGTCGTAATATTATTAGTACAAAGAATACAAACATGTATATACTCTAAAAACATCAGATATATATATCGAACAAGATATATAACTGAGCTGTGTCAAAAGTTATAGAACTCATTCATGGTAGTACCTAAACCATTAGGAGATCCCAATACATCCTGTAAATAATAGCCCTCCATCCCACCGAACCCATCAAGCAGTCCTTCAAAAAACCCATTGTCAGCACAGTTTGCCCCTGTTTCAGCCTCCTTCATCCGATCCTCATCTTCTTCTTCATCCTCCATCATCGCCACTGCGGCAACCCCTTTGGCCTTCTCGTCCTCCTCCACCACCGCCGGCATGTGGCCCTCAAACAGCGAGATGTGGCCGAATAACTTGTCCTTGCGCGAGAAGGTCGTCCCGCACGAACACTTCCACTTTGACTCACCGCAGTGCTTCAAGTGACTCTTCAAATCAGCCACCACGGAGAAGCTCTTCTTGTTGCAGCGATTGCACGAGTACATCTTCGGGCAGTGGCTCCTCTTAAAGTGGTTCTTCACGCAAATCGTGGACTTCAGAGGCCTGAACTTCTTATGCAATTTATTCCGGTTACAGCCCACGAACGGACACGAAAACCGCGTCTTCCTCCGGCTTGACTCCGACGAACACCTCTCCGGTTTCGCCAGCGCCTCCGGCGTCTTGAACTGGTTCCCGTGCGCTCGCATATGCATCCGCAGATTTGCATCACGCTTGAAGCCCTTCCCGCAAATATCGCAGAAATGAATATGCTCTGCAAGTAGCTCCACCGCATCGAGCTCAATGATCTCCCAATCCTCGCTCGGAATCTCATCCTTCATCTCTTCGTCCTCGATTTTCATCTCCACCACTCCTTTTTCCTTGCTCGTACCCGTCGAATTCATTGTAGCAATCGAAGTCTTCATTTCAACATCGCCTAATTTCTCAGAAAATTTCAGATCTGTCTCAGCGTTGGTTATTGAACTCGGATTTGCTGTTCGGGGAGGGTTTTGGGGGGTTTGTTCGAATTGAGGCGGGAGACAAGGGCGCTGAGTGCAGGCGAGGAGGGCGGCGCCGTTAACGATGATCTGGTGGATGGCGGAACCGATCTCGGTGGAGACCATATCCATCTGGTCTTTTCCGATCAGGGTGTTGTTGTTGACGGAGTCGGAAAGGAAGCGCTGGAGAGAGTCCATCCTCGCACGGACAGTCGAGAGGTTGAGCAGCGGGACCCGAGGGTCGGCGCCGCCCACCGGTGCCTGCTGGAAAGAATCTCCGGGAGGCCTCGGTGATGATTGGTAGTTAGCCGGAATCTGAAAAAAATCGCCGGACTTTGCCATTGCAAACCGGAACTGCGAAAGTGTGGTGGATGGATATTGCGATAGGTAGGGCTACCGTCAGTGGAAGTTCATAATATAGTGACTTCGTCGATATTGACTTCGGGATTATTATTGACGGAAAAGGCCAAAACGGGTCCATACAGTTCGTGGTAGACACGTGTCAAGTGGATTCCATAGAAGTTGACTGACTGTTTAACTATGCAAGAGGATCGTATCAGCTACGGTGTTTTCCAGCATATGTGTCATGTGGGACCCACATATGATGACTTGGCTAGATCAAGAGCTTACAGCGTGTCATGTGTTGAATCAGTTCAACCATTAATCATAATCTCTGGACCACCCGTAGGCCGTGAGGTTAGGGTGACGCTCATCGATTAACTGCTAGTGGGCTATAGTTGGAGCAAACTTATCATGAGGTTGATCCCACGATTCTTGGTCATAAGCCTTTCTTTTGATTGCATGGTTGAAGCATAAAAATAAAAATGGTGCTTGTACCATGTCCTTGTTTTTACAAACTATTTCTTAAATTTTTTTTTTTTTTTTTTGTCTTTCATGTGTTTGATGAGTCCTTATTATAAACTACGTCAAACTCGTAATTAACTGAAAATAAAAAAAATAAAAAATAAAAACAAAGAAGAACACCTTAAAACAAGATGAAACTTGCTAACAAAAGGAAGATGAGGTATGGTTAATTGAGGTTTAGAAAAAAATAAATAAAAAAAGAAGAAGAAGAAACTATTACAATTTGACTACACATAAATGTTCTATGAAAATGTAAGTTTTTTCGGTTGGATCACTATATTAGTTCTTAGTTGGATGACACAAAAACGCTTTAATTTTTATTCTTGATCAATATAAAAATAAAATCCAATACTCATAATTCAATGAGATTTGATCATAACTTAGAAGTCAAAGTCCTGAATGTGAGTCCTTTAAGATAGAACACATTATAACCAAATATGTTATGTCTCTTAGTTTAAAAATAAAAATATGGTTTATTAATAGAAAATTGTAATATATAAATCCATTGCTGAATCCTGTTTCTCAGTCCTCCACACAACTGAATGGATCCACATACATTTATTAATGTTAGTCCTGTTGCATTGTATTTTAAAGTAACAAAAGAGAATTAAAAATGAATTTATATATAGTATTATTCTTATCTATACTATATACTATAGCAATAGGTTGTCAGGTCTTGAATGTTGAAAAGCTCAATTCAATTTTCTTAACTTTTTTAATTTTTAAATTACTAAAATTACATTTGTCATAATAGCATGGGTCTAACTATAATTTAAAGCAACTTTATTTTCTATTAATGATTAAACATAGATAATCTTATGTTACTTTGGAAAGTTTTAAATTCCCTTTCATGATTTTAGAAAGTTCTTTCTTAAATTAAAAAAAAATAGAATTGTCATTTTAAATTTCCTTAATTATCCTTCTATAAGTTTAAAAAATTCCTCCTTAAATTTAAGAAACATTAGAATTGTCATTTTAAATTTTCTTAAATCCTTCTATTATAATTTTAGAAAGTCGTTGCTTAAATTCAAAACTTCGAAATTTTCTGTTCAAATCCACTTTACTTTCTATTAATGATTAACTTAGGTTATCTAATGTTACTTTGAAAAGTTTTAAATTCCCTTTCATGATTTTAGGAAGTTCTATCTTAAATTTTTTGGAAAAATAAAATTATCATTTTAAATTTCCTTAAATTCCCCTTCTATAATTTTAAAAAGTTTATCCTTAAATTTAAGAAACATTAAAATTGTTATTTTAAATTTTCTTAAATTCTTCTATTATAATTTTAAAAAGTTGTTGCTTAAATTCAAAACTTTAGATTTTTCTGTTCAAATCCTTTTAAATACAAATAAATCTACAAAATATAAATAAATATTAAAAAAAACAAGTATTTTTAAGTATTTTAATTATGTGACTCTAATGCAATTTGATTTTTTTTTTTTTTTTTTGGCAAGCTTGGTGGTAGATAGTGCAACCATTATAAGAAGAAAATTTTATGATATAAATAAATAAAATTTGATAAATTTTAATTTTAAGAAATAATAGTAATTTACGATCTAATAAAACTTATATTAACAGTATAAAATTTTAAAATATAATATTAATTTTTTATTTTTAAAATTCATTTTCTAAATCTGGTGCATAGCACAAATCCTCGGCTAGTTAGTAATGTAATGAGATATCTATTTATTGTATTAATTTTCCAATTGGATATGATGAAAGCGGGGTAAAGTGAACCTCACTTTCTTAAAAGGAGAGATTTTGGCTGGTTCCTTGATGCTTCAAAAGTGGCATTCATACATGACTTTACCCTATGGTGTTCCATTTATAAAATAATCATCTAATGAACTGCATTACATAGTCCTAAAAGTATTTTCCTTTACTTTTATGGTGGCCCATTGGCAATATATTAATAAAAAGTTTGAGGTGCATTGCCCTTTCATCTAGATTATGACAGTCTCTAGAAGTAACCCAAACTACCTGATATGAACAAGAAATTATTTAGTGTTATAGCAATGTTATGTTATTTTTATTTTAGCTCTCACAAATATAGTAAAATTTTCTTATTAGACGGAATTGGTGGATAATTTAGACTCAATTAAAACAAGATATTTTAGACTCAATTAATAAAAAGGCTCACTATATTTGTAAGAAGTAGAACAAATATGCTGTGGTGGGTATTTAATTTAGACTCAATTAACAGAAAAGACTTACCACTTACTGTATTTGTAAAGAGTAAAGTAAATCTGATGTGACACTACACGTGTATTGAAAAAGAATTTCAATATGAACAACTAGCCTCCTCTTCCATTAAGTCTATTAGTTCATTATTTCACTGACAATAATTTAACATTATTGTAATCAATAAATTAAATTTTGTTGCAATGAATGATGATGGAAATTGGTCATGAGAATTTGACAGCAGATGCTGCCTCTTTGTCAAATTCCTCACCCCCATCATTTAATTATTTTAAGTATTATATTAGAAGAGCGCAAGCATTTGGCTTCCAAAACCTCTCTCCTCCAATACATGGGTGTTTTCAACACCCTCCTTTCTATCAATTTTTTTTATTTATTTGACATATAGGTGGGTTACTTCACTCATTCGTCAGTAAATATTATCCTTGATTAGCATCACATAACTATCTGCGAGATACTTCACTGCACTTATATCGGTATTTTCGGTGTTGAAGATTAGATTTAATCCTACCAAACGACTATAAAAATTTGAACCTAAAAATTAAGCCAAAAAATTTGAATAGTTAGCTATTGAATCACCCACTCAGTGGTTCCTACCTTTCTTCTTTTTGTTTTCTTTTGTTGTTCTAAATCATGCATTCCAATGCCTTGCTGACTTCAGGAGAAGCAAAAAAGTCCAAGGACACAAATGAGATAAACATGCATAAATCCTTTTTAAGATGTAGAGGTACTTAGATAATTTTTAATGATAGGGTAGAATCAAATTACTAGCACTTAAATTTATGTTTTATAATGAAAAGAATCATTTAAACTATGTAAGTAAAAACTTTACAGTCTCCAAATAAATAATAATTATACAGGAATGGAGCAAAATTAAAATAAAATTTCAAATACTTGGGCACAATCATGTGTTAAAAGGGAGTCCAAGTAATGTGTTCGGTGGCTAGCTAGTCAATCGATCTAATTAAGTTCTTCGAAATGTACTGACTTTCCGAAATGAAATGAAATTAAAATTATTAGAACACTATTAATTTCAATAAGATGTATCAAGCTCTTAAGGTCGACTCGTGTCTATCACTTCATCTGGCTGTCATGGCGGACAGCCATGACAGAATCAGAGATAAATGCCAGTCTAACACCGCGTTAGGGAGACGATTGGATGATTAAATGAATAAACTATTATTGCCTTTTGACTTTTTTGGGCAACAAAACACTAATAAACTTGTGAGGAATCAATCTTGTTTGGTTTATCCATACATTTTTCTTTGACGCAATTGACCCTTTCGAAGAAAGGGAAAAAGTCCAACATTTAACTTAGACTAAAAATAAAAGGCACCAAGGTCCAAGCTAGTTGTTGGGTCGACATTATCACGTGACATCAATTTTTAGCTAAACATAAGTATTGATATGTATGCGTATATAAGGAAAATGTTATTCTTATAAAATATTTATACAAAATTTATATATAAAATAATATAATAGTAACAGTTTTGTAATTAAAAATCATTATGGTGAGTGTTTATTTTGAAGTGAAGAGCTCATTTTAAAACATATTATTTTGTATAATAATTTTGTATGAATTTTTTATCTGTATAATATTACTCTATGTATAAATACATGTATGTATACAAATTAAGAGGTTGACAGAATATAAAAATACTAGATATGACCCGTGACGGCACTCCCAACAAAATATTTTATTTAACTTTTCATAAATTGAATGTGAAAAATATGACACAATATTTGAATATAAATGTGAAAAATTAAATGAATTGTTTGAACGGGTCCTATGCAATAAGATATGACTTATCAAATTAAAAAAGTGAAAGAGTCGAAACTTGAATCTCATCTCGTGTTCTGAATGCTGAAGAGTATGTTTAATCTCACTAAACAGTTATGGAGAACCGATCTATCTTCAATATAATAGTGTATATACATATTGTATATATGCCTTTAATCATTATTTATTTTACGTAAATATTATAATTTATTTTGTACATTGTCTTTTTACTTTGTTAGAAATTAAGATACAAAATTGAACCTTTTGTTTTTTTATCTCTAAGTGAATAAATCAGATTTTTTACGCAAAAATAGAGGACTTGGTTCAAATGAACCCAAACCATACTGACCCGGCTTGGGTTGGTTCGGTTCGATTTTATAAATTAATCTATTCTATCTTGGATCTAAAGATCTAGAACCGATTAAGATCGATTCAGTTCTGAGTTTGGCATGGATCCGACCTAACCGGACTCATACACATCCTATATGATAGTAGATTCTAAAACATCTACACTTTAGAGAAAATTTCAAGCTCCTTAAGCATTAATTAAAAGCTAATTTCCTCTTTAAGAATCCGGGTTCATTAATTAGTTACGAAAATAAACATATTAATTGAAAGGAGGTTTCCCCAATAGGAACCATGGGTTAGCCACTTTATCATCAATATTGAGAATAATGCATTTCTTTTTGATGGACTTGAATCTGTCGCTAGTCAAAACATAGCCTTGGTGGTGCATAAATTACGACACAGTAATCTCCGTGAGAAGGAAATCCCATGTGATCTAAGCAAATTTCTCCATCTTCTCTCAATATTTTTTACAGAATTTCCTAGAAAAATAAGCTGCCAAAATTTGGTTTCCTAGCATATGGGTTATTCCAACTTGCATATTGTGTATTCTTGATAGGACCCTTATGGTGTGCCGAAAAGGCCTGATATCACAATATGAAAATCTTCCTCTATTAGAAGCTCTTTAATGTCCATTCCTTAAGTTTTGATTAAACAATTTTAATTGCCATGCTTTTTACAAGTGATGCTATAAATAAACTAATTTTTCAAACTATTTCCTTACTCACAAGAAACAATGTAGTGGGACTCACATTAATAATATAAATCAGACTCTTTCACTTTTGTTTTGTAAGTGAGAAAATAGATTGAAAAATTAATTTATATATAATATTTTTCATTTTAGAAAGGGAATACATGCACCAACTAATTCCTTAGATTAATTACTAGCGATATCTATTCAAAGAAATGTCTGCCCTACGAAATTGTGATGGCTGATTACTTAACGACACAGGTTAAAGATCCATAATATGCTTATGTACATTAATTCAAACGATTCAACACAAATTTAAAGTATTTTCATGTCTAGTTTGTTTGCAACGTATAAATTAATTAATTCTATACTGTACATTTTAGGTGCTCATAGGTTAATAATGTGTTTTTGCCTAATCACAATAATTTTTTTTTTTTGGGTCTGAGCTACATAAGAGCTGAAAGAGAAGAACAAATGCGAAGAAAACGAAAACTACAGATATATTAGAGAGAACATTAAACCCAACCAAGTTAACACATCCCACTAACAGGGAAATCTTGACCCAACAAAAATTCCAGAATCAAGCCTATCATCAATGTTAGAATCAACAACATATAAGACATTAAATTAAGATTAATTCTTTCATTGGCCCCCATATAAAAATAAAAAAATTTCTTGTTTGGAGTTGTCTGGCCTTTGGGCTGCCGAAAGCTTTGCATCAACATTTTCTAAGAAAGCACAACTAATTAAGGTTTGAAGTCGTTAGGCCTTTGGGTTTGCCCAAATATGAATTTGCGCCAAAGACAACCACGTACCTAAGTCACATAAATCGCGAGCGCGAGCGGGTGCGGATGCGGGTGCGTTTGCGCCAGGACATCCTCTGTCAGAAGGATTGAAAATGAGAGCGTCCTTAGAGCGTTAATATTATATTATTTTTATTTTTTAATATAATTAAAATTTGAATTATTAAATATTTATAAACTTTTTATGCAATAAGTTTGTGTTGTGTGATTTTTATAACAAGTGTTTATTATACTTATAGTTTTCGTAGAAGATATTGGAACATCCAAACAGCCTGGTGTAGCGGTAAGCGTTCATTGGAGGTCTTTCAAGATCGCCTATTCAAGCCACTGCCTACACGTTTAGCATTTTGAATTATCTTCTCAGGCGCAATGAGCAAGGGAATTGTTCTCGTGTGTGTGGCTCATCATAAAATCCAACACGTCTCACTTGTTGAAAGGTTACCGTTGCAATTCGCGAATCCAGCAAGCACAATTCGCGACTTTGACTAATATAATTCGCGAATTTAACCGAATTTCGCTCCAAATCCGTCAATTCGCGGTTGAGTTCGGTTCGTCACCCAGTAGGAGACGAATTAGGTGACTTAGCCACGTACGTCAATTGCGGGCTACCCCTTTCCTCAGTTTGACACATGAATATGAGTGATGAGTTTAGACTCTTAGGCACACTGAATTTCATATGCATTCTGCAATACTTAAAGAGTTAATTACACTAACTATTGTACTTTTTCACTTTACTCCCTTATTTAAAAAATACTATAATTACACTTCTTACTTTTATAATTAATTCTTATCTTATCATTTTATTTGTCTTCTGTTAAAAAAAATAGACAGAACTTTAATTTATACCTAAAATACCATTCTATTATATAAAAAATCAAATTTAATGATAAAAATAATAAATGTCATTGATAGAGAGAGGAACCCAAATAGGTCTGAATTAACCAAAATCACAGACTAACTTTCTAAAATCGTAAATTTAACACAAATCTAACCCAATTAAAATCTCAAAAACCACAAAATATACAAAATACATTTTACCTAGTAAATATGGTGGAGGTGTGCGGTGGAGGAGAGAGGAAATAGTGGTGGCAGCAGCAAGAAATAGGGTTTCACCGCACACTGCCACCATCTCCAATGCTCTATTGAAATCCTATTTTTCTGTAATAAAAGAGTATTTTAGATATAAATTAAAATTTCATCTATTTTTTCTAATAGAAGGCAAACAGAAGAATAATATAAAAATTAATTACAAAAATAAAGAGTGTAACTATAGTATTTTATAAAAAAAGAGATAAAGTAAAAAAAGTACAATAGGATCTTGGTGTAATTAACCCATACTTAAACAAATTGAACAAAAGTTCTCCATCAAGCTTTTGATTAAGTGGTTGAATGAGTGACAATCTACTTGTTGAGATTGCTCCAAAAATAAAATCTATCTCGTTGAGTTGAACTCATTCAATAGTAAATACTTCAACTCTTTAATGGGTGAAAGACTTTTTTTTTTTTTGTACTAAGGCCCATTTGATTTGGTTTATTTTAAGTATTTTTACTTAATATTTTTTACTTATAAGTAAAAAAGTTAATATTTTAAAATTTTTTTGCTTTATTTTATTTTTTATTTTTCTGCATATTTTGTCTTGTTAAAATAAAAAAGTTTAAAAAATCTAATTTTTTTCTTATAAATTAAAAAATAAATAAATAAAATTTGAAAAAAGTCAAATCAAATGGGCTAAGAATCAATTCAGAGTTTCTTGAGTGGTTTGTGAACACTCTGGAAGTTGTTCATGCAGTGCTGCTTTATCTTAGACATTGGAAAGTCATGTCGTATATATATAAGGTCAAATTCAAGCAAAAAAAAATAGCTTCCAATAAAGCAAGTCGAACAAAACTTGTCGCTGCGACAGGTGGTGACTGACCGCAACTGTGTATTATGCTGCTGCGAACATGTAACGAGAAAGTAGTAACGCTCTCTGGTATTAAAATTTGTGCTTCCACAAATTGGGGGCGACGTGTTGACGAGTACTGGAATTATAAGAAGATATTTTTCGCTGCCAGGAAATCCGGGTGTGTGTAGACAAGGGTTCGTTGCTATGACAAACAGCAAACGAGCGAAGCTTCCCCCTTTGAAACTGAAAGGCGATTCTTAGCCAATGCTTGTGTTAGAACAAAGTATGTATATACATATATGCATATATGTTGAGAGAGAGACTCGGCCTATATGATGATGCAGTAAGTTGGTCTCCAGGTCAGTAACGTTTGGTTCCAATAATCTGAGAAGAAAACAGAGTGAAGGGCACCGGTGTGATGCCTGCCAAGGGCACTCCGATGCCTAAGTTAGATTTCTGGAGATATTTTGACAGAATTTTTGCTAGGGTTTCTGGTTTGCGTACCTTCTTGGAGAAAATGATCTTTTCTTTTATCTTGGCAGGCACATTAATAGCCGTAGAGGGGCGTTACATGCATGGAGAGGGTAGGAGACGGCTGCCTCTCCACGTGGCGGCGCGGTATTGGAGATTCTGACTGGTGATAGGGTAGTGGGAGGCGTGGTTGTCCAACTCCCGACGTGGCACTCCCTTAGGCGTGTGTCAGACTGAGCGAGGTGACCACCTCCTACACGCGAAGTCTTGGCGTGGGGAGCATGTTATCATGATTGGGTTGCCAATGATGGCTCACACTGGCGTGGCTGGTGGGACGAATGACTGGCACCATTACACAAGTCTTGCTCGGGCGTGGTCCGTTCAGTCGTGTGCGGCCACCGTTTGGTTGGTCGACTCTCTAGTTAGGCCCTGGGCGGCCGGGCCTCTCAAGGTCGATCCTCCCCTTGCGGCGCTGCCTCCTTTCGATCCCTTCTGTGTCCTTCGAGATACCAACACGTTTGGCGCTGAAGCTTTGACCATTGCAATGCGCAATATGTCATCAGCTGAATCTGACAGCGCGTGTGCTTTCTCCTGGTCGAGCAGTTAAGGGTGTCCCTGGTCGGTCCCCATCAGTAGCCCCTCATTCCTCTGAGTACCCCGAGCGTGGGGCGTGGTCAGAGGAATTCATGGTCAGTCCCCATCGAAGGGTGTCCTTGGTCGGTCCCATCAGTAGCCCCTCATTCCTTTGAGTACCCCGAGCGTGGGGCGTAGGTGTCGCTTCGTAGAGTGGGGAAGCATTGATAGCGCCGTAGGCGCATTTATGATAAGGCTGGCGGGGAGTGACTGCCGATTGACGTTTCACCACGCGGCATACGGTTATTGGTTGCCTATCACGTGACGCGACCCGTGGACTGCTAGCCGTTGGATCTATGGTTGGGTGGTGAAATTTGGCTCGTTGGTTTCGAAAAAGAGGGTTTTGGCTTAGGCGGTTACCCCTCTAGTTCCCACAGTGCCATACTTACGAAGTTTCTGCTGTGTCGTTGCCTGCTGCGTGGATCTGCAATTGCTGCGAAGAATTCGTGGTTTGGGTTGGTAAGTGTTCTCGCCATAGTGTCAAACTTTTGGGCCATTCAGTGTTGGGGTTGTGTGGACGATTATTGAAGGGGGTTTGAAAAGTTGGCTGGGGTAGGGGGTAGATTGAGGAGAAAGGGATACATGGTAGGGACGATGGATGAGAGGGAGGTGCGATCGTCGGATTCTGAGAATACCCCCTCTCAAGATTTGGTGAGGGTTAGGGTTGGGGCCCCTGATAGTGCATCAGCGGGTCCTTCTGGGGCCTCTGAAGGGGGTACGGACCTAGCATCCAGGGCGATGGTAGTAGCAGGAGTAAAGGAGTTTAACTTCACGGCGAAGGGGGTATCCTCTGTGATGACGGAAAAAAGGATGAAGAGGATTTGGAAGGAGTACCAGATGCCTCCCTCGTTGGGTTATAGAATCCCGAAAAAGGGGGAGTGGGTCTACTCTGCTCGGCCAGGGGAGATCTGTGTATACGAGGCCGCCATAGCGAATGGCCTTAGGTTCCCTGTTCCTGCTCCCATCAGGGAGATCTTGGGGACTTTGGGGCTAGCTCTCGGTCAGCTCATGCCAAACGCGTGGAGGATTTTAATAGGGCTGGCCGTGTTGTGGCAGGCGAGTAGTGGTGGCAAGGATAGCCTCACATTAAGTGAGTTCTTGCACTGCTACAAGATGTCGGAGCCCGAGAGTGGGTGGTGGTACTTTTCTGCTAGGAACAAGGGCATGGTATTAGTGAAGGGTTTGCCCTCATCCCACAAAGGGTGAAAGGACAAGTTTTTCTTCATATATAGCAAGGGTTGGGAGAACCAGCCCTAGGAGCCAGTGGACGAGAAGTTTGTTCAAATTCCTCGTAGTTGGGGGAGGCCTTCTAGGAAGGGTACGCTCTTGAACCCTGGTGTTTTGTCTTTATGTTTTCGCTAGATTTGTAGGTTTGTAAAGCACTGACGTAGGTTGTTTGCTTTTAGCACGGGCTGCCTCTACGTTAAGCGAGGAGTTGAAGGAGAGGGTGGACCGGGCTGTCGAGCATGGCGTCACTGATGCCTGTGCCTTGGTGAATGTGGAAAACTTGGGTATGTTCTTGTTAGGCCTTGAGCCTACAAATTACGCTCTAAGGGCGGAACAAGTAAAGAGCGAGTACTCGGTGTTTTGTAGGTACCTACGGTTTATCTAGTACTGACGTTCATGTCGTGTTGGTTTTGCGGATGAAGGGGTGGACGTTCCTGAGGACGAGGAGGAAGAGATGGTGCTAAATCGAAGCTTCTTGAAGAAAGCCAGGCTGAGCATGGACGCCGACCCTCCTACTCCTGCCAAGAGATTCAAATTGGGGTCTGGTCGCAAGGCGTTTGCTCTGGCCTTCGCTGAAGGGAGCGGGGGGAAAGTGATAACCGTGGAGGAAGACGCTCCACAATGGGGCGGCACTCCCCCAGTTGAGAAGGGCTTGCCTCCGCCTCCTCCGGCACCTGCTAGCGCTGCCGAGGTCGTGCCCCCCCCCCCCTCCCTCTGGGGGAGGTGCCAGAGTCATCGATTTTTGCAAGTGCTAGCGAGGCGATGAGGAGGCTTAAGGGCATCATCCCTGCTACAGATTCAAGTAAGCTAGGCGTTATGGCGTCCCAGACGTTGGCTAAGGAGGCCTGCCAGAATTTGTTGAAGGTGGGAGTATACTGCCCTGTGTTTTGCACTCTGAATTTTAGTACTCCATTGTTTGACAATATTGTTTGCCTGGCCGCCCAATCAGCAGACTTTGAGAAGTCTTTTGCTGAGGAGGCCAGGGTGGTTGAGCAGCTCCGGGCTGAGCTGAGCACGACCCTGGGGAAGGTGAAGGAGCTCGAGACCGAGCAGGCGAAGCTGAAGGTCGATATCGAAAAGGAGAAGGGCCAGAAAGAGGCCTGTTGGGAGAAGCTGGTAGCAGAGAAAGTTGCCTTGAAGATGGCCCAGGAGCAGATTGCAGGGTTTCCTGCCGAGCTGAAGGGGGCGAAAAAGACGGCGGAGCTGGTGTATATACAGGGGCAGAATGCTAGATGGCCTTCACCAAGATGTACCTGGATGGCTTCAAGGAAGCCAAGACTCTTGTTTCCCGGGCTTATCTTGGTCTTGATCTTTTGATGATTGGGCCCGAGAACGAAGATGACGTTGTCTCCCAAGTGATTTCGAAGGGCGGGGCACAAGACAAGGACGGGGCGGACAAGGATGATGCCCAGTCCCAGGCCACCAAAGCTGTGGCCTCTTCCAAAGTCCAGGGGGAGGGTGGTGATCAGCCTAAGGCTACAGTCCCCTACAAGTCTTCTGATGGGGTGATGGTCAGCCGAAAGCTGCAGTCCCTTCCAATCCTGCAGGAAAGGATGATGGTCAGCCCAGGGTTGTGGTCTCCTCCAAGTCCTTAGAGAAGGGGGAGGCCTAGTCCAAAGCTGTGGCCCCTCCTAGAGTGCCCAAGGCCAAGTAGATCTGTTGTGTAGGATTTTTTTCACTTTTGCCCTTGTAGTGGTTTTATTTTTGTAACACTGCTTTGGCTTTTGCGATCTGTTTGTATTTACTTGTTTGCTTTAAATGAAAAAGGCTCGTTCACCCCTGTTGTTGACATTTCCATTTTTTTCTGTGTCTCTTGATACCACCTAGGGGTAAACGGTACCCCCCATCTGTAACGAAAATAGTTTAAACGAACGAAAAATTAGGCTATCCCCGACCAGGAATTGCTAGGGTCCATGGTCTTTGTCTATTGAAATTGGGCCTCGTCCCCTTTAGTAGTGGGCGTTAAGCCTTTGCTTGCTCGGCCCTGCCCGACCACGGACTCTTGCAGTTTTGGGCATAAAGCTTTTACGCTGCTCGGCTTGGCTGATAATGGCACACCTTTTTTTTTTTTTTTTTAAACCTGCTTGGCATGCTTAAGTAGGGCTTTGTTAACTTGTGGTTGCTCGGCCGTGTCCAAACAAGGCAAGGCTTGTGGGCATGAAGCCTCTGCCTGCTTGCTCATGGCCTGAGCAGGTCTTTTGTTGCTTTATGTTGCTCGGCCGGGGCCCGAGCAGGATTTTTTTCGTTTTGACTGTGGGCATGAAGCCTTTGCCGGCTCGGCCATGGCCTGGGCAGGGCTTTGTCGCTTTAGTTTTTGGCATAAAGCCTTTGCCTGCCCGGCCAGGGCCTGGGCAGGGCTTTGTCACTTTGTGCCTGCTCGATCATGCCCGAGCAGGGCTTTGTCGCTTTGGTTTTGGGCATAAAGCCTTTGCCTGCTCGGCCATGGCCTGAGCAGGACTTTTGTCGCTTTAGTTTTGGGTATAAAGCCTTTGCCTGCTCGGCCATGGCCTGAGCAGGACTTTTATCGCTTTGTGCTTGCTCGGTCATGCCCGAGCAGGGTTTTGTTGCTTTGGTTTTGGGCATAAAGCCTTTGCCTGCTCGGCCATGGCCTGAGCCGGACTTTTGTCGCTTTCTGTTGTGGGCATGAAGCCTATGCCTGCTCGGCCATGGCCTGAGCAGAACTTTTATCGCTTTCTGTTGTGCAAGGGAGATGTTCGGAGATTTGCAAGCAAAGAGGATTATGCAGATACTCGATACGTCATGGATCAACTTGCAGTTGTGGATATATGGTTTGATAAACTTAGGAAGGTCCCTGTACGGCATTAATAGACAAAAAGATTCTTTGCTACAATTGCGTATTTAAACCAAATATCACTTACACATAGTACTTCCTCAGGTGCTCAAATGCCAAGGGTGGGGCAGTTCCTTGTCATTGGGACCTTTCAGTTTGTAGGTTCCCTTTCTGGTAAAGCCCGTTACCTCGTAAGGTCCTTCCCAGTTCGAGCCAAGCTTCCCGTCTTGTGCCACTCTGGTAGATTGGTTGACCCTTTTCAATTCCAAGTCTCCCGTCCTGAAATGCCTGACACGCACTCGGCTGTTATGATACTAGCGCATCTGTTGTTGATACGAGGCCATTCTGACTACTGCTTGGAGCCGTTTCTCCTCTAGTAGGTCCATGTCGACTGTTAGTGCCTTGTTATTTGTCTCTGGATCGTAGGTTTGAGCCCTGGGGCTGGGAAGGCCGATCTCCACTAGTATGACGGCTTTGGTGCCGAAGGTGAGGGAGAAGGTGGTTTGACCAGTTGAGACCCGCTCGGTGGTTCGGTACGCCTAGAGCACACTGGGGAGCTCCTGCGCCCATAGCCCCTTGGCTTTCTCGAGCTTAGTTTTGATGATCTTGAGAAGGGACCTGTTGGTGACTTCCACTTGCCCGTTTGCTTAGGGATGTTCCGGGGAAGAAAAGTGGTGGCTGATGTGCAAGTTTGAGCACAACCCGCTAAACTGCTTCTCCTCAAACTGCTTACCGTTGTTAGTGATGACTACTTTGGGTATTTCAAAACGACACACGATGTGCTTCCAGAGGAAGTTGGTCATTTTCTACTCGGTGATGGTGGTGAGGGCCTCTACTTCAACCCATTTGGTGAAATAGTCGATGACTATCACAGCGAACTTGTTCTGCCCCCTACTCAGGGGCAATGGGCCCACGATGTCGATCCCCCACTGGGCAAAAGGCCATGGGCTGGGAAAGGGGGTCAACTCCTGTGTGGGTTGTCTTGGGATGTTGGCAAACCGTTGGCACTTATCGCACTTTCTCACGAACTCTTGGCAGTCCTTACTCATGGTTGGCCAGTAGTAGGCTGTCCTGAGGATTTTATTAGCCAGGGATCGTCCTCCTGAATGGTTACCACAAATGCCTTCGTAGATTTCTCTCATGATGTAGGTTGCCTCTTCCTCGGTGGCGCACCTAAGGAGGGGGGTAGTGCGCCCTCGCTTGTACAGGACCCCGTCGAACATTACATATCGACTGGCCCTGAATTTGATCCTCCTTGCCTCTAGCTTATCTTCTGGGAGGACGTTGCGCTCTAGGTAATCTCTGATTAGCTTAGCCCATGAGCCATCTGTCTCCAGCGTATTGACCTCCGGGGTTTGGATGCTCGACAAATCGAGAGTCTCCATGGGCACTTCGAGGTCGGGTTGGTCTGAGGACGCTATTCTCACCAATCTGTCTGCCTCTTCGTTTTTCAGACGGGGGACCCTCTGTAATACTACTTTGGAGAATTTTCTGACCAAGCCCCTGGCTATCTGGCAGTACTCCTTCATTTTGTCTCCTCCGGCTTCATACTCTCCCTGGATTCGCTCTATCACCAACTGCGAATCTCCCCTGACGGTTATCTGCTCCGCCCCCATTTGCCGAGCAATTCAGAGCTCGGCAATGAGCGCCTCATATTCAGCCTCGTTATTGGTGGCCGGGAAGTTGAATCTGAGAGCGTGCTCCACTATCTGGCCATCTGGGGTAACAAGAACCACGCCTGCCCCGCTGGATTGTTCGGTGGAGGAGCCATCAACGTTTAGTATTCAGGTATTCTCGACGTCCTCTACGTCGGGTGGGGCATGAGGTGGGGCGGTAAACTCTGCAATGAAATCTGCTGCTGTTTGTCCTTTAATTGCTGTTCGGGGTCTGTACTGAATGTCGAACTGGCTGAGTTCTACTGACCACTCCATGAGCCGACCGGACATTTCAGGCTTGTGTAGGACTTTTTTGATGGGCTGGTCTATCAGGACTACGATCGTATGGGCTTGGAAATACGGCCGGAGCCTTCGCGCTGAGTTCACCAGAGCGAAGGCTAACAACTCCATCTTCGGGTATCTTTCCTCAGCTCCTTTGAGTGCTCTGCTCGTGTAGTACACTGGCTTTTGGACTCCTTCACTTTCTCGTACAAGGGCTGAACTGACTGCCGTTGCGGAGACGGCCAAGTAGAGGTAGAGCTCCTCTCTCATGACCGTTCGGCTTAGCAGGGAAACAGAGCCCAAGTAGTGTTTTAACTGTTGAAAGGCTTCCTCGCATTCGCCTGTCCACTGGAATGCTTTTCTTAACGTCCGGAAGAAAGGTAGGCATTTTTCGGTTGACCTGGAGATGAATCTGTTCAGGGCTGCCACTCGTCCTGCTAGTCGTTGAATGTCCTTGATCGTCTTCGGGGCCTGCATATCAAGTATGGCCCTGACCTTCTCTGGGTTTGCTTCTATGCCTCTCTGTGATACCATAAAACCTAGGAACTTCCCCGAGGCCACCCCGAATGCACATTTGGCCAGGTTTAACTTCATGTTGTAGTGCCTGAGGGTATGAAAGGTTTCTTTCAAATCCTTCAAATGGTCGGCGGCTTGCTTGCTCTTCACTAGCATGTCGTCCACATATACTTCGACGTTCCGTCCTATCTGGGACTTAAACATCTTATTGACCAGCCTTTGGTAAGTTGCTCCAGCATTTTTCAGGCCGACTGGCATCACTCGGTAGCAGTATAACCATCTGTCAGTAATGAAAGCAGTGTGTTCCTGATCACGTTCCGCCATTTTGATCTGGTTGTACCCGAGAAAGGCGTCCATAAAGGAGAGCATCTCATATCCTGCCGTAGAATTGACCAGAAGGTCAATGGTGGGTAGGGGGAAGCTTTCTTTGGGGCAGGCCTTGTTGAGAGCAGTGAAATCAACGCACATCCACCATTTCCCACTCGCCTTCTTCACCATCACAACGTTTAAGAGCCAAGTCGGGTATTGTACCTCCCGGATGAACTCGGCTTGGACGAGCTTGTCCACTTCTTCTGCGACGGCCTCATTGCGCTCGGGGGCAAAGCTTCTCCTTTTCTGTTTGATGGGTTTGGCATCTGGTGAAATGTTGAGGTAGTGGGCGGCAATTCCGGGGTCGATACCCGGCATATCTTCATGGGTCCAGGCGAAGACGTCAGCGTTGTCCCTCAGGAACTGTCGCAGCTCCTACTTGTGCTGCTCTGGAGCCTCGGTACCGATCATGACAACCTTGGGCGACTAGGTGCTGCTATCCCGGGCTGGACGATCAACGGGGACTGGCTCTAACTCTTCCACAGGTTCTCCCCGCCTGAGATTTTCCTCGTCCCTGACCTCCAGCTCTCCTATCACGAGGGCCTCCGTGGCGGCATCCCCCTTGAAGATGCCAAGTAGCATTCCCTTGCGGTCACCTGATCGCCCTTTACAGTTCCCACCACGTGCTCTGTTGGAAACTTTAACCTCAGGTGATATGTGGACGTGACTACCTTAAAATGATTTAGGGTTGTACGCCCTATAATCACATTGTAGGCCGAGGGGCAGTCCACGACCAGAAAATTGACCAACTTCGTGGTTTGCTGGGGGCCATCCCCCAGGTGACGGGTAACTCGATGGAGCCTATGGGGATGACCCGGTCACTGGTGAACCCCACAAGGGGGGAGTTCACGGGCTTCAGGGCGTCTCTCGGTATCTGCAGTTGTTTGAAGGCTCCCCAGAACAGGATGTCAGCCGAGCTGCCACTATCAATGAGGATTCGTCGTGTTCTGTAGTTGGAAATGATGGCGCTGACCACCAGGGCGTCATCATGCGGGTGACTCAGCTCCGAAGCTTCGTCCTCGGTGAATACTACGTCTGGTACGTCTGGTCGAGGCTTTTTGCTTGGTCTGCCCACCAAGAATACTTCTACTTGCTTTGCCCTCCTAACATGGTTCTTTCTGGCGGACGAGGACTCGCCGCCACCTCCAAAGCCCCCAGAGATGACCCTTATTTCTCCAATCGGGTGTTGGTGTGCTGGGGCTCTTTCTGGACTCTTTTGCTCGGCTGGTCGTGCTCTGTCTTGTCGTTGGCCAGCAACGTACCTCCCCAAATGCCCCTCTTTGATCAGGTTCTCTATCTGTTGCTTAAGGTTGAAACAATCATTTGTGTTGTGGCCGTGGTCCCTATGGAATCGGCAGTACTTCCTTCAGTTCCTCTCTTCGGGGTTTCCCCTTAGCTTCCCAGGCCATTTCAGGTCTGGATCATTTTTGATCTCGTTCAGGACGTGCTCCAACGGCATGGTCAGTGGAGTGAAACTGCGCTCGAAGGCAGCAAAACAGTTTCTCAGTCGGTCCCTCCTTTCTACCTGCTCGCTCCTCAGGGCTTTCTTGTTTCGGTCGTCGTTGCCTTCGGGTGATCTCTTCTTCTTATCTGACCGGGAAGTGGCGCCCTCATCACGTTTTCGTTTAGCGTTCATCGTGTCCTCGGCATTCATATGCTTCTGGGCTTATCATGAGGTCTACCATAGTCTTCAGAGGCTCCTTGGCCAACGAAAACATGAACTTATGGGTCTTGACTCCGCTCATGAAAGCGGTGACTGCGACCTTGTCATCAACATCGTCCACCTCCAAGGTTTCCAGGTTAAACCTGGTGACAAACTCTCGCAGAGTTTCGTCTTTTTTCTGCTTCACATTAAGCAGGCTGGTTGCCGGTCTCCTCTGTCGCTGGGTTCCAATGTAGTGTCTGACGAACAGCTTGCTGAGCTGAACGAAGGAAGTGACAATGGAGGGTTGAATCTGGTTGAACCACACTCTAGCTGCCCCTTTGATAGTGACAGGGAAGGCGCGGCACATAATCTTGTCGAGGACGACTTGGAGCTGCATCAAGGCCTTGTAGGTCTCGAGGTGGTCCAATGGGTCCTTCGTTCCATTGAACATCTCTATGGTGGGCATCTTGAACTTAGGCGGTAGGGGGACCTACATGACTGCCTGGTTCAACGGGGAGTCGGTTCTGTTTACCATCTCCTCAACGGTGTTCGGAGTTTTGGTCCTCACAGCCTCCATGACTCCGGTCAGCTAGGCTTGGAGGGCTCTCAAACGCTCGTCCCAGGCCGGGGGATTGTCCCCCCTCTCTCCTTCCTTTTCGGTGTGCTGGGGGCGGCGTCAAGGCGGCAGGCCAGGGGCCCGGCTTTGTGCTTCGTCCGGTGGAGCATGGTCGTCTCGGGGCAGTGGCACAGCGCCAGGGGGCGAGAGGCCACCGCCAGCTAAGACGGGATCTTCGTTCACGTCTCGGCTAGCGTGACTTCTTTCATTCTCCTGTTGGGTTCTAGGCAGTTGTCCTCCTGCGGGGGCAGTAGGGAGTCGTAGTAGCAACTCCTGGTTTTGGGTAATCAGCATCTGCATGTTGGCCATAACATCGGTCATACGAGTTTCGAGGGCTGCAACTCTGTCGGTGCTTTGGTCACCGGCGACCCGGTCGATGTTTTAATCTGCCATGGGTAAAGGAACTCGTGAAGTGTCGGACCTGGTGGCAACCATGAAAATGGAAAACAATCGTTTCCCACAGACGACACCAACTGATGATGCACTAAGTTGGTCTCCAGGCCAGCAACGTTTGGCTCCAATAATCTGAGAAGGTGAAGGGCATCAGTGTGATGCCTGCCAAGGGCACTCCGATGCCTAAGTTAGGTTTCTGGAGATATTTTGACAGAGTTTTTATTGGGTTTCTGGTTTGCGTACCTTCTTGGAGAAAATGATCTTTTCTTTTATCTTGACAGGCACACTGGTAGCCCTAGAGGGGCGTTACATGCTTGGAGAGGGTGGGAGACGGCTGTCTCTCCATGTGGTGGCGCGGTATTGAAGATTCTGACTGGTGGTAGGGTAGTGGGAGGCGTGGTTGTCCAACTCCCGACGTGGCACTCCCTTAGGCGTGTGTTAGAGTGAGCGAGGTGACCGCCTCCTACACGCGAAGTCTTGGAGTGGGGAGCACGTTATCATGATTGGGTTGCCAATGATGGCTCACACTGGCGTGGCTGGTGGGACGAATGACTGGCACCATCACACAAGTCTTGCTCGGGCGTGGGCCGTTCGGTCGTGTGTGACCACTGTCTGGTTGGTCGACTCTCTGGTTAGGCCCTGGGCGGCCGGGCCTCTCAGGGTCGATCCTCCCCTCGCGGTGCTGCCTCCTTTCGATCCCATCTGTGTCCTTCGAGATACCAACACGTTTGGCGTTGAAGCTTCGACCATTATAATGCGCAATACGTCAGCAGCTGAATCTGACAGAGCGTGTGCTTTCTCCTGGTTGGGCAGTTAAGGGTGTCCCTGGTCGGTCCCCATCACTATGTATGTTATATTATGAACTATAACAAATTAGAATGAGAGAATCACTATATATAAGCATAAGATTAGTGCTAAGTAAATAATAAAAAGAAAAAACTATACAAAAGAGAAAACCAAAATATATAAAGAAAAGAAAATTTTCTAAGACCTACTATATACTTTAACTGCTTGAATGAGTAACTTTTCAAGTCACCTCAAGTTCGACTCATGGCCTTGATTACTTGTGATTAAGACAACCAACACTGCATTTTATATTGAAAACAATTTGGATGGAGAAATTTGCAAATTACATGGCTTAACATCATATCTTCTTAGTAGTCACTCCATTTCAAAATGCAAGTGTCATATCTTTCTAGAAGTTGCTTCATTTCTAATACTATAATGGAATGACAACATCATATCTTCCTAGTGGTGCATGTTTGAGCATGGTTATTGAGTGGAATGACAATCTCGTTGTAAGTGGGATTTTTCGGAAAGGCTGGGCCGAACTCTTAAGCACCAAAATGGATGAGTCTAAATATCTCATGCAAGACAAGGAGGTTAGAATGGGTCAACCCGTAATGGGCCAATCACACTCTGAAGATTAAGTTAGCAAGCTTAATCGATGAAGATGAATGAAAATTGTCAATACTTGGAGTTAACTGTCCATACCTAGCTCTCGATGCCTTGGGTATTTATAGAACCTTTGAGGGAGTATGTTTTGCCTTGGCCTACCAGTAGGCTCTCATGGCCCGTTGGGTAGGCATCATCATTGACGCCGCCTGATTATTTATAGGGTCTGGCGCACCGTCGTGGAGGATTCCAGCTGACCGAACGTGCACGTTGGCGTCGCGTGGGCAGCCGCTTGCGCATTTAATGCGAGTCAACTTTGCATTTAATGCGCAAAGACCGCTAGCGGTTTGGGCCCGCTTTTCGTAGTTTGGGCTATGCTGCGAAGGAGGTCGGCAGTTAAAGCTGGCCTTCCCTCTAATTCTGATCTGGGCTAGCAAAGCAGCCCCAACTTTAATTTGCGCAGATTGGGCCTCACCCATTGGGTTGGGCCGGGGGTTATTCCCCCACAATTGCCCCCCAGCCTTTGTGTTGTTTTGTCTTCTGAAACGGCCAAGGGCTGTAGCGGTCACCCGGCCACATAAATGGCGGGGATTTTAAAAGATTCATTGGTGGGGCATTATTGAATCGACGACCGATGCGATGCTTTGGTAGAGCGTCATGATTAACGTCGTTTTACCGTGTACGAACCGACGGCTCTGGTCTTTATAAAAGACCGACGCCCTAATCAGTTGGAAGACACTTGCTCTTTTTCCTTTGCCTTCTAAATAGGGTGTGCGTCAGCTGTTTCGGCACCCACCACTGTAAGTGTCCTTTGAGCCCACAACTCCTTTGCTCTTCACTGTATTCTGTGTTCTGACGGTTGCCCCCTGATGGCGTCCCGTCTTCGTAAAATGTTAGATGGTTTGTCGACCCTTGCCGCGTTTAGGGCTAGGTTTGAAGTCCCGGACGAAATCGGCTTAGAACTGGTCGATCCTGAGGACTATCGCATGGGTGGGACCGAAAAGGGGGTGCCGTTCCCAGTCATTGCTATCGTAGAAGGGGGACTTAGGTTTCCCCTCCACCCTCTTCTTCATAAATTCATAGTGAAAAATAAAGTGTCGCCCTCCCAGTTAGCATCGAACGTATATAGGATCTTTTTTGGCATGCTTGAAATAAATCGGCGCCTGGGTATGAACCTAGGCCTTGCCGAACTGGACTACTGCTACACTCTTTGTAAAGTCGGAGGTAGTTACAAGGTTTACCTCCGGGCAGTAAAGAAGTCCTTAGAGTTAGTGAAGTGTTTGCCTTCCTCAGGGAAGGGCGTCGACGACGTTAGGGTCTGGGTAACCGGTCCATGGGAGTTCGGCAACGTTCCTGAGAAGGATAGATCGGCGATTCGATGCCCTAGAGTGCCCGTCGAACTAGGTTTGATGCCGATATCTCATACTGTGCGACATTTTAAATTTCAATTTGCAGCAAAACTGACTCTCGAACTTTTTGCAGACACAAGGAAGCGGTCGAAAGCTCGCGACTGGTTAGTCAACTCTGACGACCTCAACAAGGTTTTGAACTACGTCAGTGAAGGTCGACTAAGATACGTAGCTCGGGCTGCACACATTTTGCTCTCCTACCCACTGCGATACTCAACTTTCACTGCTGAGACAGGTGTTCCCCAGAGTATACTTGCAAGATTAGCGGAGGAAGGTGCCGAAGGAGACTTCGAGGAGATCCCCACCGGAATAGCGATCGAAAGGGTGCGCATCCCTACAGGCGTGACAGTCGCGGTTGCTCCTCCATCGGTATCAGCTAGTGAAGAACGGCAAGAAGCGCGAACGAAATCACATAGCTCGGCATCCACTTCGTCATCGTATACTGCGCCCGACTGCCGAGTTGAGATTCCTGTAGGAACAAGTGATTCGAGCCCATCCCCCGACGAAATGGACGGCATGAGTCTGAGGGAAAGGATGTTTGCTCTCGCGAGCCAGCCGCTAAGGTCGGCCACCCCTACTCCTGCCGAAACTCCTCCAGCCGAGCTGGTGATAACTCCCGTGGAGGAAGCCCCTCCCGTGCAATAAAGGCCAGAGACTCGGCAACAGCGAAAAAGGAGGCCCGATGTCACTCCTCCAACTCCAGCGCCCAAAAAGCAAAAAGGAAAAGGCGCGGTGGACGAGGTCGGCGAGACTGTGACCATCACTCCAGACATTCTCGGCCGTCCTATGACGACAATAGATTCTATGATTGACTAGCCCGAGGTTGCGTTTGGTGTTATTAAGAGCGTCCTTCAGAAAAAGGACGTGGCGAAGTTGGGCGAAGCAAATGACTCAACCGTTTTTATGGGTGCTTTTCATGACTCGATACTGGTAAGTCGGCGCTGACTTTTTCGATGATTACAGACTTTTTTAGACATTCGCTCTCAAAATGACCTTCTCTTATCTGTGTAGGGTTGTCTGAATTCCTTGGAGGCGATGACGCGCTTCCAGAAGCTTGCCGAGGTTTACTAGGAACTCATTGAAGGGCACGGCCGCTTAAAGCTTGAGTGGATCGAAGCAAATAAGGAGCAGATCACTTTCAGGAAACAGGCCGAACAGGCTTCCGCCGAGTTTTTGTTGATGAAAGCCAATTTTGAAAAGAGAGATAAGGATCTAGCCGACCTTGAGAAGAAGTTCGATGTGCAGTCCGTAGATCTGCACAACGCAAATGTGGAGGTCGAGGCCCTTAACTCTGAAGTGGCCAAGCTGAAGGTGGAAGAAGAGGCCACACTGAAGAGGGGTGAAGAAAGGGGGGTCAAGCATTTGGCTGAAGAGATGATGGACCTTAGTCGCTCCATATTTCAACAGGGTTGGAACGGTGCCCTTGTCGTTGCAGAGCTGGATAAGGCCTCCGACGTTTGGGGTCTTTGCCCGGACTTCTTTGATACTACCGAGGACGGCGTCGTTTGTCCTAAAAAAGTGCTGGCAAATGCCCAATACAAACGAGAGCTTATGTTAAAAGTCGCGGCCGAAGAAGCTGCTGCTGAGAGGGAGAGAGCTGAAAAATTGAAGGCCGCTGTTGAACCCCCTGAGGATGCGGAAGAGATTGTCGGTGGTTCGCCAGGGGCAGTTTCGCAGCTGGGGGAGAAGTCGACATAACTGTTCTTTCTCTTTTCTATGATTTTTTGTAACCATCAATGCCTTTTAATGAGAAAAACTCGTTTTGTCGTTTATTACTGAATCTATCTTATCTAATTTTGCTGTGGACTAAATCTACCTTATTTGATTTTGTTGTGGACTGAATCTGCCTTATTCGATTTTGTTGTGGACTGAATCTGCCTTATTTGATTTTGTCGTCTATACTTGGTTTCTGTTTTGACTTTCTTTGGCCGACCTGTCCAAGCTGGACAGGACCAAGTTTTTACAGTTGGTTTTTCTTTTGGCCTTCTTTGGCCGACCTGCCCAACTTGGACAGGACCAAGTTTTTACACTTGGTTTTTCTTTTGGCCTTCTTTGGCCGACCTGCCCAACTTGGACAGGACCAAGTTTTTACACTTGGTTTTTGTTTTGGCCTTCTTTGGCCAACCTGCCCAACTTGGACAGGACCAAGTTTTTACACTTGGTTTTTGTGGGTTTCACAGAATGCTCAGAATCAATTTGTTTGAATGGCTTTGTTTTCATTGATTCTTCAGCAGAGCTTTACACATTTCATAGACTGTTACATCACATGGAGCTTCGTATTAGTGGTAGAATTTCCTTAAGTTGCTTGCATTCCAGGGTGGCGGCAATTGTCTCCCTTCTTTAATAGTCTCTAGTCTGTATGCGCCAATGCCGACCTGGGATGTCACTCTGTAGGGGCCTTCCCAGTTAGGGCCGAGCTTTCCATCTGCCGCCTTCTTGGTTGCCCCCAACACTTTTCGTAAAACTAGATCTCCTGGAGCAAAGCTTCTCGGGCAAACCCGTTTATTGTAAGAGCGTTTTAGCTGTCGTTGATACTCTGTGAGCCTGATCAAGACGGTTTCCCTTCTTTCCTCGACGAGATCCAAGTCTCTTGCAACCGTCTGGTCGTTGAGACCCGTGTTAAAAGCTGCCGATCTGATAGTTGGTAGTCCGACCTCCAAGGGGATGACTGCTTCCACCCTGTATGCCAAGGAGAACGAGGTTTCTCCGGTAGACCTCCTTGGGGTTGTTCTGTAGGACCACAGAACACTAGGTAACTCCTCCGTCCACTTCCCTTTGGCTTTTTCCAGTCGTTTCTTGACCCCGTTAAGCATGGTTTTATTTGAAATCTCGGTTTGCCCGTTGCATTGGGGGTAGGCCGGCGTTGAGTAATAGTTTCTGATCCCCAATCCTTTGCAAAATGATCTAAAGATATTGCCATCGAATTGGGTGCTGTTATCTGAAACAATGGCACGGGGCAACCCGAATCTCGTGACAATGCTTTTCCATACGAACCTTTTGGCATCAATTTCCATGATGTTTGATAAAGGTTCCGCTTCCACCCATTTGGTAAAGTAGTCAGTTGCTACGATGAGAAACCTTTTGTTGCCCGGAGCTCAGGGCAAAGGTCCGACAATGTCCAATCCCCACTAAGTGAAAGGCCACGGACTGGTGATGGTGGCGAGATCTTTGGCTGGCTGGTGGATGATAGGGGAAAACCTCTGACACTTGTCACACTTCAGGACGTACTGGGCTGCATCTTTCTGTATGTAAGGCCACCAATACCCCTGCGAGATGGCTCGGTGTGCTATCGATCTTTTGCCGACATGACTTCCACATATCCCTTCGTGGATTTCGAACAAGACGCCCTGTACTTGGTCCGGATGGACGCAGTGTAAATATGGACCTGTAAAGAAACGTTTGTAAAGCTCCTTACTTGGTGACAGCCAATACCTGAGAGATGCATGTTTGATTCGCCGAGCTTCAGCCTTATCGTCTGGTAGTTTCTCTGCGTCAAGGTAAGAGATGATTGGGTCCATCCATGACGGTCCCAACTTTTCTACTGTTAGAGCTTCCTCCTCCTCCCGAAAGATGTTGGGCTTGGCGAGAGTTTCTACATTGATCGTCCTTTTCGAACCAGATTTTAGAGCTATGGCCAAAGTTGCCAAGGCATCCGCATGTGAGTTGTTGTCTCGGCTGATCTGTCAAAGCTTGTAGCTTTTAAATTGGCCGAGTAGTTCCTTGGCTTTTGCTAGGTACTGCGTCATTCTGTCATTTTTTGCTACGTATTCCCCTGTAATTTGGTTTACAACAAGTAGGGAGTCCGAATAGATGACGATTTCAGGAATTCGAAGTTCAATGGCTTGACGTATTCTGGCGAGCAAGGCCTTGTATTCTAACTCAGTATTGGAGGCAATGAACTTGAGCTTGATGGCTTGTTCGATGGTTAGACCGTTTGGTGTGATGAGTACGATGCCTGATCTTGCCCCCCGGTCATTGGAAGCTCCGTCCACGTAGAGTTGCCAATGATCAATTTGTTCCCAAAGGTCTAGGGGGAATTCGTGTTGCGGTTAGCCAGTTGCTGGAGTCTGTTCTACTTCTAGTGGTATCTCGACAGAGAACTCGGCAACAAAGTCTGCAAGAACTTGCCCCTTCACTGCCGATCTAGGTTGGAACTTGATGTCAAAATTCCCTAATTCCACGGCCCATTTTGCAATTCTTCTAGAGAAGTCGGCCTTCCTTAGAAGAGGTTTGAGCTGGTGGTTAGTGAGGACGTTGATGGTGTGAGTTCTGAAGTAATGCACCAACTTGCGAGATGCTACTATGAGTGCGAGTGCCAACTTTTCGAGGAGTAGGTACCTGCTTTCGGCTCCGAGAAGGGTTTTGCTGACGTAATAGACCGGGAATTGTTGTTGGTTTTCTTACCTGAGTAGGACGGCGCTGACTGCATGGTCTGACACTGCAAGGTAGAGGAAGAGTTCCTTGTGCTGGACAGGGGTGGAGAGCAGGGGTGGTTTGGTTAGGTAGTTTTTAGATTGGCAAGGGCAAAGTCACACTCTAGGGTCCACTCGAACCGTTCTTATTTCTTTAGGAGCTGGAAGAAGGGTCGGCACCTGTCCGATGAATGGCTGATGAACCTGTTGAGTGCGACGGCCATTCCTGTCAGCCTCTGAACCTCTTTGGCATTCCTTGGAGCTTGAATGTTCTGAATCGCACTAATCTGCCGTGGGTCCACTTCAATGTCCCGATGTGTAACCAGGAACCCCAGAAACTTGCCCGAGCCGACCCCGAAGACACATTTTGAAGCGTTCAACCTCATTTTGTAGTCCTTCAGGATGTAGAGTACCTCCTTTAGGTCCGCCAAGTGGCCGTTGCGCAATTTGCTTTTTACCACCATGTCATCGATGTAGACCTCGACAGTTCTGTCGAGCTGCGTCTTGAACATCTTTGTGACCAATCGCTGATACGTAGCTCCGGCATTCTTCAGGCCAAAGGGCATATCCCTATAGCAGTAGATACCCCTTGGAATGATGAAGGCCGTCTTTTCTTGGTCGTCGGGGTGGAGTGGGATCTGGTGGTATCCTCGGTAAGCATCTAAGAAACTCATCCTTCCGAAGCCGGCGGTTGCATCCACAAGCTGGTCAATTTTGGGCAGGGGGAATGGATCTTTGGGGCATGCCCTGTTGAGATCAGTGAAGTCCACACAGACCCTCCACTTACCGTCCTTCTTTTTTACAACCACGGTATTTGATAACCAGCTTGGGTAGTTGATCTCCCGAATGGCCCTAGCTTCCAAAAGCTTCTCCGTTTCCTCCAAGACAGTGTCCACATACTGAGTAGCTGCCCTTCTCCCCTTTTGGACAACAGGTCGGCAATTTGGGTTAACATTCAGGCAATGACAAGCAACGTCAGCGCCAATCCCAGGCATATCATAAGGTGTCCAGGCAAACACTTCCAGGAAGTTCATCAACAACTCGATGAGGGATTTTTCCTCTTGTTTGGACAGAGAGGTGCCGATGACGAAGTATTTGTCTTCTCGCCGATCAGTGTATATCTTCTTCTGGTCCTCCACAGCTTTGTTCTCGGGTGCCTGTCCCACATCATCAATAGTGGGGGTGTCTTCATGCAGCTCCATCATCTGCACTTTCTCAGGTTTTGTCTTTGTCACACATGCCGTCAGGAAACATTGTTTGGCAGCCACTTGGTCTCCTCTGATTTCTCCAACACCTGCTGGGGTCGAAAATCGAAGCAACTGTTGGTATGACAACAGAACGGCCCTCATGAGGTGCAACCAGGTTCGTCCCATGATGGCATTGTAGGGGGAGGCCACGTTAACCACTAGGAATTCGGTTTGCAATGTGATTCCGCCGGCTGTTACAGGAATCATCACCTTTCCCATTGGCCAAACTGGGTCCGAGCTGAATCCGACCAATGGGTTAAATGACTGTTGGAGGTCGGACTCGTTCAGTTCCAATTGCTTGAAGAGGCTGTAGTACATAACTTCATATGAACTCCCCTGGTCAATGAGCAATCTTCTGACGTCGTAGTCCGCCATTCTTAACGTAACCACCAAGGCATCATTATGAGGGATTTGCACTCCCACGAGATCCTCATCGGTGAAAGAAATTGGTACATGGCCACTGCCGACTTTTGCTTTCTTGCTGGGTTGTTGTACCTGCATCACTTCCCTCAGGTGTGTCGCTTTCTGTATCTCGGCTCGGTACCTATGTGGGTCGATGATTCCTGACTCAGCCGAACCGTGCAACACATTGATTACCTGAACCGGCCTTGATTCTGGTTCCTTCTGGGCTGCGTCTTCTACCCGCGGTTGCTCGGCTTCATTCTTTGTCTTCTCCCAATCAATGAATTGATCGAGGTGGCCTGCTTTGGCCAAGTCTTCCAAGTGCGTTTTCAGATGCCGACACTGCTCCGTCTTATGCCCCTTCTCGCGGTGGTATGAGCAGAATCTCTTCTAGTCTCGGGTCGCTGGGTCTCCTCCCAACTTTGGTGGCCACTTGAAAAAGGGTTTATCACGGATCTGGGGCAATATTTTATAGATGGGGTCCTTAAAGACTGTATAGACCCCCTCAGTTACCCTTTTTTCTCAGCCGATATCTTCTGACCGGGGCTTCTTGGCATCCTTCTTATTTGTCTTCTCGACTGCAGCGCCGACCTTGGTCGATGCTACCTGGGGTATGTCTTCGTCCAACCGTGCATAGCGCTCGATCCTGAGCATTAGCTCCTGTATCGTGAGAGCTGGTTTCTTCATTAAGGATTGTCACAAGCGATGCTCCCTGGGAAGGCCGATCTTGAACTGAGTTACAGCTAATTGCTCGCTGCACTCGTCAATTTCGTTATAAGCTTCCCAGTAGCGTCGGGCGTATGCTCGCAATCCTTCCCCTTCTTCTTTTCGTAATGTCAGCAAGAAATCAACCTCCTTCGGCTGTAGGCTGTTCACTATGAAACGAGCTATAAAAAGCTCGGCTAGTTGCCTCCAGCTAGAAACGGACTTAAGTGGCAATTCATCAAACCACCGTAAAGCCACACTTCCCAGGCTGGAGGGGAAGATTCAACACATCAGCATCTGGTCACTGCACCACACTACCATAAGCTGTTTGTAATGCCGAACATGGTTAATCGGGTCGGACTTCCCGTCATAGAGGGTGAACTTTGGTGGGGTGAATTTTCGAGGAATTGGGTGGGATTCAATCTCCTCAGTGAATGGCGTGGATGCAATCTGATCAAGGGCCTTTCTCATCAGGTCATGGGCTGTGCACTCCTTAGTTTGCTGCCTTCTATCCTCCTGCTTTTTGTTATACCACTTCTCCCAGTCCTCTTTCCGCTGATCTCCTTCAGCTAGACTGTTATTTGGCGGGGTTTCGCTTTTTTCCCTCCACCAACCTGTGCGCCTGTTAATGCAACGCCCAGTACTAGGGGTGTAACTTCCTTTTACCGGTGGCGCTGGATCGTCCCCGGCGCCAGCAACCTGCTCCCGATCTGGGGACCCTTCTCTCCCACGCCCATTTCTTCCAGAGAACGCCTCCCTCATGGCCTGAACCTGGGAGGTGAGGTAGGCTATCTCTTCTCCGCGCCGCCGAATTTCCCTCTCCGATGCACGGAACGTATCCTTACTCGGGATCCACCCACTGGAGGGTGACGGGGCTAGGTTCCGAGGATGGTTCTTGCGGAAATTTCTGTCCCTGACATAGCCCGTATCCCTCCGCATTTCCTCTGGTGCTTCCTGGTGGCTTTCAGTGGGCGTTCGTATCTCTAACCTTAGTGTTCTCCTTCTTTGCCGATCTACTGGTGTAGATTGGCAGTGCGCCGAGTTGGTCGGGTCTCTACTGGAGGAGGCTCTGAAGCCTCTCCCGTCATGGTTCTCCCCCCTACGTCTCCGGTTGTTTAGACTCATGATTTTTCTTAGCCTTCCCACAGACGACGCCAATTGTAAGTGGGATTTTTCGGGAAGGCTGGGCCGAACTCTCAAGCACCAAAATGGATGAGTCTAAATATTCCTGCAAGACAAGGAGGTTAGAATGGGTCGACCCGTAATGGGCTGATCACACTCCGAAGATTAGGTTAGCAAGCTTAATCGATGAAGATGAATGAAAGTTGTCAATACTTGGAGTTAATTGTCCATACCTGGCTCTCGATGCCTTGGGTATTTATAAAACCTTTGAGGGATTGTGTTCTGCCTTGGCCTACCAGCAGGCTCTCATGGCTTGCTGGGTAGGCATCATCATTGACGCCGCCTGATTATTTATAGGGTCTAGCGCACCGTCGTTGAGGATTCCGGCTGACCGGACCTGCACGTTGACGTCGCGTGGGCAGCCGCTTGCACATTTAATGCGAGTCAACTCTGCATTTAATGCGCAAAGACCGCTAGTGGTTTGGGTCCGCTTTTCGTAGTTTAGGCTATACTGCAAAGGAGGTCGGCAGTCAAAGCTGACCTTCCCTTTAATTCTGATCTGGGCTAGCAAAGCAGCCCCAACTTTAATTTGCGCAGATTGGGCCTCACCCGTTGGGTTGGGCCGGGGGTTATTCCCCCACACTCGTAATTTGTATTTTTCATATTAATTAGATTTATAAATTATAACTCCTCGAGGGGGTAAGATATTTCCTCTTACCAGTTAGGAGATGGCTAAGAATGCTATTATAAAGAGGGGTCTGGTATTAACCCTACCACCTCTTGTTGCTAGCAAAAGGGTCAGCACTAAGTGAATCCCCTAAGGGTGTGAGCGAGATTTGGGGGGTCGGCTATAGCACATGGCTATAGTCCTCATGCTAGTCAAAGGGGGCTACATGACTGGCATTGTGTTCGGTGAGACAAATATTGGGTATTAGTGTCAGGAAAAAGGTCATGATATATGCATCCGCTATGCCGCATCCATGTTGCAGTGGTGCACATGTTCATGACTGAATGGGTTTCGGTGTGCAAACTTGCATGTCGTGTGCGTCGTATGCACTTCCACGTGGAGTTTAATCTTATGCATACGACCACTTGGTTTGGTTAACATCAGTGTCGCAGGCGTTGTGCCTAGCAGCAGATGCTTTGCTCACACGCATGTCCAGTTACACATTGCTAGCTTGATTATGTTTCAAGAGGAACTAGCGCTAAGCACATTGTTTTCAAACTCTAAAGAAAGTTTTTAGCCCTTTTTTCTAAACTATTTTCCAAAATTCATAGCCTTAAAGGAGCTTAGTTTTCATTTAACTAATCTCTCAAGAGTAATAAAACATCAACATACCTTTCATAACGTACATAAAAACAATTTTCAAAAACCTTTTCAGGACAAGTTCATGAGAGCTTTTACAAGTCCAAATCTCACTCTTTAAAAGTCTTATTTCAAAAAGAACTTCCTAAAACCTTCAAGCTCTGTTTCAAAAGCACTCCAACATTCAATTTCAAAATCAAGACTCTCTCGAGTTATTTTCAAATTTTAAGTAAAAAACTCTCAAGTTATCTTTTCAAAACTAGACCCCAATGACTTTCAAAACTTTTTGAAGGCCCTAATGTGCCTATTTTCAATCGGGCCTTGAGTTCACTATGACTAACCTAATTCTCGCCAAATAAAATATGCAGGCAGCCTTCAAATAGGTGTGGTCATAACTTTCACATCAAGTCAAATTTCCCTTCTCAAAATTCTTTTCAATCCAAGTAAGCATTTCAAAACTCTTTTCTAAAAGCTCTTATATCTCTTCCTAACTCTTTTCAAACTTATATAATGCATCATACCATCCAAAAAGTGATGACAAAAACCTCTTTTCAAAATTTTCAAGTGGATATTATGGATATTTAGTAGCTGAAGATTTAAGTGAGTGAATATAGGATGAATAGACATGTAGGTACCGTAAGGTCGGGAAAGAGTGATAGTCTTCGATCATTTTCCTACACGTAACCAACCTCTAAACCTAGAATCACTGTTTTCAAAGACCAAAATGGAGTCGTTTTCTAAAAGGGTATAAACATTCTTTAAAGGTTGTCAATCAACTTGTTTTCCCAAAAACCCTCTCTTAAAGAAGGTTTCCAAATTTATTTCCAAAGAAACCCTAAGTGTAGTCTTTTGATTACACTTAGTTTTAGGTGGCCTAACACACCTTAAACCATGTTAGGTGGCAACTCCAAACCCTTTTTAAAAAGTCCACAATGAAATTAATTTCAAGTTCAAATCTCGTCGCACTTGTCCTTATAGGAGAGCGAGTTCCAACAATGAGCATTGGGTTTGGCTTGAGTCGAGACCTAGACTTGGGGCGAAAAAATTGGAGCGCTATAAAAGTTTAACATGAATAGCTCGAAAGGAATAAAACGGCCTCAACCTAATATCTGAAATACATCAAGTTAAATTTAAGAGAATATAAATGTCAACACCTCCAACTACTACCCAACATATGAATCAAAATCAAGTATAGTGAAGCTGTTGAAAGAATGGAAGGTCAATAAAATATCCTTGAGTAAATGTAAATCAACTCTGAAAAAAAGATAACTTGGCTCTAAAGCTCACAACAATATCAATACTATCTCCACTCTTTAAGGATATGCATGCACAAAATATCAATACAATATGTCATATAACATACTAGTACACAACAATATAATCTCTCTCTTACGATGGTTTTATGGAAAAAACTTGCAATTCATCACAATAATAAGGTGAATCAACAATTAACTCAAATTTAGTCCAATGCATGACTTAAAATATTCTCAACTTCATAAGTACATTGACATGAATGTTGCTTTACTTTTCACAAAAATCCTCTTCAACAAATCCATCATCAATGACAATAAAGATAAATGTGCTAAAGATATAAATCATGATACCCAAAGCCATAAGATACGCAAACCTGTACCGAAGAACTTAAGTGTCTGAAAAATAGTTAATATGAACCATACATGAGACTGATCAATAAAGCATAACAAGGTTTGATGTATATTACAAGGTAAATAAATAAGTAAATCAATAAATAAAATTAATAAACAAAAATAGAACAAAACAAACAACTCTTTTTTTACTATGAAAACGTTATCACCCCCCTGATCACTCCAAAGTATTGCGATTGATATTCATCAGTGTGCGGTTGTAATACAGTAATAACTCAGTGAAACCCAAGATTGATCCAGAGGGACTTGAATTTACTCAACCTAGTACGTAAAAACAACGATTCGTCTACAAAAAAACTAATAAACCTACCAAGGTGAAGTGAAAGTAAACCAAAAATTGATGAGTTGAGAGATGAGTATTAACTAAAACAGAAATATAAGCTAGATATGTGGTTGATGAATGGAAAACTTGGAGTCAAATGATCCGGATGTCAATGTTCTCAGTGTTTCATTAAGATTTCCTTTTTTTATAACTCAAACCATTGGCTTTGTCATAGCCTTTGATTCGGAAGATGAAGGTTTAAACCCTAAGCTCTTGATTCTCGAACCTTATTTTGCAATATCTTGCTTCAAAGATTCATACCATCGATTCAAGTAACTATAATCCCAAACCCTAGTTTGGGCATTACAACTCAAGAACATAATCAAGAATCTCTTGCTTTCAATAGATCAAAATCGTAGAGAATTAATAACTTTCAATTTAACAAAAGATTTAAAAATTTAAAACCATGGAATCTTAATGATTCACCAAGAATACATCAAATATCCATCATAATTGAACCCAAAGTTAGGTTTAGTGAAGCATCACTACGAAGAACATATGTGAATTCATGATTGAAATTGTTTGGAAATTCATAAAAACTGAATGAAAACATTTACAAGCTTTCAAGATCCTTCAAAATCTCCTTGCAAGTACTCCAAAAATGAGCCCCCCTCCTCTGGGGATAATCACAAATATTTATATATTAATCTAGAGTCCTAAACCAAAAAAAAAAACTACAAAGTTTGAAGCTGGGTTGGGTCATCGTCCAGACGACCAATGTAGTGTATTTTTCGTTGTTCGAACGGTGAGATCTTTAACATAGGAAATCCTTTGTTGGTAGTTCGAACGACATCCGGACAACAATACTTCAACGTCTGAACAGCATTCGAACTATTATTGCAGGTTCACAATCAGCTTCTTTGAATCTCAACTCATCGTCCGAACAGCATTCAAACGACCGTAATAGTGTTCTTTGCTTTCGACATCCTTCTTAGCTCCATTTCCTATAGAAATCATAATAAAATTAATTAGTATTAGAAAATAACTAAAGAGATATCTACAATCCTAAACTAAGGGTAACAATGCACAAGTTAAGGTCTTATAATTGCACTTTTAAAGAGCAATCACACCCCCCAACTAGCTTTTTGCTAGTCTCTAGCAAATTACTAAAAATCAACAAGATAATCTCCACTTTCGTGGGAGTCACAGATACATTTAGCCTATACATTAAGCCTTTAAACCCCTAGGTTACCCCTAATGGACGAGTATAGTCTCGTAAGGGTTTATAGTGATGACATCCATAAACATTTTTTATATGACTGTGTTTTCAGGGATAAATAGTAAATAGCATCGTTTGTAAGCGACAGGTAATAAACCCTGCCTATCCCTCAAGTACTGATATTAAAACATAACAATAGACATATTTCTGGAATCAGTTGTGTTACTTGTCAGTTATCATAAACAAAGACACTGAGATTTCAATTCAACGAAGTTCAGAAAATTGCATTACGCAGCTTTGACTCAAAACCTCACCTAAACTTTACTCCCAAAGATTAAAACTTATAGGGTTCTGTAAGCACCCCATTTTTGACCGCTCGGCAGTCTACACTCCGTCCAACTTGTTTTCAAGTAATTATGGATATATTCTTGTCGAAACCAATTCCCTAGGTCCAGATTTCATCTTTCCATCGCTTCGCGGGCCTATCAGGCCCAAATAAAAGCAAAATTACCAAAATGCCCTTAGGGGCACTGTCCTTTCTTATTTCAATTCCAGTCCCTCTCTCGAGAATGTTTATTCCTCGAGATGGTCCGAGTAGCAAAACTACTCACTCAACCGTTAGAGTAGCGGAAATACTCACAAATCATCAATCCCGTCCGAGTAGGGGAAATACTCACAAATCATCAATCCCGTCCGAGTAGCGGAAATACTCACAAATCAAAGTAGCGGAAATACCCCGTTAGAGCGGAAAAATACTCACAGGGCCGTTAGAGTAGCGGAAATACTCAACCGTTAGAGTAGCGGAAATACTCACAGAGCGTTAGAGTAGCGGAAATACTCAACCATTAGAGTAGCGGAAATACTCACAAATCATCAGCCCGTTAGAGTAGCGGAAATACTCAAAATCCGTCAATCCCGTTCGAGTAGCGGAAATACTCCCAAATCCGTTAGAGTAGCGGAAATACCAACCGTTAGAGTAGCGGAAATACTCACAGAGCCGTCCAACCATTAGAGTAGCGGAAATACTCACCCGTTAAGTAGCAAATCTCACCCCGTTAGAGTAACGAAATACTCCCAAATCCAACCCCGTTAGAGTAGCGGAAATACTCAACCCCCGTCCGAGTAGCGGAAATACTCACAAATCATCAAACCCCGTCTGAGTAGCGGAAATACTCACACCGTTAGAGTGGCGGAAACACTCAAAACCCAGGTCAACACCAGTGTCTGTTATCTCACTTCGGTGAAAAATGACCAAACTACCCTTAGGACCTCTTCCGAGACTTTTCGGTCAAGATGACCATTTTGCCCCTAGGCATCTGAACGCCCCGGGAACCACACCGGCTCTGGGTATCAAACCGGTAATGACCTGAGAATACTTTTTATAGTATTCTCAATCTTCCTTTACCTTTCCGGACCATTCCGAGTCAGTTCCGGCAAACCCGGTGCAAAATGACCTTTTTGCCCCTAGAGGGCCGGTCTCTTTCTCTAACCACACCGGCTCTGGGTATCAAACCGGTAATGACCCGGGAACACTTTTTATAGTGTTCTCAACCTTCCTTTACCTTTCCGGACTATTCCGAGTCAGTTCCGGCAAACCCGGTGCAAAATGACCGTTTTGCCCTTAGTGGGCCGGTCTCCTTTTCCGACCACACCGGCTCTGGGAATCAAACCGGCAACCTCTGGGAACATTCTAAATAATGTTTCCAGATCCCAAGTCTTCTTCTGGGACAGTCTGAGTCTGTCCCGACAGTTTTCTGGTCCGGTTGACCGTTTTGCCCCTAAGGGCCCAGTCGACCTTTCCGACACATCTTACCCTCACTTTTCAAGTCAAATACCTCCAGGACACTATTTCAAGTGTTCCTACTCCTTTCCGGCCTTCTGGGTCACTCCCGGCTCCTTCAAATCATTCCTGGACTTTCCGGAGTCACTCCTAGTGAAGCCAGGCTAAAATTTACATGGTAGTCACTAGTACAGGCGCGCAAATCTGGTCAAAGATACGTTGCTTGCCGACCTTAATTGTTTCCTAAATGGCTGGCACCACTAGCAGTGGCGCCAAGCCAAAAAATGGCCTGGCGCCACTACTAGTGGCGCTAGAGTAAATTTTGCCCTGGTGCCACTGCAACAGGCGCCAGGCTTGTCCTCCTTCTATAAATACAGAGCCTCGTTCAACGTGAAAAGGGTCTGCAAACTTAAACTAAGAATCTTATATTTCGATATACAGAGCTCGAGCACCTCCTAAACCCTAGCCTCCCTAGGTTTTCCCAAACCCTAGCCACTATACACAAACCCTAGCCTCCCATACACTCATACACTCTCCTATACACTCATACACTCCCCCATACACTCATACAGTAGCATTCAACCACTCTCTGAAGACTTGAAGAGCAGCCATCCAAAGCTTGAAGACAATCCTTGAAGACTAAAGGTGAAGATCAAGACCGAGGACCGAAGACCGAAGACTGCACGGCGCGCAAAATAAACAAGACACAAGGTAGGCTTTCTCTTTAATTTTCTGCACTTCCCCCCTCTCTCTTCTCTCTCCAACCCACTTGGGTTTTCTCTATTTTAATCCCCCATCTCTTTCCCCCCTTTTCTTTGCATGCTTGAAACAAGGGGATTCTCGGTCCATGTGTAGGATTGGACTATGGGAGAGTCACCGTGTCGGGGGCTTTCTTCTAGTCTAACCAAAGACCACGTGGGTCCGGCCCCCTTGATTATGTGGTGAAGCCTTAACCTTGTATGTTCACGACCCCAAATTGCATTGTGCATATCATAGTCTTGCATCTTCCAAAATTCGTTTTCAAAAAGTTGTTTTCAAAAATCGTTTTCAACTTTGTTTTCAAAATTGCATCAAAAGCTCTTTTTCAAAAACATGTTTTCAAAATCACAATCTTAGGGTGATTCTAGCCTTCCCATGGCTAGGGTTGTTTTAGGAAAGTGTTCCATTAAAAGTGACATTTTGGTCTATATTTTCAAATCTTGTTGTTTTCAAAACCGCTTTTCTAAAGTGGTTCTAGCCTTCTTATGGTTAGAATTGCTTTAGGAAAGTGAGATGTTTTTACACCTTCTAAAAACTCTCTTTAAAAATCTCTTCCTAAAAAAATTTCTTTTTCAACATACTTTCCTAAAACTCCCCTCTTCAAGATTGATTTCAAAAACTCCCTTTCAAAATCTCTTTTTCAAAACTCTCTTTTTCCTTTCCAAAACTTTCTTTCCTCAAAATTCACTTTCTAAAAACACTCCCTAAAAATCTTTCTAAAAACTCTCCTCTCGGAATCTTCCTTCTAGAAATTTCCCTATAGGATTTTCTTTCTAAACTCCTCGTTTCCAAAAACATGCTTTCCAAAAAAACTCTTCCCTAGGATTCCCTTCTAGAAAACCTTCGTTTCCAAAAACGCGTTTTCCAAAAACTCTTTCTTTAGAGCCCAAGTCAAGCCCTAGAACTCACAATTAGGAAACCCTAATTTTCTTTCCAAAAACATGATTTTCAAACTTTGCCCCAAACCTAGGTTTCCAAAACCTCTTGTTTTCATATCCAAACTATACAGGTTTCCAAAACCTCTCGTTTTCTACATCAAAACTATCCTTGTTTTCAAAGCCTATATTTTACGTCAAAACTATAATTTTCCAAACCTAGGGTTTCTAGAATCCCCCTTTCCAAATCTTTGTCAAATCCTATCTTCCCTTTAGGAAACCAAATCAAATCTTCCCGTTTAGGAAATTAGATCCTATCCTCCGTTTTTGGAAACAAAATCAAACCTTTTGCTTTTAGAAACCAAATCCAATCCCTTCCTAATCCAACTCTTTCCTAATTCAAATCCTTCTTAAACTTCTACTTTCCTAAATCTTAAATTTCTAAAAAGTTGAACATATAAATCTTTCCTAAACTTTAAAACTCAACTTTCAAATCTTTCCTACTTCAACCTTTTCCTAATTCAACCCCTTTTCCAAGTCTTAACTTTCTAAATTCAAGCTTTTAAACCTTTCCTAAATTCAAACCTTTCTTAATTTTCAAGATTTTCGAAAAACTCTAAAATTTTCTAAAATCTTAAATCTTTCTAAACTCTAAAACTTTCTAAATCCTAAACTTTTCCTAATTCAAAACTTTCCAATTTTCAAAACTTTTCAATTTTCAAACTTTCTTAAATTCTAAACTTTCCTAATCTTAAAACCTTTCCTTTTTTTTGAAACTTTCTTAATTCAAAACTTTTCAAATTTCAAAACTTTCCTAACTTCGAAACTCTCCTAATTTGAAAACTTTCCTAATTTTAAATCTTTCTTAATTCGAAAACTTTCCAAAAATGACACTTTCCTAATTCGAAACTTTCCTAAATCGGACCTTTCCTAATCCAAATCTTTCCTAAATTCCAAGTTTCCAAATCTTCCAAGTCTAACATTCAAATCTAATCTTTCTTAATCTCAAATCTTTCCTAGGTCTCCTACTTTCCTAAGTCTAGGTTTCCTAAACCTCCATCTTTCCAAAACTAAGTCTTTCCAAAATCAATCTTTTCAAATCAAAGTCCAATCTTCTCCTTAATTTCAATTTCCGATCTCCTCTTCTAATCTCAGATCAAATCCAATATCAAATTCAATTTCCTTCTTCAATCCATTATTCTATTTTCAATCGGACTTCGGTCCGAATTACGACTGACCTGATTCCCCCAAAGGGATACGTAGGCAACCTTCATAGGTGCGGTCACAATACTTTTCAAACTTTCAATTCCACCCTCATGGGTGTGGTTTTCAAAATCTTTTCGAGTCTCAAATTCCAATCTATTTTCAAAATTCCAAAATTTCTATTTTCAAACTTCTACTTTCAATTTTCAAACTTCCCAATTTCAATTTTCAAATCAAATCAATCTCTTTCTAAATCTATTTTTTCAATTCTTTCTTATTTTGCATTTGCATATCATGCATCATGTTTCGAACATTGTTTTTCCAAAGTGGATAGGGTTGAACTATAGTTAATTAAAGACTCTCATAGGTGAATCTAGGGTAGATTGACATGTAGGTACCGAAAGGGCGGGGTAGGGTGATAGCTTAGTGCGTCTTCCCTACACGTAACCAACCTCCGAACCTAGATCACTGATTTCAAAGACCAAAAGGAGTCATTTTTCTAAAAAGGGCTAAATGTTTTCCAAAGGTTGCCAAACAACCCGTTTTCCTTAAAAACCCTCTCTTGAGGAGATATTTTCAAAATCGTTTTTCAAAACCTTAAGTGTAGTTTTCAGATTATGCTTAGTCTTTAGGTGACCTAACTCACCTTAATCAAGTTAGGTGGCGACTCCGATCTTTTTTAAAAGCCCTTTATTCAAACCTAATTTTCAATTCAAACCTAGTCGCACTCATTCTTTTAGGAGGGTGAGTTCTAACGAGAGAGTACAGCATTTTTCCCGCTTGTGTGAGTATTCCTTGAGTGCAAAAAATCTGGGCGCGACAGGTTCCACATAAGTTGTGCATTCAAAGAATAAATGTAGTGATCAAACATCACAATTGGTAAGTTGAAAAACGCTTATGAAATAGCGAAAGTGAATTGGCATAGCTCTAGGAAAGATACTAAACCGCAATGAATCTCCAAAGCATAGACACTAGAACCCACAAATGCACTCACCCAAGACTATATATCGAAGGCCACCACGGACTTGTTTGGGTTTGAATTTGACCAAAAGAAGAAGGGTTAATCAAAACTGAACTTCAGAATGTTATCTTTAAGTCGAACGAGTTCACCACTTGAATTAAGACACAACACTTCCTCCAATTCACTATATTTTTTTTTTCATTTTTCACATTTTTTCAACCCCTTTTTTTCCATTCTTTTTCTCTTTTCTTTTGCTTCTCCATTCTTAGGAAAAATCTATTCTTTTCAAGTTTAACAACTCAATTTACTGTTAACTCATTTCAACATCACATGTATTCCCCCCCCCCCCCCCCCCCTCCCCCTTTTTTTTTTTTATGTATATACACCACATCTACCAATTAGTGATCAAGAGCTAAAAGATAGCACAATCCAACTCAAATGGGTTTCAAAGATAGTACATTATGAACAACTCTGTGGCTTAAAAATCAAAGATGGACTCAGTTCATTCCTATAACAGTACAGTCTTGAGTTCATAGTAAGAGTTTAAATGTATCCATATTCCTTACAACTCAAGCAATCAAATCAAAACTAAAAAGTAATAGAGCTACTGAGCAAATACGAGAAAAGAAATATAAAGAGCAAGCATAGAACACTTCAAACAACATAAAGCCCTAGTCTCTCAAGGTAAAGTCGCCACTATAAAAAAACACAATATCCAAACTCCAGACAATTAAACTAGTCAGTTATTAATGCATATTCGACATCCAGGTCAATTGAACCAATTCTTAATATGTTCCAAAGTTGTATAAAAATTCAGAACACCTAAGAAATCAGGAAAGATTATTGCCTGTCAATTCCCAACTCAACTACTTACTATTATCAATGTCAACTCAACACAATCTTTATATGAATAGGCAATTAAAGTCAAGTATGAATCACAGACCCTATATCAGTATACCTGCCAAGTTTACTTATTCAAAGCTGTACCGATATTGAAATTCCAAAATGAACCTGAAACTGATATAAATACCACAATGTGACTAACAGTCCAATGTGACTAATGCTTCGAATGTGATTATACCAACAAGACAAACATAAATATCCACAATCTAATGCTTCGAATTACCACAATGTGACTAACAGTCTAAGCCACTAACATAAGTGTATCCAAATAACCAAAACTCCACAAGTAATTATCCATCAAAGATAAACAAATAAACTAAACAGAGTTTTAGATCACCAACAGAAATGATATCTCAATGAAATGCAAAACAATCTAAACTCAAGCTCCATCATCGTCCATAGTATCATCATTGTCATTGTCGTCATCCTCGTCATCATCCTTCTTCTGTCCTGACACGTGCTCGAGGATCTCTTCCATCAATGCTGATTGGAGATGAATGATCGCCAACTGGTTCTTGTGCACTGCCTCCACCCTTGTCATCCTCTCGACTCTACCTACCTCGAACTCCCTACATTCCTTCACACGAGCCTCCCAAACCTTTTTTGATAATGAAAATTCCCCCTCCAGAGCCGGCTACCTAGCATACTGCCCCTCAGACCTAGAGATAGTCTTAAAGGTGATCTTACCGTTAGATTTTTCCAGTATGACATTGCTAGGGATTTTGACTTTGGATACCTGAAACAACTTAGTTAGAAGGCAACCATATGGGATATTGGCCAAAGGTGACGGGTTGGTGTATAGGGTGTATAAGTGCATGAACATGTAACGAGGTAGATCAATAGTCAGGCTTGTCTTGATAACCCACAACAATTGAGCTCGCATAAATGAAATCTTGGCTAAACAGGACAATGGTAAGAGGTTGTGACAAGACCAGATAAACATGGGCAATATCTCTTATTTAAAAACTTCTTCTTGGTTTAGATCTCTTCGAGTCTTAGTGCTCTAAGTTTAAGTACCTCATTGCAAACAGTCTCAGTTGCTTCTGGTCTGAGTCTCGGCCAAGCAAACTAAGCATTCTCAATCTTTGGGATACCATAATATTGGACAAAGGTGTCTAGAGTGAGAACAACTGGGGTCCCTCTAACCCAAGACTCCAAATACTCCTGACCCAGGGTATCCTCGGCCTTATAAATGTTGGCTATGAACTCCCTACACAAGGTAATGATGGCCACCCCCGTGTATTCGGCAAACTTCCCCTAACCTCGTCTCTTAAACTCCCTAGCCCAATTAAAGGGTGGTTCTCTAAAACTCTCGAGGTCAATGGATTGCTCAACAGCCACCCCCTGTTTTGTAAAGACCATTTGGTAGAATTGTTCAGCCTGGAAGGTTTTGAAACAAGTTTGGTCAAAGGTTTGGGACAGAGTTTGGGCTGCAATAGCGGCCAACTAATGAGTTCTAACCTCTAATGGGATGGGCATATGGCTAGATTCCGGTGGTGGAGTGGCACTCGAAGTTGGTGCCACCTTGGTAGTACCCTTTGAAGTTTTAGTGCTTTTCTTTAGGGACATGGCTGGTTTTAGGGACATAACTATTTAACTCCCAAATCAAACCACCCAACTATAAAATTCAACAAAATTCGGCAAGCCAGCAATCCCACTCCAACAATCATCACCCTCTTCATCATTCAACCCAACAATAACCAAAAAAAAAAGGAATAACCATAATGAATAATGTAAAAATGAAATCAATTAGTAGAAAATGAATAGTACAATGCAAAGTTAACAAATACCTTGTTCTAGATTGAGAATCTAGTAAGAAGCATCCACAAATACGTAGAAGAAGATGATCCCCCACTTTTTCTCTCTAAAAACCGCTCTTTCTCTCTCTCTCTCTCTCTCTCTCTCTCTCTCTCTCTCTCTCTCAGTTTAAAACTATAACTTCTGGGAATGAAGAAAAAACGGTTCAGTAGAAGTATACATACCCAGGGCTTGATCATTCGGATGACCCTTTTAGTGTATTTTCGTTGTCCGGACGCCGCTCTCGATTTAGCGTGTGATTGACTTGGCTGCCGGTTTGACTAGGGTCGTCGTTCGAGCTGTGGATTCCATGTATTTTTGGTTATTCGGACGATTAATGGGTTTCTTGGGAATCTCAAGGGTCGTCCGAGTGCCATTCGAACGACGTGTTAGAAACTTCAAAGGCTTTATTTTCCTCTGTATTTAACGTCCGAACAGCATCCGAACATTAGGTACAGTTATGCATCTTGGTTTCAACGTCTGAACGGCATCCAAACGATGGGTGTATAAAACCTAAATTCTCAAAACTTTTAAAATTTTTTCCACTAGTACAACATGTTATAAATCATTCCTTCTCCCCCCCCCCCCCCCCCCCCCCCCCCCCCCCCCCCAAAAAAAAAAAAAAAAAAAAAAAACTTGAAATGTGCAATGAGCTCAGTGCACAAAGACTGAGACGCTATAAAACATGAATGCAATTAGAGATTAATGATCCAAAAATAACATTAAAAGTATAAAGTACAAGAATCAAAAACCAGCCCACCAAACTATAACTCCCAAGCACAAAGTGAAAATCGCGAAAAACAAAGACCAGAAAAGAAAAATTGGTTGCTAATGCATTATAGACCCAGGAAAGAAAACAAAAAGTCCAAGCTAAACGGAAGCATGATTCTTCATCAACGCAATCTCGGCCTTCAAATCTTGGATTCAACAATGCAAGTCCTTGAAAGACAGAGACAGGGTATCAGCTATCGGTGGAGTACTCAGCGATGAAGGTTGCTTAAAGGAAATATCCAACTTAGATATCAGTCTACCAGAATACTGATTCATGTCTGAAGGTAAAGTAAGGACTCGAGCTACTTTCAGAAAATGATAGAATAACAAACTGAATGGCAGAGGGTCATAAGATGAACGAGATTCAACAATGGCATTCAAAATAAGGTCCGAGAGGTTGATCACACGCCCCTTTCCAATGGTGTATAACCATAAGCAACGAGATCGGTGCACTATAATGCTAGAGCTCATCTCAGGAATGATATTGGTGGCAACAATCAAGTTTAGCATTTGGTATTTCTACTTTAAAGATACTACAAGAATTGTGAACTGATGCCAAGGGACAGAGGTAGTCTGAAGTTCAGCAAGGAGTTCCTTACTGGTAGGTGGATATCGAGGGAATAGTAGATAATCAGGGTGGCAGATGTGTGGCAGGTAGAGGAGTTGGCAAACATCCTCTTTAGAGATGGTGAGTGAGTAGCCGCTCACAGTAGAGGTCAAGATCAACTCAGAATGAGGGCTATAGGTTAAATAAGTATAGAATTCATGGACCCTTCTTGACGAAGTACATGAAACCATCCCATATGTATGAACTTAGATTTCAAAATTTCGTTAGCAAATTCAGATAAATGTACATAACGTTCTATGAGAACTTGAGAGCCATTGAAATTAGCCATGAACATCTTCTTCTCCCTCAAATTTGCAAAATGCTCGATCTCTAGTCGACTCTTTTTGGATAACATGGTTCCAAGAGGTGCTAGTAGACGCGTGTGAAAAATGCTAAAGGAGCCATACAAGGAAAAACCTAAAAGAGAAAAACAAAACAAAACACGACTCAAAAAGAAAATTAAGAAACATAAGAAATAGGTAAAATAATAAAATAAAATAAACAAAATAAAAATAAACAATTAGAAAATACAAGGACTACAACCCGTGGTCTAAAATTCAATTAAGGATCAAAAGGTGGTGGATCCTCGAGACCCACACTCTCTATCTCACCCACCAAATTCTCAATGTAGAGGCTTTAATCTTTGCCCATTGACTTTGAATCGTGCACCAGAGACCGGGTTCTCTATTTCAATTGCCCCATGCATCGAGACTTCAGTCACCACATATGGTCCTACCCATTTACTTTTAAGTTTACCCAGAAAAAGATATAATCGGGAATTGTATAGGACTTTCTGACCAATAGTGAATAATTTCCTAGAGATGTGTTGGTCATGAATGGCTTTTATTTTAGCTTTTGAGATTTTTGCATTATCATAAGCATCATATTGAAGTTCTTCGAGCTCAGTGAGTTGGAGTTTCCTAGCAAGGCTAGTTTCATCTAAATTCTCATTGAATTAACGTACAGCCTAATAAGCATTGTGTTCGATCTATACCAGAAGGTAGCATGCCTTCTTATACACAAGCTTGTAGGGTGATGCACCTAGTGTTGTTTTGAATGCAGTTCTATATGCCCACAATGCATCTACTAACCTTAAAGACCAATCCTTTCAGTTTGGGTTGACTGTCTTTTCTAGAATGCACTTGATCTCTCTATTGGCTAGTTCCACTTGGCCACTAGTTTGAGGGTGGTAAGATGTTCTCCCCTTATGCACAACCCCATATTTACGTATTAACAATCCTATAGGTTGGTTGCAGAAGTGTGTGCCACCATCACTAATGATAGCACGTGGCATGCCAAAACGAGCAAAAATGTATTATGTGAGAAACTTGACTACCACACAATGATCATTGGTTCGAGAGGCAATGGCCTCGACCCACTTGGAAACGTAATTTATGGCCACAAGTATATATAAATAACCAAACGAATATGGGGAGGGTCTTATAAAGTCTTTACCTCAGTAATCGAATACTTCTAAGATAATAATAAGGTTAAGAAGCCTCATGTTTCGCCTCGACATACTGCCTAATCTCTGACACCGATCACACGACATGCAGAATATGTGAACATCATGAAACATAGTAGGCCAATACAAACTACATAGCAAAATTTTTGCAACGGCCTTTTTGGAGCTGAAGTGCCCACCACAGGCCTGTGAATGACAAGACTCTATAACACTCATAATATCATCATCGGGGATGCATCTATGAATGACCTGATCGGGGCAATATTTAAGCAAATACGGCTCATCCTAAGAGAAATTTCTCACATTCCTTAAAAACTTCTTTCTATCGAGATTGGACTAATGTGCAAGAATCTAGTCGATAGCTAAAAAGTTAGCTATATCAGCATACTAAGGAGTGGTATTTTGAGGAAGAGAATGCACATGCATTAAATGTTCATCTGGAAAGTGTTCATTAATAGGGAGTGATTCATAGACTTCCCCATCAGTAGGGAGTTGAGAAAGATGATTAGCAATAACATTTTACACGCCCTTTTTTGTCTCAAATTTCAATGTGAAACTCTTGAAGTAAGAGGATCCATCGGATGAGGTGTGGCTTTGCATCCATTTTGGTTAACAAGTATTTGAGTGCAGCATGATCTATGTATATGATAACTAAAGATCCTACTAGATATGAATAAAATTTGTCTAATGCAAAGACTATGGCAAGGAGTTCCTTCTCTGTAGTGGTATAGTTTGTCAGGGCATCATTAAGGGTCTTACTAGCATAATGAATCACATGTGCCTCCTTATCAACCTGCTGTCCCAACACTGCCCCAATTGTATGATCACTGGCGTCACACATTAATTCAAAAGGTAAGGACCAATCTAGAGATTGTAAGATAGGGGCAGTTGTCAATTTTTCTTTAAGTGTGTCAAACACTTCTTGACATTAAGATGTCCATTGAAACGGAACATCTTGAGATAATAAATGACAGAGAGAGTGGGAGATTGAGCTAAAACCTTTAATGAATCACCTGTAAAAACCGACATGCGCAAGGAATGATCTAATATCTTTGACTGTCCTAGGGATTGGGAGTTTTTGAATGAGCTCAACTTTAGCCTTGTCTACCTCAATCCCTTGGTGGGATACGATGTGACCCAATATTATACCTTGTGTCAGCATAAAGTGACACATTTTCCAATTAAGCACTAAGTGGCTCTTCTCATAAGGTACTAGCACCTTCTCTAAGTGCTCTAGATAACTATCAAAAGTATCTCTCTAAACAGAAAAATCATCTATGAAGACTTCCAAATACCTTTCTACCATATCACTAAACAAGCTCATCATGCACATCTGGAAGGTAGCCAATGCATTGCACAGACCAAAGGGCATTTGCTTATATGCATAAGTTCCAAATGGGCAAGTGATTACACCCTAAAAGTGTAATCATAAGCCCTTAATTGGTACTTTGTTAGACTTAAATTATAGTTAATTATCTTAATTTAGTTTCATATTTGATTTATTGTGTTTTAATGTGTTTTGTAGGAATAAGAGGTTAAAATGAGGCAAACGGACAAAAATCAGAAGGGCTGATTGATCGGTCGTTCGATCGCGAAGAGCCCTGTTTGATCAGTCTCGTCGATTTTGCCTCTGTTCGAGCTTCTACAACAAAAACAACTGAAACTTCAAAGAGGGAGTTTTATTAATTGATCGGTCGTTTGATCGGTGACGTCGAAAATGGCTCTACAACAAAAAAGGATCGAAACTTCAAAGAGGGTAATTTACTGCTTGATCAGCCATTCGATCGCCCTCAACTGTTCAATTGGCCGATCGATCGCAACTTGACTGTTCAATCGGTCGATACAGATTTTGAGAGTATAAAAGCTGTGTGTGCGGGATTTAAGGGGAAGGTCGGGAATGTTCGGAAAGTTCGGAAGAATGTTTGAGATCTGCAGCTTTGGGAGCATTTCTAGGGTTTTTCTTGGGAAATTTTGCAATGATTAGCTAAGTTTCATTATTACTTTGTCTTGTTGTTCATTATTTTCTTTTGAGATTGTTGTTAATCATTCTTTTTGTATTGAAGCTTCACTTTCTTATATTTTCTTGGCATTTTCTCGCATTTTCTCAGCAACCAAACACTAGTTTTCTTTTACTTAATGTTAGATTTACATCTTTTGTATTATTGTTCATAAATTTATATATTCAAATTTATGTTTTCCTTCATTTTCTCGAAATTTTCTCACATTGTCTCAGCAACCAAGCACTAGTTTTCTTTTGCTTAATGTTAGATTTGTATTCACTTATGCTTTACTTCATGGATTTAAGTAGCTAAATATATCTTGGATATGATTGTGAAGATCCACCAAGGATCTTTAAGGATTTCAATGGAGGTTTATGAACTTCAAAGTTTTATTCCTAGATTTCTATAGTTCTATTTGGTTGAGTGTTGGATCTATTTGAAAACTTAGATTCATAACCCATTTGGTAATATTTATGCACAACTCAATACTTGGTATAAATATTGCATATTTCTGAGGTTTGTTCTATGGTTCTAATAATTGTTTTAATTTATACACTTGACTAAATATGAACTCAAGGTTTTATGGTCTAAATATTCTGAATCAAGAATCCATAGAGTGATTCTTGATTTGAGTTATAAAACCCCCTATTAAAACTCTTGTTTGTGAATTGGTGGATTGAATCAATTATATCCAAACTTTTTCTTAATTCCATACAAACTAGATTTAATTCCTTTCCTTGGATATTAATTACTGGCATTAGTTAAAAACAATCATCATCCAAAAATCAACAAGTTTTCGGTCTCTTTTACATCACAAAAACACTATTTGTAATTCATAGTTAATATCTATTGTGAGTTGAGCCTTGAAGCTATATTTACACAATTCCCTTGGGAGAGAACGATACTAGATTACCGGTTTATACTTCATCATAACCCCCATATTCTTGGGGTTAATAACTCCAACTGTAGGACACTTTTGGGAGCGAACCAACAATTGAAGGTGGTTTTAGCTTGATCTTCCAAGGCAATCTCAATCTAATTGTACCCCGAGTATCCATCGAGAAAACAATCGACCTCGTTCAAGGACTTGGTCCAGAAATGGGAGTGGAAAGTGATCCTTCTTAGTTACAGCATTAAGGCATTGGTAATCAATACACATACGCCATCTCGTTTGGATTCTAGTGGGTATCAGCTCATTCTTTTCATTGGTGACTATTGTGACACCTGATTTTTTTGAAACCACTTGGGTCGGACTAACCCATTTGAAGTCAAATATGGGGTATATAATACATACATCGAGAAGCTTCAGTATTTCTTCTCTAACCACTTCTTTCATGTTTGGATTGAGACATATTTGCATTTGTCGCACTGGCTTAGCTTCTTCTTTTAGATAGATTCGATGAGTACAAACTAAGGAGCTAATGCCATGTAAATCTGCTATGGTCCACCCTATGGCTTTTCTATATTTTGTTAGCACTTTCAAGAGACTTTTTTCTTGGTAGTTAGATAGACTTGACGAGATCACATTAGGATAAGCCTTCCCCTGTCTCGAGGAATGCATATTTTAAAGTAGGTGGTAGTGGTTTCCAATCGGGTGTTGGAGGCTTAAGCTCAGATAGCTTAGGTCGAATGGGACTAAGGGCAAGAGGTTCAAAAATGGGGTCCACTGACCCACAACATGAATATGCATAACTTCTAAACCTTCAGTTGAACAACTCTCTAACTCCTTCCCTCCACTTACTAACTCTAATCCCTTGCTAAACATCAGTGCTCTTTCTAGCGTATTGTCAACTAGTTCTTTCTCAAGATATTCCTGCACCACTATATGGGTCACCCCCAAAGGTGCTCTATTTATCCGCAAGTGCATAGTTGACGGTTATAGTTTTATCCAGGAAGTCTGGAATCGTATTTCCTGAAAGACCAAGCCTAATATAGGCTATAGCACTAACCTCACACTAAACTAACTTAGATTGAATGAAAATTATATGAATTAAATCTAAATAAAAGAGACTGAAAATCTTTTCGATTTTGATGAGATTTTTGAATTACTAAACTATTGCAATGAAAATAAAAATAATTAACACTAGGCAATTAAATTACAGCAAATTAAAATTACATTTAAAGCAATTAAAAAGAAATTGGGCTTAATTGAATCAATCACTCAATTCATCCAAGACTTTCAATGGGGTTTATAACTCAAATCAAACACAACAATCAAAAGTGTTTGATTCAGAAGATTTAACTTTGAAAACCAATAATTCTCAAGCAATTGAAATTAGATTCATGGTCAATAGGGGAATCAAATGTTAATACCATTGATTTAACTAGGGTCAATACCAAATTGGGAGTTTGTGCATTGAATTAGCCAAACATAGTCAATAACCTAGGTGTGCTAAGACATCTTGCAATCAATTGATGTGAATGAATTCCTAGCAATTGTGGAGTAATTATCTAGTGAATAGTCATAAATTGATACCATCGATTTGGGTGATTAAAATTTCCAAACTTTGTCAATAATCTAAGTATTCTAAGATATCCACATGCAATTACTAAGAATTAGAAATCTAGAAAAATAAAGCAATAAATTCATGAGATACCTCCATTGAAACCCTTAGATTCCTTGAGTGATTTTCACATTTGAACTCAATTTAAGAAACTAGCTACTTGAATCCATTAGAAAAGCATGTAAAAATGGAAAGAGAAAGCATGAAAAGTTAAATCTAAATTTTACTTGAACAATAAAAGTGTTTGGTTATAAGAAAAATAAAGAAAATATAAGAAAGTGAAGGACAATACAATACAATGAAGGAAAATTACAAGTTCAACCTCTATATTACTCTTACAAAGCTAAATCTAAGCTAAAAATGAAGAAAAAAAAAATAGAAAAACAACCTCTTTGGAGCTTCTCCTGCCGCCCCCTAACTAAAACTAACCCTAACTTCTCAAAAAATCTTCAAAACTTCCCTTAAACTCAGTTTTGAATGCAAAAAATGTAATTTAAAAGTCAAAATAGCGTTTAAATAGTCATTAGACGGTGTGTTTAGCAGTTGTCTGAAGTGCGTCCGAATGGTCACTGTTCACCATTCGGATGCACTATTTACCATCTGACCGCACTATTTAGACGATCACTATTCACCATTCAGACGGTCACTGTTTACTATTCAGCCTAGCAACTTGCAGCTTGATTTTGACCACCTTAGAGGTTGATTCAACCGATGCACATTAGAGGAAAAGTTATAGCTCTCGAAGTCTTCTTTCCAATGGCCTAAAAATCAACTCAATCGGATATCAGAATAAAACGTTATGGTGATAATACCAAGACATGTTGGACTTCTTATTATCGGTTTGCTCGTTCTAAACCCGCTTTGATCATTCTTTGCATCAATTTACATTTATTAGCTCTTATAACCTACAAAACACACACAAAACATAATCAAACAAATATATATCTAACATAAGACAATTAACACTAATCTAAGTCTAAAAATGTGTGAATTAAAAGTCTATGATTACACTTTTATGGTGTAATCACTATGTTAATAAGGTTTACTTCTCTAATATCTTTAACTTCCCCTGGTATTTTACTTACATTGAAAATGTTTAACTCAGCAGTCATATTACCAAAGAATAGTTTTAGAACCTCATTTCTACAATTGATCAGAGCATTAAATGTAGCGAGCAAGGATCTTTTTAAAATGACTGGGATGGAAGTATTGGCACTAGAGCTTACAATAGGTTGGGTGTCAATCACAACGAAATTGACTAAGAAATAGAACTTATCGACTTGAATTAACACATCCTCTACCATACCCCTGGGAACCCGAGTAAATCTATTTGTAAGCTGATGTTTATTCTAGTGGGGCAGAGCTCGCCCAACTCTAATTGCTGATAAACTGAATAAGGAAGCAAGTTCACAATCACTCCCAAGTCAAGTAGAGCTTGATCTATACAATTGTTTCCTATGACACATGAAATCGTGGGGCATCCCGGATCCTTGTGTTTTAGTGGGGTGTTCGATTGCAAAATTGCACTCGTTTAATTGGCTAAGAAAGATGTTTCTTTCACATATAATTTTCTCTTAACAGTGCACAAGTCTTTCAAATATTTTGGATAAGAAGAAATCTACTTTATAACATCAAGAAGAGGTATATTAAGCTTCACCTATTTGAACACGTCATAGATATTGGAGTTATGAAGTTCATGTTCAAGTTTGGTTAACCTATGAGGGAAAGGAGCATACTTCCACACTCCTTGGTCATCATCCCTCGACACTCTAACTGGGGTTAAAACCGATTCATCCACCTTGCATGGATTTTTTGTCCCAACTCTTTCTTTCTCAATCTCTTCACTCTCTAGCATTACTGTTTCTATCTCAAATTTGTCTTTTTCTTTTTCAGACCTCGCAAGCTTCACATCCTTAGGAGGCATGGTTTTATCTATGATTTTTTCACTCCTAAGAGTTGTGATAGATTGTATTTGCTCATGACTCAATGAGATGTTATTTGCGGGCTCAGTAATGGTCACACTCCGTATAGTCGGGTGCGGTTGAGGTTGAGCGAGAAATCTCCCCGCTACTTGTTGGTTAAAGCCTATGACATTAACGACATTTGCTTTTGTAGATTTTCAAGCATACGAGTGTCTTGTTCAAAGAGTTTGTCATATCTATCAATCTTACTATTTATTACCCTCATGTCATTGGTCAATTGCAAAACATTATCTTCCAAAGGTCTTTTATAAGGTGGTTGATATGGCTCTTGTTGGTTTTAGAGACGTTGTGCTTGCAATAGTTGAGTGTTCTAATACCCTCCTTGGAATGGTTGAGTGTTTTGTTGACTCTCATTTCTCTACCCAAAATTGGGTGGCTTTGCCATTCCGAATTACATGTGTTGGAATAAGGATTTCCTCCACCCGTTTGACCACTCACACCCCCCCCCCCCCCAAAAAAAAAAAAATTGGCCAACTGTGTTAGCTTGGCCATGCAATACCTCTAGTACTCCCAGTATGACTGAACATAATGCAATGTGATGCTTTGTTATATCACAAACTAAACATAATGACTATAGTTCAACCCCTGTTGCGTGGATCTTAGAAGTTTCTAGAGCCTATAACTTGCGTGAAAGTGATGTAACTCTAGCTTGAAGGTCTTTAACTTTTCCAAGTTAATGTTTACGTCCTACTTAATGTTTCTAAGTTAATGTTGAGTTCCTGTGGTAGCCTAATCTCTAGCCAAATTAACCAGATAATCCATGTAATTGTAAGCTTCGGTGGGACCTTTATCAAGGTACGTGCCTGCACACTTAGACTCTATAAACATCTTCAATTGAGGGGTCAATGAAGAATAAAAAGTATCAAAACCGTGATGGGGGCAAGCATGTAACAATTCTTTAAATCTCTCCTAGCATTAGAAGAATGTCTCCCCATTCTATGGAGCAAATTGGGAAATGGCACGACGTATAGCCTCAATCCGATTCTCAAGGAAAAACTTGTTCAAAAATTCCACTTGCAATGTGTATCAAGAGTGGATAAACATAGGCCTCAATGAGTTGAACCACATCTTGGCCTTGTCCTTAAGGGTGAAAAGAAATAGTTTTAAAAGTAAAACTTCCCTAGGACACGAGTTATCTTGAAATATTGAGCATGCATCCTCAAAATCCTTAATGAAAATGTATGGCCTCTCCAAGTCTAAACCATAGAAAGTGGGTTAAGATTGTAACATTCCTGGCTTAAAATTCATTGTAGCCAAGTGTGCGGGGAGTATTATGCATGATGTAGGTGTTTGCCTTATAGGATTCATGTAATCCCAAATGGTTCGGATCGGAGCTCACGTCTCCTAAGTTACTCCCTCTCTCTACATTATCATTGTCGGCAAGGTCCTGTAGATTTGCATCATCATGGATGTTAGCCATTGGAATAGACCCTAAATCTACAACTAAGGGGAAGCACGGTAAATCGGTCAGTGTAGATCGTGTGGGTGATAGGGTTAGGTAACCAGACGGAAGATTCCACAAAGGATCGATGCTAATAAGACGTCTGTGAATATCTTTATAGTAATATGACATACATATGCAATGAACACATATGAGACAATCCAACATCTCAATCAACAAGATAATTCACAAAGTTCCCTTCCACCAATTTTTCATCCTTCCAAACCCTCCAATCTCCATATAAATATCCATCAATTCACATAAACTTTCAAAGTCTTTTCCCTTGCCTCCAATCTCTTTATGCAAAGAAAAACCACTAATAAACACGTATCACAAAAATCCTCGTCTCCTTTATATCCTCTTCCTTGCTAAAAATAATAGAATAAATAAATCAAATGCAATTATCCTAAAAACACGTAAAAACAACTTAGCTGATGCTTTTCTTGCTTTCTCTGTGTTTTTGCAGAGTAGTTATTTATTTTCTTACAATTTCAAGATTGCTTACTTACTAAGTTGTGTCTTTCAGTAGGTCCCCGACAATGGTGCCAAAAACTGATCACTCCAAAGTATTGCGATTGATATCTGCCAGTGTGCAATTTTAGTGCAGTAATAACTCGGTGAAATTCGAGATTGATCCACAGGGACTTGAATTTACTCAACCTAGTATGTAAAAGCAACGATTTGTCGGCAAGAAAACTAATAAACCTACCAAGGTAAAGTGAAAGAAAACCAAAAATTGATGAGTTAAGAGATGAGTATTAACTAAAACAGAAATATAAACCAGACTTGTGGTTGATAAATGGAAAACTTGGAGTCAATTGATCTGGATGTCAATGTTCTTAGTGTTTCATTAAGATTCCCTTTTTTATAACTCAAACCATTGACTTTGTCATAACCTTTGATTTAGAAGATGAAGCTTTAAATCCTGAAGCCTTGATTCTCGAACCTTGTTTTGCAACATCTTGCTTCAAGGATTCATACTATCGATTCAAGTAACTATAATGCCAAACCCTAGTTTGTGTATTACAACTCAAGAACATAGTAAAAAATCTCTTGCTTTCAATAGATCAAGATTGTAGAGAATCAACAACTTTCAATTTAACGGAAGATTTAAACATTTAAAACCATGGAATCTTAATGATTCACCAAGAATACATCAAACATCCATCACAATTGAACCCAAGGTTAGGTTTAGTGAAGCATCACTAGGAAGAACATATGTGAATTCATGATTGAAATTGTTAGGAAATTCACAAAGATTGAATGAAAACATTCACAAGCCTTCAAGATCCTTCAAAATCTCCTTGCAAGTACTCCAAAAATGAACCCCTCTTCTCTGGGGATAATCAAAAATATTTATATGCTAATCCATAGTCCTAAACTAAAAAGGAAACTACAAAGTTTGAAGCTGGGCTGGGTTGTCATATGGACAACCAATGTAGTGTATTTTTTGTCGTTCGAATGATGAGATCTTCAACATGGGAAATCCTTCATTGGTAGTTCGAACGACGTCTAGACGACAATCCTTTAATGTCCAGACGGCGTCTGAACTACTATTGCAGGTTTGCAATCAGCTTCCCTAAATCTTGACCCATCGTCCGAACGGAGTCTGGATGACAGCTTCAGTTACCAACTTCTGCAAGCTTCTCTCCTTGCTGCAACTAATGTCCGAACGGCGTTTGGACGACCGCAACAATGTTCTTTGCTTTCGGCATCCTTCTTAGCTCCATTTCCTATAAAGATCAGAATAAACTTAATTAGTACTAGAATATAACTAAAGAGATATCTACAATCCTAAACTAAGGGTAACAAAGCACAAGTTAAAGTCTTATAGCTGCACTTTTGGAGTGCAATCACCCCCCCTCCCCACTAAAGCAATGCATTGTTCTCAGTGCAAGAAAATAAATGCAAAATAACCAGGAATAGAGAATAGGGGAAGGAGGAGCAAAAACAAAGTACCCAAAACAAAAGAACACCCCCCCCCCCCCCCCCCCAAAACAAGGAAAAAATTCAATAAAACTAAAAACCCCTCAAAATTACCAAACAAACTAAACTAAAATAAAAATCTACTAACTACTCCTACTCCTACAAATATTTGGAAGGAGATCACCTAATACCACATCAAGAATGTTTGCTTGCATGTAGTTGCTTATTATTTACCATTAGTAATAAGTTCTGTTGGTCCAATAGGCAATCCAAGAGGGAGGGTGAATTGGGTTTTTCGAATATTAGTGCAAGTTAAGATTAATTAAGATTAATCTAAATAATATAGCAATCGTTAATCTATGTGCAAAGCAATGTTATCATGAAAAGCAAAGAAAACAGAGCAATAGAAGAGAGACACAGATTTACCGAGGTTCAACCACAAACCGTAGTCTACGTCCTCACCCCAAGACCTTCTTGAAGCCTTCTTCCATTATGTAATCACCTATTATAAGATGGGCTGCTGATTGACAAAGTGCTCAGCTCACTCTACAAGAACTCCTCACCAAGCTCTTCAATTCCTAAGTGGTTTTGTCCAAGCTCCACTTAAACTTTACAAGAGTTTTGCTTTACACAAGAGAACTCTCGAACTCTCAGTTACAAATGTATAGAAACATACAACTCACTCTCTACTAAGAGTGGATTTTACATTCAAAGCTCACAGATAAAGGTAGGAAGAATATTCAGTGTATATCAGTGATTCTTGTCTCTAGTTGTTTCTTTCTCTTGATTCTTATGTATAAATGCAGTTAGAAGCTAGTATATATACCTTTGCATTCATTCCATCCGTTGGAGGTTGTTGGGTATCATTAATGTGCGTCCAATCCGTTATAACGTTAAGAAAAATAGCTGTTATAACAGAGGGAGTCGGCTCCATTTTTTGTGGTGTCGACACTTCCTACTTTTGCATTTACCAGACGATGTTCACTGAGTTCATGAGTCCCCTCTTCATGTTGATGAGGCGACTCCTTGTTCATCTGTCTTCTTCATATTAGGCTTATGCTGTCATGAGGTGACACTTTTTGCTTCAAGTGTCCACTCATTGATCATTTGAACTTCAAGCCTTTTGCTTCTGCTACCAGGAGGCGACACTTCATCTTTAGGTGTCCGCTCATTGATCATCTTATCTTCAAGCCTTGGCGTCTGTTTTCATGAGGCGACACTTCATTACAATGTGTCCACTCATTGTCTATTTGGTCTCTAGACATTTTGCTTCTGAGATCAAGAGGCGACACATTATTTCCATGAGTCCCCTCATTGTTCAATATGTCTTCAAGCCTTTTAGCATCTGTGATCAGGAGGCGACTCCTCATTTCCATGAGTCCCCTCATTGTCCAGAATTCAGCTTTCAGATTTCTTTTGATCAAGCTTTATCAAAGCACTGGTATAAGAACTTCAAGGAGTATGTCTTTGGGGTATATTGATCAATCAAATCTTCTTGACTCATTAGAGTTAACGTCTATTCAATTTTGGATTGAATCAATCATTGGATGTTGATCTTCTTCCTGAATCTCAAACTGTCAAAGCTTCATTTGATCAAGGCTGAACTTTTCTTCTTTATTTGCAAAGCTCCTTCTATCATTGTAGGATATCTTCTTCAATGCCAATCTACCTCAATTGTGTAAAGCTTCACAATGCTTCAATTCTGATTTCCTCTCTTTGATAGCAATTCTTCATTCTTCATTAAACTCACTTTACTGAGACCATTGTAGACTAAATGAAATCTATTCACACATCTAATCTTCATTGATCCTTTACATTGTAGAAGAGTACTTCACTTGGATTCTATGTAGAGATCAGATATCATTGTGAGCCATCTTCTCAGCAACTTTAATCACATTGTCTTGAATTGGTCTTAGCATACCAGATGAAATCTTTTCTTGAGCATTTTCCAAATTCTTCAACAAACAATACATCTTCAACTAGACATTGCACTTCTTCAACTGATCTTTGCAAATTCTGATGAGATCTTCTTTAGGCATTTTCAACATCTCCATTCTTCATCTTTAACTGAACATTGCACCTCCTCCACTGATGAAGTCTTCAGTCTATCTTGCAAATCAATCTTTATTGAAACTATGCACACTTGAAAGAAGCTTTAATTGAACACCTTCAATCTCTTCGAATGTAAAACATTTGCTTGAAGTAGAGATAGGCATCTTTTTCCAGTTTGGTTCATTGCATAGCCTTTTGAATTCATTGTTTGCATCTTAAACTTGTTGTGCATTCTCTTTGACATGTTTTAGACTTAAGATTCAACTTTAAGTCTAAGCTATGAACTTTTTTAATCTACACACTAAGTAGATTCATTAGTAACATAACACAAGGTTTAGTTATCATCAAAATCAACATGGGAATTAACCTTGAGTCAACAAGGATCAACCTTGACTCAACAAGTTCAACATTAATAAATATATATATGTAAGAATACTATTGAACCAAAATCATACAAAATACTAATGCAAGTTTTTAAAGGATAAAGAATAAAAATAGAATCTTGCATGGTAAGGATGGTAAGGCTCAATTCATGTTGAAGAGGAGCGTGTGATATACTTGATCACTATCTTTAAACATTTCAACTTTCTTTTCCTCTCTCTCACTCTCCACTTGTTCTTCCACCATCTCCTTTTCTATAGGTACTATATCCCTTAGTGCAGACACAATGGGAAAGACAAATACGTCTTCTTTATGCTTGTCATTCCCATCCTCATGCTCATCCACCCTAAGAACTTCCTCCCTTAGTTCAGACACCTTGAGAAGGATTGTTTCTTCTATAATTGTATCATTATTAAGGATGGTGATGGATAGGTCTTGGTCATAGGGTGTAAGCACCCCATTTTTTACCGCTCGGCAGTCTACACTCCGTCCAGACTTGTTTTCAAGTCATTTTGGGCATATTCCTATCGAGTCCAATTCTCTAGTTCCAAATTCCGTCTTTCCATTGCTTTGCGAGCCTGTCAGGCCCAAATAGAGGCAAAATGACCAAAATGCCCTTAGGGGCATTGTCCTTTCTTATTCCAATTCCAGTCCCTCTCTCGAGACAATTTATTCCTCAAGACGGTTCGAGTAGCAAAACTACTCACAAAACCGTTAGAGTGACGAAAACACTCACAAAACCGTTAGAGTAGCGGAAGTACTCACAAAACCGTTAGAGTGGTGGAAACATTCACAATCCAGGCACGTCTCTTCGGAGACGGTAAGACCCCTTTCCAATCCCACTCTCGAGACAGTTTATTCCTCGAGACGGCTCCAATCCAGGCACGTCTCTTCGGAGACGGTAAGACCACTTTCCAATCCCTCTCTCGAGACAGTTTATTCCTCGAGACGGTCTGAGTAGCAAAACTACTCACAAAACCGTTAGAGTAGCAGAAATACTCACAAAGCCGTTAGAGTAGCGGAAATACTCAACCCCGTCCGAGTAGCGAAAATACTCAACCCCGTTAGAGTAACGGAAATACTCACAAAACTGTAGAGTAGCGGAAATACTCACAAAACCGTTAGAGTAACGGAAATACTCAACCCCGTCCGAGTAGCGGAAATACTCACAAATCATCAACCCCGTTAGAGTAGCGGAAATACTCACACCGTTAGAGTGGCGGAAACACTCAAAACCTAGGTAAATACCAGTGGCTGTTAGCCCACTTCGGTGGAAAAGGACCAAACTACCCTTAGGACCTTTTCCGAGACTTTTCGGTCGAGATAACCATTTTGCCCTTAGGCATCCGAACGCCCCGGGAACCACACCGGCTCTGGGTATCAAACCGGTAACCTCCTGAGAATACTTTTTATAGTGTTCTCAACCTCCCCTTACCTTTCCGGATCATTCCGAGTCAGTTCCGGCCAACCCGGTACAAAATGACCGTTTTGCCCCTGAAGGGCCGGTCTCCTTCTTCGACCACACCGGCTCTGGGTATCAAACTGGTAATATCCTGAGAATACCTTTTATAGTGTTCTCAACCTTCCTTTACCTTTCCGGACCATTCCGAGTCAGTTCCGGCCAACCCGGTACCAAATGACTGTTTTGCCCCTGGTGGGCTAGTCTCCTTTTTCGACCACACCGGCTTTGGGTATCAAACCGGTAATGTCCCGAGAATACCTTTTATAGTGTTCTCAACCTTCCTTTACCTTTCCGGACCATTCCGAGTCAGTTCCGGCCAACCCGGTACCAAATGACCGTTTTGCCCCTGGTGGGCCGGTCTCCTTTTTCGACCAACGCGGCTCTGGGAATCCAACTGGCAACCTCTGGGAACATTCTAAATAATGTTTCCAGATCCCAAGTCTTCTTCCAGGACAGTTTGAGTCTGTCCCGGCAGTTTTCCGGTCCGGTTGACCGTTTTGCCCCTAAAGGCTCGATCGACCTTTCCGACACATCTTATCTTCATTTTTCAAGTCAAATACCTCCAGGACACTATTTTAAGTGTTCCTGCTCCTTTCCGGCCTACCGGGTAATTCCCGGCTCCTTCAAATCATTCCCGGACTTTCCGGAGTCACTCCTAGTGAAGCCAGGCTAAAATTTACATGATAGTCACTAGTACAGGCGCCCAAATCTAGTCAAAGATACGTTGCTTGCCGACCTTAAACCTTTCCTAATTGGCTGGCGCCACTAGTAGTGGCGCCAAGCCAAAAAATGGCCTGGCGCCACTACAACAAGCGTTAGGTTGGTCCTCCATCTATAAATACAGAGCCTCATTCAACGTGGAAGGGGTCTGCAAACTTAACTTAGAAATCACACAATTCGATATACAAAGCTCGAGCACCTCTAAAAACCTTAGTTTCCTTAGGTTCTCCAAACCCTAGCCACCCTACACTAAACCCTAGCCACTATACACAAACCCTAGCCTCCTATACACTCATACACTCCCCCATACACTCATACACTAGCCTTCAACCACCCTTCGAAGACTTGAAGAGCTGCCATCCAAAGCTTGAAGACAACCCTTGAAAACTGAAGGTGAAGATCAAGACAAAGACCGAAGACCGAAGACCGCACGGCGCGTAAAATAAACAAGATACAAGGTAGGCTCCCTATTTAATTTTTTGCACTTCCCCCCTCTCTCTTCTCTCTCCAACCCACTTGGGTTTTCTCTATTTTAATCCCCCATCTCTTTCTCCGCCTTTCTTTGCATGCTTGAAACAAGGGGATTCCCGGTCCATGTGTAGGATTGGGCTATTGGAGAGTCACCGTGTCGGGGGCTTTCTTCTAGTCTAACCAAAGACCACGTGGGTCCGGCCCCCTTGATTATGTGGTGAAGCCTTAACCTTGTATGTTCACGACCCCAAATTGCATTGTGCATATCATAGTCTTGCATCTTCCAAAAACTGTTTTCAAAAAGTTGTTTTCAAAAATTATTTTCAAACTTGTTTTCAAAATTGCATCAAAAGCTCTTTTTCAAAAACTTGTTTTCAAAACCACAATTCTAGAGTAATTCTAGCATTTCCATTGCTAGGGTTGCTTTAGGAAAGTGTTATATTAAAAGTGGCATTTTGGTCTATATTTTCAAATCTTGTTGTTTTCAAAACCGCTTTCCTAAAGTGGTTCGAGCCTTCTTATGGTTAGAATTGATTTAGGAAAGTGAGATGTTTTTACACCTTCTAAAAACTATCTTTAAAAATCTCTTCCTAAAAATCTCTTTTTCAACATACTTTCCTAAAACTCCCCTCTTCAAAATTGTTTTCAAAAACTCCCTTCCAAAATCTATTTTTCAAAACTCCATTTTTCAACTCCTTTCCAAAATCCTCTCTCCAAAATCCACTTTCTAAAACTCTTCTCCAAAAATCTTTCCAAAAACTCCTTCCTAGGATTCCTTATAGAAAACCTTCATTTCCAAAAACGCACTTTCTAAAAATTCCTTTTCCTTAGAGCCCAAGTCAAGCCCTAAAACCCACAATTAGGAAACCCTAAATTTTCTTCCCAAAAACATGGTTTTCAAACTTTGTCCCAAACCTAGGTTTCCAAAATCTTTTGTTTTCTACATCAAAACTATACATGTTTCCAAAACCTTTTTTCTATGTCAAAACTATAATTTTTCAAATCTAGGGTTTCTAGAATCTCCTTTTCCAAATCCTTCCTAAACTTCCACTTTCCTAAACCTTAAGTTTCCAAAACTTGAACATAAAAATCTTTCCTAAATTTTAAAACTCAACTTTCAAATCTTTCCTAATTCGGCCCTTTCCTAATTTTACCTTCTTTTCAAACCTTAACTTTTAAAACCTAAGTTTTCAAACTTTTCCTAAACTCAAACCTTTCCTAATCTCAAGATTTTCTAAAAAACTCTAAAATTTTCAAAATCTTAAACTTTCTAAATGTCAAATCTTTCTAAAATTCTATGCTTTCTAAATTCAAAACTTTCTTAAGTTAACACTTTCTAAATTCTAAGTCTTTCTTAAACTAAACCTTTCCTAATTCAAAAAATTTCTAAATTCAATACTTTCCCATTTCAAAACTTCCCTAAAGTGAAAACTTTCCTAAACCTCAATACTTTCCTATTTCAAAACCTTTCTTAAAACGAAACTTTCCGATTTTCAAAACTTTCCTATTTCAAAATATTCCAATTTTCAAAACTTTCCTAAACCTAAAACTTTCTAACTTTCAAAACTTTCCTAATTTCAAAACCTTTCCTAATTCGAAAACTTTCTTAATTTTCCAGCACTTTCCTAATTCGAAAACTTTCCTAATTTGAAAACTTTCCAAAAATGAAACTTTCCTAATTCGAAACTTTCCTAAATCAGACATTTCCTAATTCGAACATTTTCTAATTCCAAACTTTCTTAATCTTCCAAATCCAACATTCCAATCCAATCTTTCTTAATCTCAAGTCTTTCCTAGGTCTCCTATCTTTCCTAAGTCTAGGTTTCCTAAACCTCCATCTTTCCAAAACAAGTCTAAATCTTTCCAAGTTCTACTTTTTCAAATCAAAATTCAATCTTCTCAATTCCTAAATTCTAAATTCCAATTTCCAATTTTCTATTCTAAGTTCAATCTTTCAATCTTCTAATCCAATTTCCAATTCAATCTCTTTCTTTCAAATCAATCTCTTTTCAATCGGACTCCGGTCCGAACTACGACTGACCTGATTCCCCCAAAGGGATATGTAGGCAACCTTCATAGGTGCGGTCACAATACTTTTCAAACTTTCAATTCCACCCTCATGGGTGCGGTTTCCAAAATCTTTCCAAATCTCCAATCTATTTTCAAAATTTCAATTTTAAAATTTCTATTTTCAAATTTCTACTTTCAATTTTCAAATCTTTCCAATTTCAAATCTATTTTCAAATCAAATCAATTTCAGATCAACCTCTTTCCAAGTCTATTTTTCAATTCTCTTATTTTGCACTTGCATATCATGTATCATGTTAGTTTTTTTTAAACATCGTTTTCCAAAGTGGATAGGATTGGACATGGGTTAATTAAAGACTCTCATAGGTAAATTTAGGGTAGATTGACATGTAGGTACCGAAAAGGCAGGGTAGGGTGATAGCTTAGTGCGTCTTCCCTACACGTAACCAACCTCCGAACTTAGGATCACTGATTTCAAAGACCAAAAGGAGTTATTTTTTCAAAAAGGGCTAAATGTTTTCCAAAGGTTGCCAAACAACCCGTTTTCCTAAAAAAACCCTCTCTTGAGGAGATATTTTCAAAATTGTTTTTCAAAAATCCTAAGTGTAGTTTTCGGACTATGCTTAGTTTTTAGGTAACCTAACTCACCTTAATCAAGTTAGGTGGCGACTCTAAATGTTTTTCAAAAGCTCTTTATTCAAACCTGTTTTCAATTCAAACCTAGTCGCACTCATTCTTCTAGGAGGGTGAGTTCTAAGGAGAGAGTACAGTATTTTTCCCGCTTGTGTGAGTATTCCTCGAGTGCGAAAAATCTGGGCACGACATAGGGATAAAGTGATTCAAAGGTAGTTTCGGCCTCTTGGATGTGATATTCAAAGTTGGGTGGTGTTTGGGCCAAGAACTCATCATCCTCTAGTGTTAGTTGAAGTAGAGCTTTTGTCATAAAAGTCAATCACTTTTGTAGGTCCACTATCAACCTATAGGTTTCTTCTATTAATATGTCTTGCCTATCCAACCTATCAGTCATTTGGTTGACATTGTCATCCATACTTTGTTCCCAAGCTCTTTCCTCTTGTTCTAAAATTTCATTGAACCCGAAGTACATACTTGAGAGATTGATAAGGTGATGAAGGATATGATGCATAGTAAGGTGTGTAGGGTGAAGAAGAAAATGTGTGGGATGTGTATGTATAAGGTGAAAAAGAAGGCGGTGCTTAGTAATATTGTGGTGGTTCTTCATAATATGGGGATGAAGCTTGAGAACACCACTCTAAATGGTAGGTAGGTGGATAAGAGTTCGGTGGTTGGTCCAAGTGTAAGTAGGGATTACTCCAATAATTTTTCATAAATAATTCTAAGTTAACTTCCAAAGCAGAACACAACAAACCACCACTTTAAACCAACCAATCCTCCAAATTCTTCATAAATATACCACAAACTAGCAAATAGCATCTCTCCAACCCAACTAAAAAAATAAAATAACATAAATTGCTCAAAAATAAATGATGGAACAAAATAACCCAAGTGAGCTATTAAATCTCCTCGTGGTTGTAGAATGATGGTGAAGTGCTTCCGTCAAAATTAAATCTCCAAAGCTCATCCTCCAACGCCAAACGCCAAAGCTTCCTCGGTAACTACACTAAAAACTAATCACTCCAAAATAGTGTAATTGATATCTGTCAATGTGCAGTTGTGATACAGTAATGATATTCGATGAAATCCGAAATCGATCCACAAGAAAGATAGTTAGTGCATTCAGGAAAACTCACTTTATGTCAAAACTCCTAGAAAAACACTCCAATAAAATAAAAAGAAAATAGTTTGAAGAAAATGTTTGATTTATCTAAACTAAACTATAAAAACAATAAAATTAAGTCTTGAAACAAATTGATCAAATCAATCGCTTCACCCAGAATGCCAATAGAGGCTTTTGATAACTCAAATCATTGACTACGTCATGAGTCTTTGATTCGAAAAATTTAGCAATAAAAATAACTATTCTTTAACAATTAAACATAGAATAAATCAAGTTTAAAATCAAAGAAGCATACCATCGACTTGTTTCCAAGCATAATCAAATATTTAGATTTTTGTAAATATTTACTCTAGATTTAATTAGTTTTAGAGTCAGATGCATACCATCGATTCATGCAGTACATATACTAAATACAGGTTCATACATAAGTATTACCGAACATAGTTAAACATCTAAGTTTTCGTAAATATCTAGGGTGTGATCCTAAAGAATTAAAAAAAAAGAAGATTTAAACATTAAAAATTAATTTACGTCTATTGTTCATCTAGATCTTCAATTGATCTTTACAATTAATAAGATAGAATCTAGCTACTCCCAGACATAATAGATATGCAAAACGTGTATTGACAATATATTAAAATTATGAATTCTAATTATAGGGATTGGGAAAACTATGAAAAAACTACTTTAATTTACTCCTAAACTACTCCTAAAACCTAAAAAAAAAAAAAAAAAGTAATAATAAAAAGCTCCCTAAAATGGTTACAAGCCCAGCTTATATAGACAGCAGAAAAATAAGAAACCCCATGAGCCGTTCGAACGGGCTTGACTACCGTTCAAACACCCTAGCTTACCGCTCGACTGGCTTCTAACGCCAGTCGAACGGTCTTTTATGCTCTCTGAATCTCTTGAACGGGCTTCAGACCTAGTCTTGACGTGACTCCGTTTGAAGCACCATTCAAATACCCGTGTGTACCGTTTGAACACTAAGCTCCAGCGTTCGAACGACTGACGTGTGCTGACATCATCCGTTCTAATGCCCTCTTGGACCATTCGAACGCCTTTTTGGACTTTTGCCCGAATTTGTCCTTTTTAGCATATAATTCCTAAAAACATACATAAAACAAAATTAGTAACTAAGTAAGACTAAAACAACATAAATAATCCTCATCTAGGGCTAACAGAAAACTAATTAAAACATGTAGATTGCACTTTTAGAGAACAATCAACTGCCACCACCACAAGATTACGAGATGCCTAATAATATTTAATAAATAATATATAATACTTCTAATATTCCATATATAATATAGTATCAATTTTTCATAGTAATTACTAAAACTTAATTTTATTCTAGCATTATTAATTTGTCTTGCCAAACAATAAAATAAAAATGATTATTCTGTTTCCACTAAGCGAACAAATAAGGGAATGAGAATGACTATTCCATTCCGTTTTATTATACCAAACATAACCTAAGAGATTTTCACTTATTGTTTGACTCATATGGGTTATTGAGTTATTGAGGCGATCCATAATTTGCGTTAAACAACCATAAGCTAGCTCAAAAGAGGCAGTTGAAAAAATGTAGTCAACCTTTGGCCATTGCCTCATATATTGAAAAGAATAAATTACACTTTACACCCTTATTGTTTACGCTCAAATCTCACTTGAGAACCTTTACTTTTATATGTAGTAATCAAGCCTATTTGGGAAGTAAATAGAAAATACATGGCAATTTCATTAAGGGAAAAAATGGTAATTAACCAATAAAAATGCTAAAAGAATTAATTTCATGAATATTAAGTCCTAATTCACTAATTGAAATGCTAACAAATTAACTTAAAAGACATTAAAGAACTCTCTCTCTCTCTCTCTCTCTCTCTCTCTCTCTCTCTCTCAGAAGGCAACCATGGATTCTTTGCAACATTAGCTTCTGAACTTCCACCTCATCCTTCAATTGAGCAATCACCACCTTTCAATTCAAACCCTCCTCAACACCCTCTGGAAACGTAGCTCCACCGAATCACATCCCGCCTTTGCCTCCATCACCATTAGCATCACCACACTAAAACATCCCCAACCCCAGCCGATACTGGATCATAACCCTGCCTCCATAGGATCTTCAATGTTTTCTCTCTGCAGAATTCCTCATGACTTGCAATGGCTATCTACCGATTTGACTGGTTTGGTGTTGGGGCCTAAAAGCAGGGGATGGATTTAGTGGTGGGTGTGACAGGTAGGGGCGATCGAGGTGAAGGAAATGGGTGGCTTTGGTGGTAATTGGGGGGGGGGGGGGGGGGGGGGGGGGGGGGGGGGGGGGGGGGGGGGGGGGGGGGTGTGGGTGGTGGGGTAGTTGCAAAAGATTAGAAGTGGGAAAGGGTTTGAGTTAAAGGTAATGGGGGTGGGGAATTTTTGAATTTTGCTTAAATTGTAACTAACGAAATGTTAACATTGCAATGAATTGAAAGTTTAGAGAATTGATTGTTGCAATTAAAAACAAAGATCCTGAAGTGAGATTAAATGTAAAGTGCAATGGTACAAAGTATAATTTATCCTATTAAAAATACAAGTGACAATATCCACAGGTTCCATTCAAGCGAAATCATACGCCTTCATTTCGATGAATAATTGTGTGATACTGCTGCAAAACTTCGGCTTTTTGTTCGTGCATTGATTCCATAGGCATATACAAGTTGCAGAAATGAAACAATATTTTCCACAATTAATCTAAGACCTAGGAAAGAAACCAATTTCTACTCTGGAAGAGGGACTCCCAAGTCTCAGGTGACAGGTAGCCTATCTTTAATGGATTTGTGTATTTTTTTTTTTTGGTTGCATTCTATGGGAATTCCCTTGGTTGGTCCTAGCTGGAGTTCTCTATATATATTGTACTATATTTTTCACAGTTCATTCCTTTATTTTGTATTGTGTGCAAGTCAACTTGTATCATGAATTCTCTAACAGATCACATGGGATATATTGTTTACTCAAAATATTTTTAACAAAAAAATTAATAGAACAACTTCATGCTTAAGTTAAATGTTAGAACTGTGATGAGTTTATATATATATATATATATATATATAATATGGGGAACAAATGCAAAGTCAAAGTATATGAAATGAAGGTTCCATGATGCAGACATTTAAAGTCATGATAAAAGTCTGTTTCACATTAATGTTCTTTCTATTATATAGATTTAATATTTAGTGCATGGAATGGAGGATGTTATGATAGTGTATGAAAAAAAATGCATTTTTGGCCTTTCACGAAGCTTTTCCACTGTTTGCCCCACAGTTCTAATCAGGATTGAGTTTGTTATATGTGGACGAGACAGTGCGGTAGCCTTCCATGACAGAAGAAATAGCACCCATATAAATGGTGTGAACTGTTTTGGTCTGGCTTAACAATTCAAGTACCACGGACAGACTGCTGAGTGAAATTTTGCAAACATATTCTTAAAATTCTAGAAAAAAAATCTCTCAACCGAACTACACTCAATGAAGGCTTCATGTAGTATTTTGGTGTATATAGGTATAGAGTTATATTTATATATAGAAAAATGCTATAGGTAATTCCTTTTCTCACTCCTACGCACAAGTGAATGGTCTCACACGAATTTATTAGTGTGAGTCCTACAGCCTTGTGTTTAAAAATAAAAAAAATGATTGAGAAATATGATTGTATATAGCATTGCTCTTATATTTAATATTGCACTTGCAGGTTTTTTTTATAAGTAAAATGCTACTCTTTTAAAAAAATTCTACAAAAAATTTGACCAAAATGATATGATAAACTGATAATAACATTTTTATAATTAAAAGTAATTATAATAGGTGTTCTAGTTCAAAGTAGATGAGTCTCATTCAATTACATTATTATGATAAATTATGTATAAATTTTCTCATTGTATGACATTATCCTACCTACAGTGCACACAACTAAGCTCAGCTCAATGAAGGCTTCCGTACGTATACATAGATATAGAATGCCTCATGTTTCATTCTGGCTGAGATATTGTCGGGCATATGGACTAAAGTATCCGCCTCTTCGGCAATTCAGAAGGCACCAAAAATGGCACTGGTTGATCTACTCTCTATTTTTATGTGAACACGTACTAATCATTATAAATTGGGTAAATTACAATAATACTTCCTAAACTATCATTCAGTACTATTAAATTCCTTTAGACTCTACAATATTACACATTTTGAACTATCAATTTGCATCAATCCACACCTCCATTAGTAATATATTAAGCAATCTATTAGAAAAGTAGATGAAATTGTCCTGTGACTTGCACAAGTTCATAAAAGTATGATTTTATACCAAAATTAATCTTCTCTTTTTGTTATAATTCTCTAATAACTAAAATGCCTCTTAAATTATCACTATATTTACACATCATTTCAAAGGGCGTTTCAGTCATCTGACAATTATTATAATAAGGGAAGATCAATTTAGATATAAAACTATACTTAGTTTGATATGTGTGATTCACCTAATAATTTTTCATCTATTTTTTTAATAGATTACTAATAGAATGTGTTGATTGATACAAATTAATAGTTTAGGAAATTAATATGTTATGTTTTAAAATTTAAAAAAATTTAATAATACTAAATCATAGTTCATAAGATATATTTATAATTAACCCTTATAAATTTTAAATAGCTTAAGTCAAAACAATATTGAAAAATGTCTTCTAAATTTGGCCGGTGAGCCGTCCTCTTCCATTTTAGTTGGCAAAGTTTTTAAAGAATTCCAAATTATCTTCTTTTGTTTGTTGGTCCAAGGACAACTAAATTATCTAACTGAGAAACAATCTTTAAAAGCTTGAAGAGTCGAAGACCAAGAAGAGAATTTTTATTTTTTATGTTAAAAAAACTTCATAAATTTTACGCTATATCGCAGAATTGCAAACTCATATACTGAAATTTGAACCATTACTCTTTGCTCCTGAAATTTTTTTAGCTGGATCAACTGATAGAACTTACTGAAAACCATCTTTTATTTTTGTTTTTTCTTTGCTTGGGTAGTGACAACACCTTTTATAGTGAATATTCATGTTTCTTTTTAGGATAAAATATACTTTATATCCTTACATTTTACACTGAATTTCACTTTAAGACCTACAATTTCAATTGTAACAATTAAGTTGATATACTTTTTATTTGTTGCAAGGTCACCCTTTCATTTGTGTAATTGACAGTCAAAAGCTCTATGTGTCTCATGTGGCCCTTTTTGAAGGGCAAAAATGTATTCTCATAATAAATTATGGTATTTTACCTTAATCATTTACTTTCCAAACCTCTTTATAGTAATTTCTCATCAATCCTTTCTAAATTTTTTATAGTTATGTATAAAACGAAATTAAGGTTACAAAATATTCCTAAATTATCTCAAGTGAGGAATGTTAAAGGGTTTGGGTGTCAAAATAGTATGCGAATATATTTTTATTCTTAAAAAATAGTCACGTCAAAAGCACATGACTTTTGATGGTCAATAGCACTAATGGAAGCTTATGGAAGGTGATATTGTAATAAATTAAAAGTAAATGAACTAATTGTTATAATTAAAAGTATAAGCTTTGAAATAAGATTAGATATGAAGTGTAATGGAGCAAATTATATTTTATTTTATTTGTATTATTATAACATAGTATTCCTGTACTTGTGGTGGTGAGGAATATTCGCCAATAAAATGTCGCTGTTGTAAGCAATTTTCGTATTACTTTAGGCGTCTAACGGAGGAAACAAGATGAAAAGCAATAGCTGGAATCACGATTAATTAGAGACAAACAAGACAGAGATGCATGTGATCTAAATAAACAACTGTTATATAACGCTTAACTTATGCTAGTTTGACTTTTTTTAAAAATTATTTGGTTTTTTAAATATTAACTGATTTATCAATTTTTTAAAATATCGGTCGATTCTTTCTGTTCAATTCAGTTCTTATACATTTTTAGTATTTTAATCGAATAGAATCGGTCGATGATCCGATTTTTAATTCAATAGATTGAACCGGCGGATTTGATTCAGTTCTACAACACTATGGTTTGCAATGTTAATTACTTTCTATATTGTACACTTCACGCGCGTGTTCATTGGTTGAGTTGTATGCTTGCCCACCATCAAGCATAATCTTACGGAATTAATATAATGTATAAGATTAGGATTAGGGGGACTAGTTAGGCTCTCATTCCAACCACAAAAGTCATCTCTTTTAGATGTTTTCACAATCTTAATGATTCATAAAGGACCACAACCATGTGAATTAATACCACGTTTAGTTTTTAACAAAATACATTAACTTTTTTGAGTATTTCCATAGCCATGTGGGATCAAACTTTAAAGCATTAATGCCTAGTACATATAGAAAATTTCATACCTCAAGTATAGGAGATCAAGGAAACTGTGAGCATATTAAAACCCACCACATGCGAGCCCCACACCCCACCCCCTCCCCGGGCGGGGCCGGAACGCGGGACATGCCAAAACCTGGCTTTAACATCAGCTAAAGAAACCAAATTAACCAATGTGTTATCTTCTGAATAGTTGTTTCATTTCTACAATTAATCAATCCAAAATTTTCAAATGTGAAACTAATAAGTAAAGACGGTGAAACGATTTTCACCACTTTGTTTGATCGATGTGAATGGCCATTACCATAAATGAAGAATGCAACTGAAGATGAGCAAGAGAGTTCGTTCAAATCCAAAATCGCTCTCCTTCATTTCCATGATCGAAAAATTACCTGACATCTTCCACAAAACTTCACATTTTTGCCTTTCATACATTTGTAGAAACGAAAAAATGTAATCCCTACAAGGTGGGAAAGAAATCAATATTTAGGCAGGAAGAGGAACGAAGGTAACGACAGGTAGCCTATCGCTAGAGGAACGTATTTTTGCTGCATTGTATGGGAATTCCATTGGCAGGTTCTGGTTGTAGTGCTCCATAGATTGTCATCTGTGCATTATATTTAGTGTTCTTCACAATTCGCACCTTTATTTTTACATTGGATATGTAAGTCAATTTATATCATGAATTCCCTAATAGGTCACAAGGTCAGAAAAAGGGAAGAAAAAAATAAGAGAGCCACTAGATAAACATTCAAAGTTACTCTGAATGACAGAAATAAAGTAATTTTGATGAATTTAATTTGTATCCTGATATATAAGAGAGAATTACATGCAGAACCATTGGAATGTCTACATGATACTAAGCAAAATAAATCAATAAATTGTAGCAAAGTGACGTGAAAAGTATTGTCTATTTTCATCAAACCCACATGCAAGCCTCCAAGCTTATATATGGCTAATAATAACACCCGATTTTGGACTGGCGGCACTTCAATTTGGTTGCTTAACAGCTGATTATTGAGATTATTTTTCCGTGTAGAGATGTGATTGTGTTTTAAAAATATAATTACAACACCTTAACTTGTGTTTTGTTAACCTTAGTTTAGCAGTTTGTATACTTTTCTAGTTAAATTTTAGTATTAATTAAGTTTGTTTTGTATTGTATAGATTTTGAGCATAAATTGTATGACTTTAGACAAAATTCATACAAAAGGCAATAAGTTTCAATAAGATTCTGTCAAAATATAAGTTGCTGAAATTGGAGCACAAGCATCTTAAGTATGTAGAATTGAAACTTTAAAAGACCGTATCTCTCAAACTAGAAGTGGTATCGAGATTCATAATATATCGATTTTCAAGATTTACACATTTTCGTCCATATAGGCGTTCAAACGGTTATTTGAATGGCCATGAGGGCGTTCGAGCATTTGAACGGCTAGAGACCATTAGCAACCTGTTCAAACAGCCAACACCCCAATTAAAAAATTAGAAACTATTTTTTCCTGTTTGAATCAGATATGAAGTGCCGTTCGTCCGTTCGAACGATACTTGGAGCACTGTTATTTTTCAACCTTTTAAGACTGTTTTGGGCCTAAATTCGAGATTTCTTTTTATTCTAAGTTTTTTTTTTTATAGAGTTTTTAGAGAGTTTTAGGAGTAGTTTTATAAAAAGAAACTTTAGATTTCTTTGTAGTTCCTCATTTTCATTGTAATCAAGTACAATTTCCATGAGTACAATGCAATTTTATATGGATTCAAGTAGTTTGACTCTTCTCTTAGCAAGGGATATGAAGATCAATTGAAAAATTATGAATTTCATTAAGGTATTTTATTGTGCTTGAATATTTTATCATTTGCATGCATGAATCTATACTAATTCATGTTAGATTCATTAAGACTCAAGTACTTATGATAATATCTTTTAATTCTCATATACAATTTAGATATTGGGATGGGAATTGTTTAGTTCCATGTTATGAATACTTCGAAATGATTATCTATAATTTAATTGGGTTTGCATAGATGGAGATTATGTTAATTTACATTGAATTATCTAGAACTCAAGTGTTTATGATCATATTTTTAGTTTCCATACACAAATTCATTTTTGGGATAGGGATTGCTTGAATCCCTGATATGAACATTTAGAATCGATTGTTTTACAATTCAATGGAATTGATATAGTTTTGAAATTGAGTTTCACCACTAAACCTTCCGATTCAATGACACAGTCATTGACATTAAATCGAGATAAGAAATACTTTATGAGATACTCAATTCTACCAAGTGATTTTATCATCCATTGTCAAGGCTTTTAAATTCTCATTCTCTCTTTTAATTAGCATTTTTTAAACACAAAATCCAATTGGCTTTTTTTTTATCATTTTCTTTTCAAATTCTTTGTGAAGTATTTTCATAAGATTTAGTTCTCTCTTAAAGAAATTTCACCATAAAGCTCTATTAAAATTCTTTGTAAAAAATTGACCCCGATCTTATCAAATTATACTACTCTCCCAACTCTACTCTTGGGGTTAGTTAGAGTATACACTCTAAAAACAAAGTCAAGTTCTAGAAAAAGTGGGCCGAATATGGACTTTGCATATGAAAATGTATAGAATTTCATTAGGTTGGCATCAAAATTCTAACATTTTTTTGATGTACGCAATTGTAGTTAAATACAGTCCAACTTTTTTTTATGCATTTATAAATGAGTGTTTGGACATAGCTTATCTTTTTAACTTCTGGCTTATTTTTTTAAATATTATTACTCATCCTAAAAAAAGCTACTTAAAAAAGTTGATTACTAAACTTTTACTTTAAAAAGTCACTTATAGACTTTACACATTTTTATGAAAGCCGCTTAAAAAAAGATAATTTTAAAAATAGCTTATAACTTTTAAACTGCCTGTCTAAATAATTACATTATAAAAGTGTAATTACAAGTTCCTAACTTTGTGTTTTTCGCATTAAAATAATTATAAATAGTTTTAATTAATTTATTTTTAATTCTAATAAATTTTGTTGAGTATTTTGTAGGATTTTAGATAAAAGAGAAAACAAACTTACATGAAAAGAAAGCAATTGACATGAAAAGAAGGCAACTCACATGACAAGAAGGTTGTTAACACAAGGTTGATCCCCACATTAATTTTGATGATAACTAAATCTTATATTATTTTACTAATATGTTTACTTAGTGTGCAGATTAATAAAGATTATAATCTAGACTTAGAGTCTAACATAAAGTCTAATACATGTCAAAGTGGATGCACAACAAGCTAAGTTCAAACAAATGCACCAAGAGTCATGCAATGCACCAAACAGAACAATGACACCTATTCCATCTTCAAACAAATGATTTGCATTCGAAGAGATTGAAGGTGTTCAAAAAAAGATTTTATTAAGTATGCATAGACTCAATAAAGTTGACTTAAATTCGAAGAGATTGAAGGTTTTCAAAAAAAGACTTCATCAAGTGTGCAAAGATCAATTGAAGATGACTTGATCTTGACGAGATTGAAGATGTTTGAAAAGCAAATTCATTTTAATTGCAAAATCTCTACAAATAATCCAAATGAAAATTTCATCCTGTATATGAAGATTTAATGAAGATGATATGTATTATCAGAAAATGAAGATACTCAAGAGTAGACTTCATCAAACTTATAAAAGACTCATTGAAGTGATACTAAAGAATAAATAAAGATGTACATCAAAAAGAAGAAACTCGGCAATGAGGCATTTTGAATATGAAGCTTTACATGAATGAAAAAGTGATTAGCAGTAGAAAGAGAGAGCTCGGCAATGAAAGAGTAAGCTCGGTATTAATGGAATGAAATTCTAGCAGTTTGAAAACCAAGAAAAAATGATTATCAAATGATAGATTCAATCTAAATTGAATAGAGGACAACTTTGATGAATTGAAGACTTTAATCTATCATCAATCATACCCCAAAGAGAAGACTCCTTGAAGATCTTATAGTAATGCTGAAGCTGAACTTGATCATTAGAAGAATGAATGAAAATTTCTGGGCAATGTATCGATACATGAAAATGAAAAGTCGACACATGAAGACAGAAGCCAAAAGTTTGAAGACAGAATGATCAAGTGTCAACACATGGAGTTGATGTGTCAACATATGAAGACAGTGGACAACATCTAAAAAATGCAGTGCAGATATGTCGACACATGAAACCAAGTGTCGACACCTGAGAAATAACAACTAGTTTTTCTAACGTTATAATGGACTGGACTTGCATTAAATCAGCCCCAACAACCTCCAATGGACGAAATCAATACAGGGGTTTATATACAAGCTTCCAACTACATTTATAGACAAGAGATATAAGAAAAACAAAAACCACTAACTGATCAAGCTGAGAAAATCTAAACATTCCATTTGTCTTCATTAGTATTAAGTGAGCTTTTATTTTTCTATCTACTCTTAATAGAGAGTTTGTATTTTGTTTGTACAACTTCATACACCTGTAAATAAGAGTTTGAGAGTTCTCTTGTAAAAGAAAAATTCTTGTAAGTTAGAGTAGATTTTGGACAAAACCACTTGGTAGCTAGAAGAACTTGAGAAGAAGTTCTTATGTAAAAGTGAGCTGAGCATTTGGTAAATCAGCATCCATTTTGTAATTGGAGATTGCATAGTGGAGGAAGACTTCAAAGGGATCTTGGAGTGAGGACGTAGACCACGAATTGTGGTTAAATCTCGGTAATTCTTGGTGTGCCTTCTATTGCTCTGTTTTCATTTCTGTTTTGATTGCATTGCATTATATATATCTTGATCATTGTTCTATTGATCAGATTAATTTTAATTAATCTTAATTGTTATTAATTTTTGCAAAACCCAATTCACCACCCCTCTTGGGTTGCCATTTGGGCCAACAATTGATATCAGAGCTTGTATTTCTGTTTTAGGCTTAACATTCTAGGAATAGATCCATGGCAACCAATTTTAGAAGCTCTCTAGGTGAGGGTCAATCCACAAACAGACCACCTATGTTCAATGGTACCAATTACAAATATTGAAAGAATAGCATGAGAATCTATATTCAATCAGTAGATTATAAATTATGGAGACTTATAGTAAATGGTCCTAAAACTCCTACAACAAGAATAGAAAGAACTGATGTCCCTAAACTTGAATTCGAATGGGATGAAGATGATCTGAAAATACTGCAATTTGATGCCAAAGCCATGAATATTTTATATTGTGCACTTGATCCCAATGAATTCAATCGCATTTCCACTTGTGAATCAGTTAAAGAAATATATGATAGACTAGAGGTAAAACACGAAGGTACCAATCAAGTTAAAGAATCTAAAATCAATATTTTTTTACATAGTTACGAATTGTTTAAGATGAAAACTGATGAGTCTATCACCGAAATATTTACAAGATTCATCGATATTATCAATGGCTTGAAATCTCTTGGAAAGGTGTATCCTAACAATGAGCAGGATAAGGAGATTCTAAGGTCATTGTCAAAAGCTTGGGAAGCTAAAGTCATGGCAATTCAAGAAGCAAAGGACCTCAACACATTGCCTCTTGAAGAACTCTTGGGCTTTCTAATGACTCGTGAGCTTACTCAAAAGCAACATGCCTAAAAGGATGAAGAAAAGAAGAAAAGGGCAGCTGCATTCAAGTCCACCAGTCAAGATGATGAATCAGCAAGTGAGGAGGATGAGGATGAAATTACTCTCATCACTCAAAAATTTAGAAGATTCATGAAGAATAAATGAAAAGGTGGAAAGAAGCATGAAGCCAAAGGAGATTCTAGTAAAGAATCCACTATCTTATGCTATGAATGCAAGAAGCCTGGCCATCTAAAGGCCGAATGCCCTCTGCTCAAGAAGAAAGCAAAGAAATAACAAGGGAAGAAGGCAATGGTAGTTATGACTTGGAGTGATGATGAAGAATCAAGCTCCGAGGAAGAAGCCGAACCTCAAAAGGTGGCTAACCTTTGTCTTATGGCACATAAGGAAGACAATGAGGTATCAAACTCCTCCCAATTTACTTTCAATAAATTACAAGATGCATTTGATGATCTACTTTGTGAATTCAGAAAAATGGAAATGAAAAATAGACTTCTTAAAAAGATGGTCTCTATTCTTACTAAGAAAAATGAGGATTTACATAAAGAAAATGAAGTTTTGAAAAATGAAATTTGTACTTTGAATGATAAGTTTAAGAAAAACTATTTTTCAAAAGATTTTTCAAAAGAAAATCAAATTTTGCTTGATAAGGTTAAAAGTTTGGAAACAACTCTTTTTAGATGTGTCAATGGAAAAGAAAAATTGGATGCAATATTGAGAAAACAAAAATGCTCACTAGACAAAGCTCGACTTGGCTTTGATCCTTTTAAAAGAAAAAGATTTCCAAAAGGCAGATTTAGTGCTTTAGCTGGAAAACCACAAATCTAATGTTTTTATTGTCACAAACTAGGACATATTGCTAGTAGATGCTATACTTTACAAAAGTTTATTGTTCCTAGCAATGCATGGGTCCCTAGAAGACCATTGAAGACCAACTCCCAAGGACCCAAGATAGTTTGGATACCTAAGGTCAAATGAATTCCTTTTGTAGGTATGCCTTCAAGCAAAATTCAAAAAAGATAATTGGTACTTGAATAATGGATGCTTAAGGCATATGACAAGAGATGAAGCATAATTCACATCTCTCTTACCAAAAGATGGAGGTCTTGTCACATTTGGTGACAATAGCAAAGGAAAGATCATCGGTATAGGTAGTGTTGATAAGAATTCTTCTACTTCTATTGAAAATGTATTGCTTCTTAAAGGACTCAAACACAATCTTTTAAAAATTAGTCAACTTTGTGACAAGGGATGCAAAGTTGTATTTTAATCCTCTAAATGTGATGTAATTGATATTAATGGTAACAAGACAATCCTCACTAGGCATAGACAAGGCAATATTTATATTTTCGATCTTAATGATTTATTTTCTTGTAAAATTGAATGCCTTGCTCCTATGAATAGTGATGAAAGTTGGTTGTAGCATAGAAGATTTGGTCACATTAGTACGAGCATACTTTCAAAGGTTTCTAAAAATAATTTGGTCAAAGAACTTCCAAAGATAAAATTTGACAAAGATAGACTTTGTGATGCTTGTCAATTAGGTAAACAAACTCAAATATCTTTCAAATCTATAAATATGCTTACTACCTCTAGGCCACTACAACTATTGCATATGGACTTATTTGGACTAACTAGGATTTTAAGTCTTGGTGGGAAACAATATGTACTTGTTATCGTTAATGACTATTCTAGATTTACATGGACATTCTTCCTAGCTCACAAAGATGAAACAATTGTTTTCTTCATAAAATTTTGTAGAAAAGTTCAAAATGAAAAAGGTTTTTCAATCACTTCTATTAGGACTGATCATGGAGGGGAATTCAATTGCAAACCTTTTGAAATATTTTGCAATGAAAATAATTTTGATTATAACTTTTCAGCCCCTAGAATACCTTAACAAAATGGAGTTGTTGTGAGAAAAAATAGAATTTTAGAAGAAATGGATAGAACCATGCTTTGTGAAAATGGTTTACTAAAATATTTTTGGGCTGAAACTATTAACACAACTTGTTACGTTTTGAATCGAATTTTATGTAGAAACTTTTTGAACAAAACCCCTTATAAACTTTGGAAAGATAAGAAACTGAATGTCTCATACTTTAGAGCCTTTGGATGCAAATGCTTTGTATTGAATAACAATAAAGACAATCTCGGTAAGTTTGATGCAAAATCTGACGAGGGTGTATTTCTTGGATATTCAACACATAGCAAGACTTATAGAGTCTTTAATAAGGGGACTCTAGCGGTTGAAGAATCATTCCATATCACTTTTGATGAATATAACTCTTCTTCAAAGAATGTTATAAGTGATGATGTAGATGAGATAGAACCAGACATGGAAAAGTTGGACATTCAACCAAGTTCAAATGAAGAACCTCAAAAAGAAAAAGAAGCACAAGAAGTTCCTACAAGCCAACAAGAAATTAATGAAGGTCTACCTAAGAAATGGAAGTTTGTGCATAACCATCCTACAAAATAAATCCTAGGTGATCCTTCACAAGGAGTAAGAACTCAATCCTCTATCAAATATATATGTAATCATCTTGCATTTTTATCACAAATAGAACCTAAATGTTTTGATGATGCTGAAATGATGAGTTTTGGATTAATGCAATGCAAGAAGAATTGAACCAATTTGAAAGGAATAAGGTATGGCACCTTATTCATAGACTTAATAATCATCCAATCATTGGAACCAAATGGGTCTTTAGAAATAAAATGGATGAGTCTTGAGTTGTTGTGAGGAACAGGACAAGACTTGTTACTCAAGGTTATAGACAAGAAGAAGACATTGATTTTGATGAAACATATGCTCCGGTAGCTAAATTAGAAGCCATTAGATTGTTACTTGCATTTGCTTCTTTTAAAGATTTTAAACTATATCAAATGGATGTTAAAAGTGTTTTCTAAATGGTTTTATCACTGAAGAAGTTTTTGTTGAACAACTCCCTAGTTTTGAAGATCCGAAATTCCCTAACCATGTTTTCAAACTAACAAAAGCTTTATATGGTTTAAAGTAAGCCCCAAGGACTTGGTATGAAAGATTAAGTAAGTTTTTTTATTGAAAAAATGTTTCTCAAGAGGAAAAATAGATACCACTTTTTTTATCAAAATAAAAAATAATGACATGTTTTTAGTGCAAATATATGTGAATGATATTATATTAGGTGCTACTAATGAGTCGCTTTGCAAAAATTTTACTAAGTGTATGCAGAGAGAATTTGAGATGAGTATGATGAGCGAGCTCAACTAATTTCTTGAACTTCAAATCAAATAATCCAAGGAAGGCATCTTCATCAACCAAGCTAAATATATCAAGAATTTCATCAAAAAGTTTGGCATGGAAGATGCAAAGCCTATAAGTACTCCAATGAGTACGACAACAAAATTGGATAGTGACGAGAAAGGTAAATCTGTAGATACTAAATTTTGCAGAAACATGATAGGCTCCTTATTATATCTAACTGCTGGTAGACCAGCTATAATGTTTAGTGTTTGCTTATGTGCTAGTTTTCAATCAAATCTTAAAGAATCTCATGTGATTGCTGTGAAAAGAATATTTCGTTATCTTAAGTACACACTTAACCTTGGATTATGGTATCCAAAGGGTACTTGTTTTAATTTGAATACTTACACTAACGCTGATTATGTGGGGAGTAGAGTTGATAGGAAGAGCACAAGTGGCTCTTGCCAACTCCTAGGCAACATAATTATATCTTGGTATAGCAAGAAACAAAATTCAGTTGCTCTCTCTACAGCTGAGGCTGAATATGTAGTAGCTAATAGTTGTTTTGTTCAAGTGTTATGGATTGAACAACAGTTAGAAGATTATGAAATCTTATTTAATCATATTCCTATTAAGTGTGATAATACGAGTGCTATTAATTTGACTAAAGATCCTATTCAACACTCTAGCACAAAGCACATTGAAATTAAATATCACTTTATACAAAATTATATGCAAAAGGGTGATATTGAACTTGACTTTTTATGCAAAAATATGCAATTAGCTAATATTTTTACTAAACCATTGAGTGAAGATCGTTTTTGCATGATAAGAAGAGAATTAGGGATGAGTGATCCTATGTCTTAAAACTTGTTGAAATATGAGTGATGTGAATTGCATTTCTTGAACTCATAATTCATTGCATGATTACATTAAAGTAAATTTTCTCTCCCAAATTGAAAAGACATCTCCTGAATTCCTTATACTTCACATGCCCCAGTCTAGTTGCATGTGTCGACACACCATTTCTATGTGTTGACACAGTCCAACAGTGGACTTAAATTATTTTGTTGACACGCATGTGTCGACACATCAAGTTCATATGATGACACATGAATTGGGCCTATATACTTTAACGAAGCCTACTTTACAAACATTCAAACTTTTCCTCTCTTTCTTTCTCACTCTCACTCTTTTTCTCTCCCGCTCTCCTGTTCACACCAAACTCAACCGTCACCTTCGAACCATCACCAATCATTGCTCCATTCTCTTTGTAAACCCTAATCGATCTCTTCCCAATCTCTCTCAATCATTCTTGATCCCTCAATGGCTCCCAAAACTTCTAAACCAAAAAAGATCTCAAAAGCCCTAGTTGTAGCTACAACCCCTATTTCGCAAGGATAGAAGAGGAAATCAAAGGGGGAGTCTAGCAAGGACAAAGGGAAAAGAAAAAAGAGTAAGAATGGAGAAACAACATCCTTAACAGTCCTGGAACGTAATGAAATTTATTTCAGTGAGGACAATGCCCAAGAACGATACAATTTTAGTTTTTCACTTAGAAAAGTATTTAATGAAAGGTGGGTAGATTACAAATTCTTTTATCATCACAACTTTGAATTTGGTACCAAATTGGAGAACCTAGGTTGGAAATCTATGACAACACTCAGGGTTGATGTATACACTTACTTAGTTGCTCATTTCTATTCTAATGGCGAAAGGGATCCTAGAGAGGTGTCCATCAAGAGTTATGTTAAGGTGTTACCTTCACTTTAGATAGAGAAGTGATCAGGCATATTAGACTTGGTGGAGAGGTTTATAGAGATAATATCTCTAGAAAAGATCAACTAAAAACTCTCTATAGAAGGGATGTAGATGAGAGTATACAACCTCTTGCCATTGATTTGCCTTTTGAATTAAGGCTAGTTCATCACTTTACTTGCACCATTTTTACTCCTAAAATTGGAAAGTATGAATATGTTTCAGAGAATGAGTTGTTTTTCTTATGCGCATACTTGACTGATTCAAGGATTGACTTGCCTCTATTTATTCTAGATCATATATACAAGGCTACCATCTCTAGAATTAGCTTACCTTATGGAATTTTCTTAACAAAATTTTTTAAGCATTTTGACATTGATTTTAAAAACGAGAAAAAAAGAACCCATAAGGCCATTAGTGATTAATACAATGAAAAGACACTTAAGCGAATGGGGTATATTCTACAAAATAACAAGTGGACTCCAAAGAAAACTAGAGGCAAAAGTACTTTAAAGGGAAAGGCTCCATCTGGGAGCAACTCCAGGTAAAGAAGCACAAAACGAAATTTAAGTTCTGAATTAGAAGAAAGTACAGGGGATTTGAGTAGTGTTATGACCGAAGTCATGGAATTTTTGGATAAGTTGAATAAAAAGACAGATATTGCAGCTACAAGAATGATGTTTATCAAAAGAAAGATAAGAGAACTCAAAAAGGAAGTACAAATGTTGAGAAATGGCAAAGGCAAAATCTAAGAAGAAGAAGAAGAAGAAGAAATGATGAAGATAATGAGGAAGAACAGGAAGGAGAAGAAGCCAGAGAAAAAGAAGACTTTTCGGTCAAATGCTCACTAGACTCACCTTTCCTTATCCTATCTATCTCTATCTCTTTTCCTTCTCTCCATCTCATATTCCCTCTTGCCCCATCTTTTTGCATTGACATGGCCCTGTTACATTTTTTTGTTGTTACATATTTTGTTGATATCACTTGTCAAACATTTTGTAATACTTTTTGAATGAATGAAATATGGTCTTGCTCTGTTGCAAAATTGATGCCTTGATGACTTGGTTGCTTGCTTGCTTTCCTATATAATTTATTTTGTTATAATATTTTTTGCTATTGTATCTGTCTGTTTAATACATTCTCTCTCTCTTTTTTTACTGTATTGACAAAAAGGGGGAGAAGAATTAGACAAAAATTAATGTAAAGTAAATAATGAATGTTTGATGAATTGATATTGATTACTTAATTGTATCAGAGGGAGTAACATGAATTATTTCCCTCAATCTGTCTTGAAATTGATTGATAATAACTCCTTGAGACCTCACTTTGTTTTGAATTAACTAACAAAAACTCCTTGAGAGTTGTTTTTGAAAAATTGTTTTTGTCTCTTAAGCATCAGTTGTCTAATTATAAAAGAAAGGGAAAGTTTTCTACTGGTATGCAATCTAATCTTGTTTATTTCATTCAATCGTATATCAATTGCATTTCAAAGGTTTTGTCATCATCAAAAAGGGAGAGATTGTTGACTCAAGGTTGATCCCTATGTTGATTTTGATGATAACTAAACCTTATATTATTTAACTAATACATTTACTTAGTGTGCAGATTAATAAAGATTATAATCTAGACTTAGAGTCTGACTTAAAGTCTAATACATGTCAAAGTAGATGCACAACAAGCTAAGTTCAAATAAATGCACCAAGAGTCTGCAATACACCAAACAGAACAATGACACATATTCCATCTTCAAACAAATAATTTGCATTTGAAGAAATTGAACGTGTTCAAAAGAATATTTTATCAAGTATGCATAGAATCAATAAAGTTGACTTGAATTCGAAAAGATTGAAGGTGTTCAAAAGAAGACTTCATCAAGTGTGCAAAAATCAATTGAAGATGACTAGATCTTGAAGAGATTGAAGATGTTTGAGAAGTAAATTCATTTTAATTGTAAAATCTCTACAAATAATCCAAATGAAGATTTCATTCTGGATATAAAGAGTCAATGAAGATGATATGTATTCAAAGAAAATGAAGATGTTCAAGAGTAAACTTCATCAAGCTTATAAAAAACTCATTGAAGTGATCCTAAAGAAGAAAAAAGGATGTACAGTAAAAAGAAGAAGCTCAGTAATGAGGCATATTGAATATGAAGCTTTACATGAATGAAAAAGTGATTAGTAGCAGAAAGAGAGAGCTCGGCAATGAAGAAAAAGAGCTCGGCAATGAAAGAGAGAGTTTGGCATTAATGGAATGAAGTTTTGGCAGTTTGGAAACTAAGAAAAGATGATTATCGAATGATAGATTCAATTCAAATTGAATAAAGGACAACTTTGATGAATTGAAGACTTTGATCTATCATCATACCCCAAAGAGAAGACTCCTTGAAGATTTTATAATATTGCTGAAGCTGAACTTGATCTTTGGAAGAATAAATAAAGATTTCTGGGCAATGTGTCGACACATGAAAATGAAGAGTCGACACATGAAGACAGAAGCCAAAAGTTTGACGGCAAAATGATCAAGCATCGACACATAGAGTTGATGTATTGACACATGGAGACAGTAAACAATATCTGAAAAATGCAGACCAGGCGTGTCGACATATGAAACCAAGTGTCAACACTTGCAAAATAACGGCTAGTTTTTCTAACGTTATAACATACTAGACTTGCATTAAATGAGCCCCAACAACCTTCAATGGATGAAATCAATACAGGAGTTTATATATAAGCTTCCAACTACATTTATAAACAATAGATACAAGAAAAACAAAAACCACTGACTGATCAAGCTGAGAGAATCTGAACATTCTTTTGGTCTTCATTTTGGCATTAAGTGAGCTTTTATTTTTCTATCCACTCTTGATAGAGAGTTTGTATTTCATTTATACAACTTCATACACCTGTAAGTAAAAGTTTGAGAGTTCTCTTGTAGAAAAAAAAAAACTCTTTTAAGTTGAAGTGGATCTTAGATAAAATCACTTGGTAGCTAGAAGAACTTGGGAAGAAGTTCTTGTGTAAAAGTGAGCTTAACATTTGGTAAATCAGCATCCATTTTATAATTGAAGATTGCATAGTGGAGGAAGACTTTAAGAGGATCTTGAGGTGAAAACGTAGACCATGAATTGTGATTGAACCTTAGTAATTCTTAATGTGCCTTCTATTGCTCTATTTTCATTTCTCTTTTGATTGCATTGCATTATATATATCTTGATCACTGTTCAATTGCTTAGATTAATTTTAATTAATCTTAATTGCTATTCATTTTCAAAAATTCCAATTCACCCCCTTTCTTGGGTTGCCATTTGGGCCAACAAAGGTAACTCACATGGCAATTGACATAGAAAGAAGGCAACTCACATGGCAATTGATGTGAAAAGAAGGCAACTGACCTTAAGGCAATTGACATGGAAAGAAGGTAACTCACATGGCAATTGACATGAAAAGAAGGCAACACACATGACAATTAACATAGAAAGAAGGCAATTGATATAGAAATAAGGTAATTCACATGGCAATGGGCAGGGAAAGAAGGCAACTCACATGACAATTAACATGGAAAGAAGACAATTGACATGTGTAAGCACTCCATTTTTGCCCGCTCAGCGATCTCTGGCCTGACCGAACTCCCTTTCAAAACATCGTGAGCACATTCAAGCCCAAATCAACTTTCAAACCCATATCCAATCAGTCAACTGCTTATCGGGCCCTAATAACTAAACCTGCCCCTTGGGCCTCCACGCATGTTTTGAGAAAGTTTAAAATTCCTCAAAATGGTAAGTCTACATTTCCAAAGTGTTACTAAGCAGTTAGGTGTACTCTGCCGCCATTTTGGCCAATTTTGGTGCCATTTCGACTAACTCCGGTCAAAATGACTATTTTGCCCCTGAACGCCCCAACACCACATAAATCCCATCGAACAGTGAAAAACTCTCCGAGGATCATCTCTGAATGACCCCACGCGCTTAACATAACACTCCGATCCATTCCTAACTATTTTCAACCAAACCCCGTCATAATGACCATTTTGCCCCTAACAACCCGAACACGCCCCAAAACAACACCAGTCCTAAAATTTTGAACTGCTGGTCTTGTCATACACCCCCGTTTAACCTAAAAAGGACCTTACGACACTAAACACCCCTGGCTCAATAAAAGTTCCCCAGAGCGTCTCGTAGACGCTCCGCCAAAATTGCATTTTCTCTTGATTCCCTAGTTATAACACACCGTCAAATGACTTGAGAAATGCGTAAACCAAGAAATTCTCGAAAGCTCATTCATAGGTCTTTCCATCGATATGGCTCGATCGGATAGATCGCTTCCCGAAGCTCTTCATCGCGTGGCTGGAAAACTACTACTTTCGACAACCCCTAGAGCGTCTCACAAACACTCCGCCAAGGTTAACTTTTACTCCAATTCCCTGATTAAAACGCACCGTCAAACTACTTGAGAAATGCATAAATTAGGAAATTCCTGAAAGTATTTCTAGACTACTTTCCATCGATACGGACCGATCGGAAAGGTCGCTTCCTGAAGGCCCCTATCATGTGACACAAAAACAGCTACTTTTGAACCCTCGCGAAGCGTATCATAGACGCTCCGCAGATATACCATTTTATGCACACTTCCTAATGCGATATCTCACACTTCTGAACACCATTTACACTTTTCAAAAATATGAAAGTTCACGAGAAACCCTAGGAGAACACTATGGGTGCAACTGATTCCTCTGAAACCTTCCTGGTTGGCTCAATTATCAAGGAAAAATTTAAACGAACACTCCCGGTGATGGAGCGTATGCTACATGCGCTCAAACTTTGATCAAATCGACTAAAGTTTCATCAACCGTCAGGATTTAGCCAGTACAATGGGTGTCACATGGCATTCTACCAATAGAACAGTACCTGCACATGTAGCACATGCGCCTGTGTAAATTTTACACAAACGCATGTCGTATATGTGCTAGTGTCCAAAATTTTGCCTATAAATACAGGCCTCCCCCTTTACATATTCCAGAATCGAAAATTGATGTAAAGCTCTGTTGAAACTACTCCAGAACCTCGAATTTCTATATACATCTCACTCCTCTAACACTTAGGCTAGATTTCACCTCCCTCTAACCCATACACTTCACCTAAATAGCCCTATACATCATTAAACTCCTCCTTCCAGCCCCTCAAGCCTACTTGAAGCTATCCAAGTTCAAGTCAAGGCATCCATAGAGGATTACAAGTGTATTGAAGGCAAAAGGTGGTATTTCTTTTACATTTTTGTATTTCCCCCACTCTTCTCTTCTCCCTTCTAGCCTACTTAGACTATTCTCTATTTTAATCCCCATCTTTAACCCCCATTTCTTTCATGCTTGAAGCCAAGAGGGCTCTTAGTTCATGCCTAGAAGAAAGCTAGTGGGAGCCACCGTGTAGGGAAATCTCTCACTAGCCTACTTTAGGATGGTATGGCCTAGGAGCTCCTTGATTATATGGTGTAGCCTAAAGCCTTGTATGTATTCATGACCCCTTTTGCATTTTGCTATCTTGATCATGTCTTGTGTACTTGGTTTCATTTTTATATTTATAACCATGTTCTACAAAGCTTGCATTATTCTTATTTCCATACCGCTTTCAAGCTTCATACTCCTTCCAAAGGGTTCTAAGAGTTAGTCTCTTGAAGTTTAGGATGAGATCTTAGAAATCATGCATTAGAAAATCCCCTATTAACACCTAACTCTCACCTTTGCATCTTTGCATTCCCACTTGCATAAAAATGGTTTTCAAACTCTCTAATTTCTAAGGTTTCTATTCTCTCAAGTTTAGTGGTTGAAATGACCCCATGGAACCCTCTCTTGAGTGGTTTCCCTTTTATATTGGCCATAGAAGCCCTAAATTGTTAGAATGGTTCCCTTCTCTTTTATTCTCGCACAAAAGTGATTTTCAAACTCTTTGATTTCTAAGGTTTCTATTCTCTCAAGATTAGTGGTTGGAATGACCCCCATGAAACCTTCTCTTAAGTGGTCTCCCTTTACATTGGCTATAGGAACCCTAACTTGTTGGAATGGTTTCCTTTAAAAATGATTTTCAAAATCTTTTCTCAAAAATGGTTTCAAAGATTTATTCTCTCCATCTTTACGTTAAAAATGGTTGTTCAAAAGTTGTCATCATTATGTTAACTCTTGAAATCCCCACTTTCGTCAAGATAAAGGTTCTAATGGCCCTAAGAAAACCTTCCTTGGAATGGTTTTCAAACACCAACCATATAAACCATATCCTTAGCTAGAGTCAAATTTTCATGAAAATGATCTTCAAAAGGGTTGTCTACCAAAGTCCTTAGCATAATATGATTTGTTTTCCAAAACTCTTTCCAAAAATGCATAAAACCACATTTTAAACCATCTTCCAATCCAACTCTAGGTTAACTTGACCCTAGTTACCCAACATTAGGTAAATTTAACCCTAGTCCAATTCACCCTAGGTTAACTTGACCATAGTTGTCCAACCTTAGGTTAACCTAACCCAAGTTAGTTAACCCTAGGTCACCTTAACCCTAGGTTAACCAAACCCTAGTTAGTTAACCCTAAGTCAATCCAACCCTAGTCTAACTTAACCCTGGTTGTCTAAACCCTAGGTTAACCTAACCTTAGTTAGTTAACCTTAGGCCACCCTAGGTTAACCCAACCTTAGTTAGTTAATCTTAGGCCACCTTAACCTTAGGTTAACTTAACCCAAGTTACTTAACCTTAGGCCAACTCAACCTAGGTTGATATATTTCAAGGTTCTAACTTATGTACCCCTTTTAAATGACCTTTCTATGTTCTCATAACCCTTTTTTCCAAAACCTCCTACTTACTTGGGATTTCAAAAATCAACTCCATAACCTTTCCAAATACTCATATCCTCTATCCTTAAAAAAAATTTCAAGAGCTCACAACCCTAAGGTGTCCCTACCCCTTTCTATGGTTAGGGATTCCAAAGAAAAGTGATATATCAAGAACAACCCCCCAAGTTGACCACATTAAAATTTCAAAGTCCTTGGTGTTTTCAAAAACTACTTTAAAAAACTTTTTAAAGACCAATTTACTACAACATTCCAAAATCATACCTCCAAGGTTTTCAAAACATTTTCCAAACTCTCTTGAGTTGTTTCAAAACATTCTCAAAACTCCCTTGAGTTGCTCCAAATACATCTCAAAACATTTCAAAACCCCTTTTTCAAAAGTCTTAAAGTTCTACTTTAAAACACTCCATCTGATTCCACATTAAAACTCTCAAGTTCTCTTTTTTAAAAGACCTCAAAGTGTCTTCAAACTTTCTCAAGACCTCAATGTGTATTCAAAACATTCCAAAGGCCCTAATGCGCCTATTTTCCATCGGGCTATTGCCCGAGCTATGAATGACTTGATTCTCGCTAAATGAGATACGTAGGCAACCTAAAATGGTACGGTTAAAACTTCTATTTCAACTCCAATCCCCTTTTCAAAAATTTCAATCAATTCAAAGTTTTTATTTCAAACTCCTTAAAAACTCTAATGTTTTCCCAACTTCTTCTAAAACTTACATCATGCATCATTCATCCGAAAAGTGATGACTAAACCCTGTTTTCAAAATTTTAAAATGGATATTAAGTATATACCGATAACCGATTACTCTAGTGAATGAACAAAGAGTGATTAGACAAGTAGGTACCGAAAGGGCGGGACAGGGTGATGATTTTAGGATCTCTTCCCTACACGTAACCAACCTCCGAACTATAGATTTCTGTTTTCGAAAAACCAAATGTAGTTATTTTTCAAAAAGGGCTTCAATACTCTCAAAGGTTGTCAAACAACCTTTTTTTTTTAAAAACCCTCTCTTAAGTAGGTATTTTCAAAAAAACCTTTTTTAAAACCCTAAGTTTAATTTTTTGGATTATACTTAGTTTTAGGTGCCCTAACTCACTTTAATCAAGTTGGGTGGCGACTCCTATTTTTCTAAAAAAACTCTTAACCAAATCAATTCTCAATTCAAATCTAGTCGCACTCGTCCTTCTAGGATGATGAGTTCTAATGACAGAGTTCTGTGTTTTTATCTCCAAGCCTAAAGGGTCTTGGACCCAAAAATCGAGGCACGACAACATGGAAAGAAGGCCATTGACATGGAAAGAAGACAAAAGAAGAAATTAATAACTAAATAAAGAAATAATGCATTATTATAGGGAATGAATGGCTTCAATTTGTGAGTCTGTAAATAGCAACACCAAGACTAAGGAAAGAGAGGAAAATGCAAGAGAGAGAGAGAGCTAGGGAGAGAGTTCGACATTTGGCCGAAACTTCTTTTCTTGGAGTTTATTTCTCTTCCATTTATATATGTTATTCTGTATTAAACCTTTTTATTTATAAAGTTTTTTTTCTTCCATATATATACTTTTCAATATTAGTAGTTAGTTTTATTCTTGGAGTCAATTGAGAAGGTCGTTTGACAGAATTTGGATGATCGATTAAGATTTGTTTTTTCATTTGAAAACTTAATATTTTTGCACACGTTCGGTATATTGCATGCTTGGCCACGTACTCGTATATTTTATGCACGTAATGGTTTCATGTGAATTTAAACCAGATTAAGCTTAGAAGTAGTGTAATTAATATAGTAGTGTAAAAGTAAAGTAAATACTGGTTTACTCTATATTTTTCGAAGACTTATATATTTTATACGGGTACTCTATCCGGTATATTTTTATATCAAATCTATGGTAAGGACCTAAGACACTTAATCTTAATTCGGAATTGATCGAGTTATATTCATGAATAATTGATGTTTAATTCCTTTTGAAAACTTAGATTTTTAATTATATTTGTAATACCTTTTACCTTGACAAAGCAACTAGTATATACAAATCGATGGTGAGAGTTTCGATTTTAATTGAATAAGTTTCTAAACTAAAATATTTGAAAATATATGCCTTTAATTATACTTGTTACATTTATGTCCTGACAAAGTACTGCCAAGTGTTTATGAGTCGATGGTAAAGGTTTCATGATTTTAACGTCATATGCTAGTGATTGATTATTTTGAATATACCGCATCTATCAATTTATAAGATCCGAGTAGGCCAAACAATCGGCAATTGGTAAATCAGTATTGATCATTCTTAAGTAAGCCAAGTGATTAAATCAATTAAATCTAAGACTATTTTATTTTATTATGTTTTTGTTAATATCTAGTAGGCCAAACAATCGGCAATTTTATTAGGTTCGACTCTAATTTTATTAAATTATTTATATTATATATTATTTTACCGCACCTACTTTTTTAAGTGTGTTAAGTAAATCACTAAACACCCCTAAGTTTGTATTCTTCTGTCTAGTAATACGCATATTTGATATAACAACTTGATTGGACTCGTGTACGAGAGGACTTACGAAGTCTATGTTGAGCGGTGGATCCGTCTAGATGCACACAGGGTGGCCCAGGGTTGTACGCACCTCTGGGTGAGTGTAGATTGGGCCAATTGTGTCTATATATGTAAGACCATCCCAACCCATTTGACACTCCCAACCTTTCAGAAAGTCTGCTGAAATCACTTCTCGCTCACATTGAAATATTCCCTAGTCGTACTTTCATTCATTAACTCTGCGTTTGGATTAAGTATTAAGAATTAAGTAAGAGACAAAAAAATTAAAAAAATATAAAATTATTTTGTACGTTTGATTATTATAAAAAATAGAGGATAAAAATATATAAATAAATAAATAAGAATTTTAAATATCTCATTTTCTTCTTTTTTTTCTCTATCGTTTTTCTTTCTTTTTCTTTTTTTTTTAATAAATTAAGATTTCAAACACAATATAAAGCTTCAAGGATTTAAAGCTTACTACTCATCCTAGCGTATTATAGTTGTATTAGCTTGAACTCGTGCTATGCACAAACTACAAATATAGAATAATAAGTTAATTTTTTAAATAATTGTTTACTAACAAAGAGTTTTACAGAATTATGTATTTAAAATATTATATTAAACGATACAGCGTTGATTGCACTCTAAAAGTGTAATTATAACACCTTAATTTGTCAATTGTTAGCCTTAGATTAGGAGTTTATATGCTTTTTAATTAGATTTTAGTATCAACTAAAGTTATTCTGCTTTGTATAAATTTTGAGCTTAATGTGGAAGGTTTTGGGCGCATTTTGGATGAAGAAAGAATGTCTTTTTCAAAACGATGCTGTCAATGTACAAGCTGTTAAAGCTGTGGTACAACCAATTGAAGCACGCAGAGCTGAAACTTTAAAGAGTCATATCTCCCAAATCAGAAACGCTACTAAGACCCAAAATATATCGATTTCATATAACTTTCAAATATCTATTCAAATAAGCTAACCGTACATACGGTGGCTTACCGTACGTACATGAAAGCCAACCGTACGTACAGTCTGTCAAAATTTTAAACTTCAGAAAGCTGTATTCAGCATATATGGAACCGTACGAAGTTCGTACGTATAGTATTTTGACCATACGTATAGTATTTGGACCGTACGTACAGTCCTCACACTCCCTATTTGGTTTTACTGCTATATCTTCAGAAATTGACCGGATTTTTTGTATCTATCTCCGTTTTAGATTAGATTTTCAATTAGTACATATTGTATAGAGAGAAAGTGGGTTTATATTATATTTTCTTTCATTTTCTTATACTTTCTTTGTAATCAAACACCATTTTCTTCATCAATCAATGAGAAATTCACAATTCTTCATGTTTTCTCTTATAGAATCAAGTAGCTAAACTCTTCCTTGGATGCAATTGCGAAAATCTACCAAGAATCTTTAAGGTCTTTAATGGAGGTATATACACTTCAATGTCAATGAATTATCTTATGAATTCTTCAAATTCATATTAATTGTGTTGTAAATCTATAGAAAACTTGGATTCATAATCATTTGTGGTAATTTCTATATACAATTCCTTAATTGGTATAGGTATTGCACAAATGATGATTTGTTTCTATGATTCTTAACCAATGATCACCAATTTACATCCAATTGATTATGAATTCTTGTTCTTATGGTCTAAATCTTCCGAATTAATGATCCGCCAAGTGATTATTTGATTCGAGTAATCAAAACCTTTATTGAGACACTTGTAGAGAATTGGTAGATTAAATCAATTGTATCTAAGTCTTTCATTAATCGTTCTTAACTTTAGTTGAAGTTGTTTTAAATACGTAGAGTAATTAGTTAGTTTAGTAGCCAACACAATCTCACTATTAAAATAATTTTCGGTCTCATTTGTAATCAATTTCAATTTGTTAAGTGCCTCGCTAATTTGACTCAATTGTTTGGTTTTTTTGCTCTTATGTGTTACCTATATTTGGTTTGATCATTTGGAAAAACGATACCGGTACTTGCCGGGATTTTACTTCGATCGACACCCGTATATCTTATAAGTAGCTCAACTTCATCATATTTGAGAGTGATTCAAGCATCTATAGGATACTTTTGTCTTAAGGTTGTTTGGACTAAACATGTTAACAATATTTTCTCTCTAATAATAGTTATAAAAAGAAAAAATATAGAAAAAACAATTTATGTACTAACTATTAAGTTACACTTTTAATATATATATGTGTTTTGGAAGTAAATACATTAATAAATTTCGACATTAAGTTTATTGAGTTATATTCGGGATTAAAAACAAAAAAATATATAAATTATTAAAAAAGATATGAATATATGTCTATTATCTATAAAGAAATAGTCATTCAAATTAGCAAAACAATGTTGTTATACTTTATTTTTTGAGAAAATATAAATTAATAGTGAAATAAAATTAATTGAATTTCCATAAGTTGATTAAAATAAATATAGGTAAATCTTTTAATTCCATATATGAATAATCTTTGTTTGTAAAATTATTTCATAAAAAGTTAGTACACTGCCAAATTTTGTATTTATTTTTTCTTTTAACCCTTTTTTGAAGAAATTATTTAATATAACTGAATAGATTCATACAATGTAAAATAAATTAATGATTCATTATTTGTTCATAACAATGAAATATTGTACATATGTCATTTTTCAGTATCTAAAGAGTTATATGTTGTGAGTTCATTAAAATGAAACTGTACTTATGCCAATATACAGAATCTTAATGGTCCGTTTGGTTTCTGTTTTTTTTTTTTTTAAATAAAAAACATAAAAAAATACTAAAATAGGTGTGTTTTCTGATTCGAAAATATTAGTCTAGTACTGTTAGCAAAACGGTAAAATATAAATGTCATCATCAAACTATAAAAAAATAAAAAACCAAAATACACACCTATGACACACAATGAAAAACAAAAACTGATAGCACTTCTAAACACTACTAATAGACAAAGTAATAATACTTTTAAACACTAAAAAATCATAATAGACAAAGTAAAAGTTATTTATCTTCTTCATTAATTATTATTTTATAAGCTTATTAACCTTTCTTAATGTCATCTTTATTAGGTTTTAGAAAATCTAACCCCCAAAAAAATCAAAAATATATAAAAATTTAAAAAAATTAAATTGCTTTGAAAAGAGCATTATTTATAAGAATTTGAATAAATTGTTAGATTTAGTTACCATATTGATTACAAATAATTTATAATATATTTATTTTTAAAGTATTTGTACCTTCAATAACTTTTAATGCTTCTATATTGAAATTGTGACAATTCATTAAACACTACTATATTAATTAGAAAGCTAATAACTTTATGACATTTGTATATTTATATTTTTTAAATTTAAAAATTTGAGAAAAATGAATCAAGACTTTAAAACTCAAAGGCCTCCTAACCTATTGCTATAATATATAGTATACATATAGATTACATCTACCAATTTATTCAGTTTGCATATTATTGCGTTAATTTCATATGATAGATTGATTGTTTATACAGCATCATATTGTGATTGTATTAGGATTTGTATTATTAACAGCATCAATCTTCCGTAGTCCCAATCTTGGTTCGTTTTGACTAAAATTGAAATCATTCCTAAAAGGGTTTTATTTCCTAAAAGAAAATTGGCTCGCATGTCCTCCAAAATAAAATATCGTATTTTCGTAAAACCCGTTTTCAAGTCAACCTTGCACAACTGAACTCATGGCAACTTCTATATTCAAATTAAGGTCCTTTCGTCAACTTTAAAGTTATTATTCATGATCGCATTAAGCTTTAATATTTTTGGCTCATTTAATTTTTAAACAAATTGGAGTGTAAATTAAAACTTTATCAGCCTTAATTTCACACCTTTCATGCCAACCACTACATTTTAAGATCATCCGGTTGCCCCTCTAAGTCAATATCAGTTTATAATATTAATAATAATATCTACTATACTCATGTAAATATTAATTATAAAATGCAGGTGAATAAACAAACCTTTATGTCTCTGTGAAACCATCTTAAACTCATCAAGGCAGTGAATTTGTTAAAAACTTTTAGGTCATGGTTCTGCCAAAATCATCAAATTGCTGTGCTTAGCGTCTGCGTAAGTACGGTCAAGCACCTTATTCTAGCCCCTCTCATTGTTATTTTGACTTCCTCTATGCACCTATGTTTTCTTCAAAGTTTCACTCATTTCTAATTCATTGCAAATCTCGGAAATAACAGCTCTACTTTGTGGTAAATATTATTTGAACTTCATCATTTCACCACAATTGTAGTTAAATTTTAAAGAAGTTTCCTTTTGATTACATGGAAATCCTTTCGTTCTTCTCCTGTGTGAAGTCAGATATGTCATCGCACATCTAGTTTTTGCCTTTTAAGTTCCACATTCATTTGTTTATCATTAATAATGCTGAATAATTCAAACAATTTTTTTCTTTTAAATTACTTTTAAACACACCACCTAGTAGAAATTGTTTTGCTTTGATCTTTTAGTATATTAAAACTGTCCCGTCTACGTAGTCTTTGGATCTAAATTACAGTGAAGGAAAAAATTGTGGCCTCCACTAAGTTGTGCTTGACAAAAAGACTTTAATTATAAATGAGACATCAATAAAAATCTAAACACATTGTGCCACATCAAGATAGAGTTGCTCTAACCAACTAAGTTGACATAGCAATGAGAAAATAATAACCCATTCCTAGTACATTTGACATTTACTCAAATACTTTCTTAGACAAAAATTATTCAATCAACTCTCTCTCTCTCTCTCTCTCTCTCTCTCTCTCTGGTATCAACAATCATTAAAGAACCTAAGCGATTGGCATGTGAAAATGTATTGCTTTCAAGTCTTTGGTTCAAAATTTCAATGGAACTGTCATAATAATACAAGCCTTGTTTAGCATTTAAGTTAAAGGGTGGATTAGGTGGAAAAGTTTTTGCTGATCTTTCATATTATGAATTAGAAAAGGATAATAGCTAGGACTGTTTAAGAGTTCTCATGTTTCTTTGACAAGCACGACCACCTTGACCTTAATCGAGGGTTACAATTTTATACACAACAGCTCGAAATCTACTTATTAGGCCTAACTCAAAATTTTGGCACCGGCAAATCTCTGACCTATTAAATACACTGAATCCACCTCGACTTCCAGAACATTAATCAGCGATGTTAATAATATCTTAAGTTGATTTATGTTATAGTCAATCCCTTGTTGGAAAAGGAACAAAGTCCACCTACTCACTAAGGAAATAGAGCATCCTGGTTCTTTTCAGCCTTTCTTTTCTACACGAGTATTTTACGGGTCTTCAATTATTCAAACCTTCTCAACTATAACTGGATTATTGTTGTTTTCCTAATCATTGTGTCATTATTCTTGCTATTACTTAAACTTTTATGCTATTAGCTCTTTAGTTTGACTTAGCAATCCAACCTAAAAAACCACACACAAAAAAAAAAAAAAAAGATTGGATGACATTCAAAGTCATGAAAATTCTGGTCTTCTGATGTTATGGAACACCATCTAGATCCAAGTTGTGTCCATAACTTGGTTGATTGAACATGCTTATCCGTATATGTATCTATCTACATTTATGTATACACAACTAAAAAGTACATAAAAATGTAGAGGTATATGAATGAATCCAAAACATCCAACCCCTCTGGATTTCCATTCCAGCGCAAGTCTCAACCCTCCATTGCAACTTAGACATCACACATTTGAAACATGGAAAACCCTTTCCAGACCAAGCAGTTACAGAGTCTCGTGTATTAAGTTGTCATTTTTAATCCTGGTTTTTTTATAAATAAAAAGATTCATTCATTTAATTTTTGCTTTGTCTTGTATTTTCTTTCATTTACCTAGTTTCAGTGCTCTTACTTGATATTGATTACATGAAAAATCTATGCAATCTTGGGTTAGAGTTAAGACAATGGTAGTTATATATATACGTGCGTGTATACTATATGTCGTCTTTGCTAGTTTGTCAAATTTCACTTTAATTCTACGTGTTTTCTAACTACTTCTACTTGGGTCCCCCTTATCATTGCGAATCCTTCTCTACGTCGCGTTGTTTTACATTAGTGTTCTGGTCAACTCTCTCTCTCTCTCTCTCTCTCTCTCTCTCTCTCTCTCTCTCGAAAAGATCAAAGCCCAAACCCTACATATATTTTCCATTGCTATAAAGGCATATTGGTGATGAATAAAGATAGTGAAACGAAGTTTGGAGCTACTCAGCTACTCCTACGGAGTTGTTGGCTGGTGGAGGTCCAAAGGTTCGGTCAATGGCTTGATCGTACCTTACCGACATTATATATATCCACACACATTTAAATGCACATACATAAATAGGCTTTAGTTTAAATGTTCAAAAAAATTGCTATTATAAAGCTCTAAGATTTTATTTCCTAAGAATCCACTGCATCTGTAGACAAATGAGATGCGAAATTGGAAATATTCTTGTGTTTGAGCTTTTATCTCTGTCGAGAACGTCCCTCTAAACTAATGTATTGTCCATGAATTTGTGGATTGATATCCTCTAAAGTTAAAATGTAAAGTAATTTCTGAAGTAAAAATGCTATTAGTTCACGTCATACATAAGCAATGTATTTTTAAATTGTAAAACACATAATAAAGCTGCTATTGTTCGTTCGACAAAGTTAACTGCTTTCTCTGTCTTCTTTATCATCGTTCTCTCTTCTTCTTTTTTCTTTGCTTTTTTTTTAAAAAAATTCTCTATTTATTTATTTATTCTCCATTATTTACAACAGATCTGTATACCCATACTCATTAGCTCCTTGCCCTCAAAGAGATTAGAACCAAGTCCTGGGTTTTTTTATTATTAATTTTCATTGGTGAATTCTTAGTTTCTTTATTTTATCTCATTTTTTCTTTCCTCTTGAATCAAAGGCCTAAACCTGTTATTTGATGTATAATTATGTGATATATATATTCAACATTCTATGCTACTAGAACTAGTGATCTGCTGTTAAAATTCTTAAAACAACTCATTTAAAACCTTTATAATCTTAACAATATGCATGAGATATGTGTTTTTGTGTGTGCTCTTAACAGTTTCAACTTTCATATTTCTTTTCACTAGCTATCTTTCATGCCGCATGGTAATACAAACTGTTCATAACCGTTCTGAACAAGAATTCATAATAAGCAAAAATATATGCTATTGCTTTTTCTGATGACTAGACACAAGTTAGTGGGTCGTGTTGAGAAAAGGTGATAGCTCTAAGGTTATAAAATATATATATATATATATATGGAACATGATATAACATGATTGTGTGGTCTTTCGGTATAAAACACAGATCAGAAACATTAATAATACAGATCAGTATGTGTACAAAAAAAAGACAAAGAAAAGGGGTAGTGCAACACCAAACCTTTCACACACAAAACCAAAAACTAAGCGATCTCATGAAACAAGGGGTCTTCAAGGAGGACTTCGGGCCAAAAGGAAGAGGGTCCTGCTTCTTCATAGCTGGAAGTGCTGCAAGCATCCCCTGTACTGGTGATTGAAGTCGCTGTCAGGAGTGGAGCAGCCAGTGGAGGAGATGGAGATGGAGATGAAGTTGGAGGAAACCATGGAGAAGCAGGTGAGTTTTCTCCCTGGCTGAGCACTGTCAAATCAGAAATTTGAATCATGTTCTTGTTTATAGGTGTTTGAAAGCTGCAAGGTACTTGTAAATCGGGCAAATGAGAGAAAGAGATCGAGTCATGAATCAATTGAAGAGTGCCAGTTTCAAGAGAAGATTGGTTTTGAAGAGTTACAAACTGGGATGCATTAAAAACTGGGCTATCATTCATTGAAGAGAGTGAGTTCAAAAGATTATAAGTCTCCATGTCTGTGGCAGTAGTAGTGTTCATGTTGTTTGAGAAATTGGCCATGGAAGCTGGAGGTTGAAGGAGATACTGGAGGTATTGAAGCCTAGCCACTTGAACAGCTTCTGTCTGCAATCTCACAGCTTGTTCTTCCCATGTTTGGTTTTCCATGAGCTCTTTGAGGTTAGCCAGAGCTATAAGATGAGGCAGGCATGACAAAATATCGGTTCGAGGTAGATGGGTCATCGGATCATAACCCATCTGAATTAACCTCTTCTTGAGGTGGGTGTTCCAGAAATTCTTGATTTCGTTATCTGTCCTTCCGGGAAGGTGGGTGGCAATTGTAGACCATCTTTTGATGAAAAGAAAATCACAAGAAATAAAAATCAAAGTAAGTGCGTCGTTGAAGGTATAGAATGATTGTATATATCAAGAAAAAAAAATGAAAGATTAAAAATAAAAAAAAATAAAAAGGGTGGCCTAGATTACTTGTTGCCAAGGATGGAATGGAGATTGAGAATTTTTTGCTCTTCTTCTTGTGAAAATTTTCCTCTCTTTATATCAGGCCTTAAGTAGTTTGTCCACCTTAATCTGCAACTCTTCCCGCATCTTTTAAGACCTTCAAGAAAAAACAAAGAATAAGAGAGAGAGAGAGAGAGAGAGAGAGAGAGAGAGAGAGAGAGAGAGACTTGTGTTGTTGATACCTGCTAGTTTAGGGAGGGCTCTCCAGCTTCCATGACCATGATCCTCGATATGTTTGACAAGTTTGTGATCTTCTTCAGGAGTCCAGGGACCTTTCTTGAGGCCACTCTCATCGCAACAAGGAGACCTTCCCATTTCTATGTCTATATGTTTCCCTATGGCTTGGCGGCCTCCCCCAACCCTATCAATATCTCAAGGCTTACTATATATACACAGTCGTTCCCCTTGTCCTCTTATTATTTAACAATAGAAGGTGGCTGACGTGGGAGCCTCCCATTTGGTTGTAGACCAACAATACTCTTTTTTTCTTGAAATGGCTGATATATCCCTCTACATCGCTTAAAATAAAGATGAGGAAACTTTATATGGATAACCGCTTCAGGAAACAGTGTAATCGAGAGGAGCCGACTAAAGATTGGGTTTCTCTTAAAGATTTGGTTTTTAATTATAGCAATGAAAATTTTAAACATACAGATAGTCTATGGTATTTATCATATTACAAGGTACCTACTTTGTTGTCTTTTGTTTTTAAAATGATAGAACACAAGTAATCGCATCGTTCCATGTTAAAAAATTTTCATCGTATTATGTTAGTATAGCATTATTTTTATTTAAAATGGAGGTTTAAGTATTTACTTATCACTAGTGGGAAAATTTTGAACATCCAAACAATTTATGTAGAATTCTCATTCAAAAAAAAAAAAAGTGACAATAAAGTGTAGTAGTTCGTATGTAAACCACATGGCTTTATAATGATTAGACAAGTTCTTTATTTCCGAATCACAAGGAGTGGTCTAGTAGTGAGATGGTTCTCAGGCTAAGAATGAGGCTCAAATTTAACCCCTTCTCATATACCCTTTGTAAAAAGTTATTATTTATATAATATATGAAGTTTACATAATTTGTGTAGACAATAGCCCTACGTAAACTTGGGGCAAAACAAGAAGGTTCTTCATTTTCATAGTACGGAGCATAGTTATCAATATCGCACCGGTCGACGCACTGTTTTTGCTATTAGTACAGTACGTATCGGCACCGGTGAATTATCGGACACCGTATCGGATTTATCGCTATTAATATTTTATACATATAAAATTGTATATTTATTTACGATTTATTATCTTTTAAAATGTTAGCATTGTTCATATAAAGTATTATTTAACACTAAATTATTTTTACACAATATAAACATGTAATCTAACCCAAGTAGGTATTTAAAAGACATATTACTTATCTAGTATTTACTATTTATTAAAATAATAGACATTTATAATTTAAAAATAATAAAAAAAAATTATTTTAGAAAAAATTACACAAAATCTGGTGTATATCGGTACCACCCGGTGCAGACCGATATTGCCCGGTACAACCAAGATAGACCAATATTTGCCGGTATTATTCAGTATTTTAATCGGTGGGAAACATACCCTTCTTTGCACCATTTTATAACCGGTGCAGTATGTACCAGCCGATACCGGCTGGTGCGGTGCGAGATATACAATTATGGTATGAAGCCATGGAGGTGTAGCAGCTTTTACATACGTTTTGCCTAAGAAGAAGAAGACCAAACCCTTTCCTATGTACAAGTATGCCCTCTAATGGCTTCCCCTTACTATGCATGAAAAAGAATGTCAAATACACAAGGATGAACAAACTTGCTGATGCAACCTATTGAGGGCAAAACTGGTTTTTCCCCTCCATTGTGTTTTGTTAATCAGATGCTAAATCAAGGTTAAGAACGAACACAAAATATATGGTAGTGTTTGGCGAGCCTTCTTAAAGTCCTTCCTGGCTCTAGAACTGCTTTTGAAATTTATTTTCTTAGTTGGTAAAATTTACTAGAAATCCTTCCACTAAAAGTGATAGCTCCCAAAAGTCCATTTGTGAGAAGCTACCCAAGGTGATTTTTCGAACAACTTCAAATTGGCTTCTCGCGAAGTCATATTCCACTTAAGTGAATGTATTTAATTTCCAATACTCTCCTTAATTTGTGTAACCAAAAGTCCACAATATCCTCTCAATTCATGATATTTACAAACCCTAACCATTAAATACAAAACTACAAACATTCTTAGGACGTCAGTGCAAGTATTAGTTCCGCAATTGTTCAAGAAGAAACAAAGTTTTGTGAATCTAAGGCTGCGTTTCAACGAAGGATTTGCTGATGGAAACAAAAAAGAAAAAGAAAAAGAAAAGAAAAAGGTAAGGGGAAATAGAACAAAAATCAACTTTTATTTTGTTCTCTTTTGTCTCATCTTTTTTATTCCATTTACTTTTTTCTTGATAAATCTGAGTTTCAAACACAGTATAATGACAATTTATTTTCTTTTCAAAGGCACATCAATGACTATATACAATCAATTGATATTCAAAAACTACTGAACACAAAGGCACATTTGGAATGCCAAGTCGCTGCACATCATTTCAAGGTCTAAACTTCAGGACTCAACCCAACGAACATCGACTATGATCAAATCCTAATCTGCTTCAAATTGCCTACTACAATTAAAATCATATTTTATTAAGAATATGTTTTATTATTTGTATAACTAGTATATTTTTTATGAGTTAAATTTCCATATTGTTACTTTTTGCTTTTAATTTTTTTGCAATTATTCTTTTTTTAAGACTAAAGTTTACAAGAAAAAATGAGTCCCAGGTGAATGATAATGCTAATGGACAAAATTGTCACTTAAAAGCAATTTGTCACTGTTAGAATGTTTCCCTCAAACTTACATTTTTATGATTAAGATACTTTTAAATTTTAAAGAACTTATAAAATAAACATTACCAAACATTTACCTTCTCTCAAAAATTCTTTTTATGAAGTCATCCCTAAAAAGTTCATCATCGCAAAGGACTTCACTACAAAAAGTTACGCCAAATAAACCTAAAATCAAAGTAAAAGTCATTATCATGTAAACAGGTGGCAGCTCCCTGCTGATCAGAGGAACCCATTCCATGCACGCAAGAGGGGAGCATTCTTTCGTCACTGATTGCATGCATATATATATATATATATATATCATAAAACTTTTACGCATTAATACATACATATCATATGGGTCCTCACTTGGTGAAAGTTGTGGCCACCTTACGCACGTGCGTACTACGCACTCTCCAATGGGTTCAGCTCCTCTCAGTCATCGCTGATCATCCTGATGTTTGACCGTTCAATCTTTACACGAATTTGAATTGCTTCATGAAAAAATTTTACCCGTGCGTAGCTTCGTTTGTACATCGTGTGGTAGCAAAGTTCCTAAGAATACAAATTACCACTCAAATCACATTAGTGTGCTAGGAATCCTCTATCACCCTCATGAAGATTTCCTAATTATATCTGTAATAATTGCAGAGAAAGAGTGAGGATGAACTTCTGTAAAAAGGCTGTAAAGGATGATTAGCATAGTAATTTGCAGAAAGGCCTATACACTATCTAGTATCTGATTATTGGCCCTCTTCTTTTTTTCTGAAAAAAAAACCACAACCAGCTTGTCTCTTCTCTATACAACTTTCTAGCAATCTGAAGCTGGTGATTGGAAATTCGAAATTATTCCTATCTAGAAACAATGGTTTTCCCTAGGTTAGGCATTCCAGAAGGTATTTATGTCTGAAAAAAATGGTGTCTTTTTTCTGTTGATGGTGAATTTTTATTTCTAATTTTATTTTCGTCCCGGTGGGGGAGTGTCATATATATGTGGTATAAGATACTTATACACAAACACAATCCATGTATTCTGCTACAATCAAGTGCCACAATGAACCTTGATAAAAAAAATAAAAAAATAAAAAAAAGAAGAAGAAGATTTCAGATTTTCTACACTGTTGTTATCGAAAAACTTTGGTTTCATCACAGAACTTACAGTAAGATCGATAGAGACATGAAAGGATGTGACCCATTTGACCATTAAGTGAGCTGGTTAGAGGGGAAATTGGTGCAGCAAACACTTTTACTTCCACCACCTTTGAAACCCAAAGACATCTTTCTTTAACCTCAAGAATGCGTCAATGGCATTTGTCCATGCATTTGTCCTCTTATTCTTTGTACACAGAGAGAGAGAGAGAGAGAGAGAGAGAGATATAAACAGATTTTTTTTACCAATAATGTTTAGAAATGGTATAACGGTTGGCATGCATAATACCTTGATAATGCTTACAGAACTGTCCTGTTTTCGGTTAGAGAATAGTGTCTTTTTTTTAATATTTAGAAACATATGAAAGAACTATTAGAGAACCTTACTTCCATAATCTTTTTTTTTTTCCTGGGTTTAGGGGCTGAAATCAATAGATAAAATCAAGTTCATGCGAGCATATGTAGCAAGCATACCACCTAAGTTGGTATTATTAGCTAATATCAATATGCTTGAATGCATGCACACATGATACCGCCCATGCATGCATGTATGCATAAAGCTCTCAATGATGATTGATGCATGGGGTCCATGTTGTCCAAAGAAATCCCAATATATATATACATATCCCAATCCATTAGCATGCTCTTTATTCAAACCTAAACTCAATACATCAATGGCCAGAGTCAAAGCAACAACGACGAGAGATGTAAGAAACAATTTCCTTTCACCTTCTCTCTCCCCGCTTTTTCCTCCACTTACCTCATATTGCTGTCGCCACAAGTTTTACTCTTACATTTCTGATTTCTAGGTCTAAAGTAAAAGAAAACCCTAAGAATACTTTGTTCACGACAGAAGTTTTTCGCAGTATGGGAGAGAGAGAGACAGAGAGATTGCTTCTTCTACTAAGGTTTGATGTCGGATGGACCACCTCCACACGTCAAAAGAAAAGGGTTTAGTTTAAAAGGGCATGTGATGTCACCTATATATATATATATATATATATCATTTTTTATGATTAAAAATAACCATTGTTTTAGTGGTCAGCTAAACAACTGATTTGCTTGCTCTGTTGGGTTTCCACCCAATACATCTAAACTCGGACTTTTTTATGTCTCCATTGCCAGTACGCGTCGTTTCTGCGATTCAGTTTCCATGCAGAAAGCTGACGTCTATATATGTATGTACAAGTCTATATACAAACATATATATATATCATAGACATGTACATATGTGTGTTTATATAAGGCTATATATTCAAATATATATTTATATATCATAGATATGTATATATGTGTGTGTGCTCACCATAACACACATTAGATAATTGGCATACATCACTGTTCTATATATAGTCTAGGACACCTCTCAAAGCGTTTGGCTAACTACAAGGAACTTCTAGCAACGTCAACATAAAGACGAGCCAACTCAAATATCAACCAGACATTAATATTATGTCAGTCAAATCTACTGTTAATTAATCTGGTAATTAATAACTTAAAATTACAGGTCCATTAGACCTAGCCGTGGGGGCTTAATTCCAACTTATAATATAATCTATTTAATAAAATAGGTTAAGTATGTTCTGTTGTTCTACGTTGATTACAACACATCAAAACCATTGTGCTTTGATTGAAAGCTGTCTTACTAGCTATGTCTAAGAAAAACATATATGTATCTGGATTTCACCAGTGGGTTAACTCCGAACGGAGCTGAATTTATAATATAGATTTATCAAACATTTTCGCCATTGGAAATGGATCCATCACGTTCAACCAAATGTATGGAATACTCAAGAGAACCTAGATACTTCAATCACCTTTTATTAGTTAATGCAAAAGAAGACAACAACGAAGAAACATTTATGCTGTTGATCTTCTTCTCTTTATTTGAAATATTCCCTAAAAATAAACTGATATTAGCTTGGACTAATGAGGTTTCTTTCTCTCTGGTATATTCGAGCATGTGACAGTGACACTTGCCCTAAGCACCGTTAGGGACTTCGTTAAACAATTGCAAGTAGCAGAATTAAACAATTACAAACATCAACGAATTAGAGCCCACCAAAGATAGCATATACTGAAATACTTCTATTATGCCTACTACACGTGAATTGTATCATCGATGATAGAAGAAATACCAGCTTCATGTTAAAAAAGTAAAAAAAATAAAAAGAGGTAAACTTAACCCTTTCTACTACCACCATAAGCACAGTTCATTCATATGCAGAAAATGCTCTAAGTCCAGTACCACAAGCCTCCAAATGAATAGTTATTCAAGCCTCCAGAGGAATAGTGAGTCAAGCCTCTAAAGGAATAATAGTACCATATGTAATGCCTATATATAGAGGCTGTAAGTGTAGTGTTCAATGTGAGGTGTGGAGTGTAGAAACGAGAATTATAGTGAGCGAAGTGAGAGAGAGAAAATTGCTACTTTGTGCAATTCATTGAGTCTTCAATCCAATTTAGTACTTTGAGTGTTCAATCTCTCTCATCAGAGGATCACAACCAGTGTCCCCATCAACTCCACTCCACCCAACAGTGGTATCAGAGCCACCTTTGATCTTCAAACTCTAGAGTACTGTTTGAGATATTGAAAACCAAATAGCGAACAGGACTATGCAGGCACTCATTCCGAAGCTCACAAAGGAGAACTACGACAACTGATGCATCCAAATAAAAGCTCTACTAGGCACTCAAGATGTCATGGACATCATGGAAGATGGGTATGAGGAAGCCAAATCTAAAGAAACCGAGGCAACCATGTTTGACACGCAACGAACAATCCTCTTTGTCTATCGAAAGGAGGACTGCAACGCCAAGTCCATCATCTACTAGGGCCCTAATGAAGCCATGATCGAAATCATCGCCTTCATTCAAATGTCCAAAGAAGTCTGGGAGACTCTCCATAGAACATACAAGGTGCTGACAAAGTAAAGAGGATTCGCCTCCAAGCCCTACGCGGTGAGTTCAAATCCCTACAAATGAAGTTTGATGAGTCCATTGCCAAGTACTATACTCGCATAATGGTAGTTGCAAACCAACTGAGGAGGAATAGAGAGATTCTCGCAGACATGAGAATATGTGAGAAAATTTTGCAATCTTTGGATCCAAATTTTGACCACATAGTCGTTACTCTAGAAGAAACCAAAGATCTAGAGACCATGTCGGTAGAAGAGCTTGTGGGATTGCTACAAGCCCACGAGTAGAAGGTCAACAAAAGAAGTAACGGCAAAGCATTGGAGCAGGTCCTACAGTCAAAACTATCTTTGACCAATGAGAGGAAGAACCGCACCATCCTTAACATGGTTAGAAGCATGTTGAAGGATAAAAATATGCCCAAAAGATTTTGGGCAGAAGCGGTGTTGTGTGCAGTTTATCTGCTCAATAGGTGTCCTACTAAGAGTCATGCTACAAAGACACCACACGAAGCTTGGAGTACTCACAAGCCTATAATGGGCCATCTTAAAATGTTTTGCTCCATAGCCTACACCAAGATTCTGGAGGCAAGAAGGACAAAGTTAAACAACAAAGGAGAGAAATGTATTCTTGTTGGATACGACAATAGAACAATAGGATATTGTTTGTACAATCTCACCACCAAGAAAGTCATTTTTAGTCGGGATTTCATTTTTGAAGAAAATAAATCCTGGAATTAGGACTAGATTGAAGCCTCCAGAGATGCAGAATTGACACTAGAGGAAGAAGAACATGCACAAGCAAGAGAACTGGCTATCGAGCCATAAGTACCTAGAGATCAGTAGACACCTTCACATGGTTTCCACTCACCACACAGGAATGAAGCTCCATCACCAATTGAGCATGAACTTTCAGACATGAGGCCCAGAGGAGCTCGTACCCTAGCTGATTTGTATGAAAATACAGAACCGATGGAAGAATATGTCACTCTATACTAGAGTTTCTTACCAGTGATCCAGTTAGCTTTGTGGAAGCTAACGAAGAAGACAAATGGAGAAGAGCAACGGATGAGGAGATTTAATCCATTGAGAAGAACAGAACTTGGGAGTTGACTACTCTCCCAAAAGGCCAAAAGACCATCGGTGTGAAATGGGTCTACAAAACCAAGAGGAATTTCCAAGGAGAAATTCAGAGATACAAGGTGAGACTTGTCGCCAAAGGCTACAAGCAGAAGGAAGGGATCGACTCTGGTGAAATCTTTGGCCCAATTGCCCGACTTGAGACCATCAGATTGTTGATTTCACTAGTTGCACACAATAACTGGAAGATTTACCAGCTAGACGTGAAATTTGTATTTCTGAATGGCTTTCTTGAAGAAGAAATCTATATTGATCAGCCACCTGGATACTGAAGAAAAGCAAAGAAGATAGAGTGTACAAGCTGAAGAAGGTATTCTATAACTTGAAGCAAGCTCCCTGTGCCTGGAATATGAGGACCAATGATTATTTCCAGATAAATGGTTTTGAGAAGTGTCCATACGAGCATGCCCTATATATGAAGATGGAGACAGACAATAGTATGCTGATTGCTTGCTATATGTTGATGATTTGATCTTCACCAACAATAATCCAACGATGTTTGATGCTTTCAAGAGGAGCATGGTCAAAGAGTTTGAGACAACAGATATAGGCCAAATGACTCATTTTCTTAGCATAGAAGTTGTGCAAAGTGACAAGGGAATCTTCATCTCCCAAAGCAACTATGTGAAAGAGATCCTAAAGAAGTTTGGAATGAAAAACTACAACTCTATGACAACTCCGGTTAAAACAGGATTAAAGTTGAGAAAGAACAAGCAATGAGATGTTGATCCTACCTATTTCAGGAGCTTGGTTGGAAGCTTGAGATACTTGACTTATATAAGACCGAATATACTCTATGGAGTTGGACCAGTCAGCAGGTACATGGAGACTCCTGACCAGTCCCATCTGAATACAGTGAAGATGATACTCTGCTATGTCAAGGGTACCATCAATGATGGTATGTTCTATTCATCAACTAGAGATTGCAAACTTATTGGCTATTTAGATAGCAATTGGGAGAGAGATCTTGATGAAAGAAAGAGCACGACTAAATTCACATAACTTATAGGAGATACATCGTTTACATGGTCATCAAAGAAGTAACCCATCATATTGCTGTCATCATGCGAAACTGAGTATGTTGCTGCCAGCTTAGTTGTTTATCATGATATCTGAATCAGAAATGTTCTGAAGCACTTGAGATTTCCACAAGATGATCCCACAAAGGTCTACATTGACAATCGATTAGCGATTGCTCTTGCAAAGAATCTAGTCTTTCACGAGAGAAGCAAGCATATTGATACTTGGTATCATTTCATCCGGGAGCATGTCAAGAACAAGGAAGTGGAATTGATTTCTTGCAGAACTTATGATCAGATAGCTAATATTTTCACAAAATCACTCAAGCATGATAACTTTGTAAGACTGAAGACGATGCTCGGAATGACAAAAGAAAAATAGTCAAGTTTAAGGGGGGATGTTAAAAAAGTAAAAAAAATAAAAAGAGGTAAACTTGACCCTTTCCATTGCCACCATAAGCACAGTCCCTTCATGTGCAGAAAATGCTCTAAGTCTAGCACCACAAGCCTTCAAATGAATAGTTATGCAAGCTCCCAAAGGAATAATAATTCAAGCCTCTAAAGGAATAGTAACACCATACGTAATGCCTATAAATAGAGACTATAGGTATAGTGTTCAATGTGTGGTGTAGAGTACAAAAACAAGATTTGTAGTGAGCGAAATGAGAGAGAGAAAATTGCTCATTTGTGTAATTCATTGAGTCGTCAATCCAATTTAGTACTTTGAGTGTTCAATCTCTCTCATCAAAGGACCATAACCAATGACCTCGTCAAGTCCACTTCACCCATCACTTCACACTTTTCAACTAGTAGTATAGCCCAACAACCCTAATCGATACCTAAAAAAATTTTATGTGGGGACGAGAAAATCTATGCTAATTTCATCATATCTTTACCATTTCAATGACAGTTACGTTTTGAAAGGTTCGCTTTCTCTTACGCGCTCAAACGTAGCAGCCTTATTGGTCTTCACTCAAGTGCCCTCGCAGTTAATACGCAAAGAATTACATGGTTTGTTTGATTATATTGTGAGAACTAGTTTTAGATATTGATTTCTCTACCCTTCAACGGGCAGTCATCGAACAATTTGATAATGAAACGATGCTCAAATCTTCTCAATGACTCCTCATTTGTATGACTACCCTGCTGTCTAGTTTTCTCAACCGTTATGCCCAGCATTAGGGAATTAAGATATTTTATTACTTAGTTTATAGGAAACCCATCTATAAAATATCATATAATTTGATGAATATCTGTATGCTGAAACATAAACAATAGGTTTATCAAACATTTGAACTCTACTAAATTATTGTTTTAGCTATCAACCACTACATCTTATTTGTTGGCTTTAACTTTCTTCGGCAATGACTTCACGTTAACAGCTAAGGACAATGAAAGACAGTGAGTTTGATAGTTAATCACTATATATTCTACAACTACATCAAAGAATTCAACTTAATATAATCTTGTTTAGTTGATAGTCCATTTCATATTTAAATCAATTGTTTAGAGATTGCAACAGTGTTATTGACCACCGGAAACATTACCAAATTGACACAAGACCAGTCCTTCCATGGTTTAAAAAAAAAAAAAAAAACACCCAGAGATTGATAAATTTCCCGTTATACACCCTAAATCTTTCACGGTCGGTAGTCGGAGGAAGGAGGGAGAGGCAGGATAACATAAGTAAAGAGTACTTACATAGTGCGTGTAGACTCTTCTAGTAAAAATTAAATGGATTGAAAATCAAAAACTTTGTTTTCCAATTAGTCAATATTTTCAAAGTATTTATAAAGTCTAGCTAAGTAGTTAATGGACCTGTTCTTTCCATGGTATTGATGATGGCATTATGAAGTTGAGAGAACTAACCAACCTGTGAGCAGCAGGAGATCTTCCTATGGGCTAAAGGATTGAGGTTAATATCAAGAACTAAAAAGAAAAAGCTTAATGTAAGTGAATTAATGTACAAATATCAGTTAGACTATATGGCACAATGTTGAGCAGTTAAATAACTTAATCAAGAAAAAATAAAAATAATAATAGTAAGAGCGCCTTAGCGATGTTAATGAAACCATAAATTATTCCACAAATAAGCAGTATGGTCAACATACAGGCATATATAAGAATACAACTATTTAAGGAAATTACGACCGAGGTAGTGCATGTGACAATGAATTATGACCATAATGCAATGAGAATGCATGATCGATGATGATCCCAGCTTAAAGCAGAATGGAAAAATAAAACTATTGTCAAAGTTGAATTCCTCCTCACAAATGGTTACAAGAACCATAAGATGTGAGACAATATGACGTCCATATTCAACAACTTTTCCTATATAGCTATCACCATCTAGTCATTTTTTTGCCGTTTAAGAATTTAGTGATACAGGTGAAAACTATACGGCAAACGAAAATTTATTGTCAAATCAATCATATAACATGCAACTTTGTTGAATATCGACTTCTAAAGAAATAAGAAATAACTGAAAATACAGATAGCAGCCGCCGTATTCTATTACCAAGTTTATTTTATTTTATTTTATTTCTGTTGGTAGTTAGCTTAATCTCTTTGACATTTATTCAACGCAAAAAAAAAAAAATATATATATATATATATATAACTTCTAGTGACTGACCAGTCCAAGTCTATATAACTTCTAAAGCATACAATCAAAACATAATTAAATAAAAAAAAAAATTAGCCAATGTTTTATGTTAAAATCCCAATATTGATCATTTCGCGACTATTATAACTCAATATCTTCCTGACAAGACTGATTTCGGCAAAAAAATGATTTTGTGCTGGGTATATTAACTCCCCACTTGGTACTAGCTAGCTAGCTAGAAAAACTGGATTCAGTCTTGAAATGAACAATGACATCTGCTATTAACAGATATCAAAGGTAATCCAGAACAAAGGGGAAAAAATAAAAAAATAAATAAAAAAAGAAGCAGCCTCCTATGGTCTTCTCAGGAAGCTGCTACTGAGAAAATATTCTGGATGTATATGCTTATGTTATATATTCATAAGATATTAGGAAAGTACTTCAATTTCATGGCACATTATTATCACAAATTCACAATTATGATACTTGCATGTCACTACCCTATATATATATATATATATATCCATACATATATGTCCAACTATATATATATATATATATGATAAAAAAAAAAAAAAAAAAAAAAAAAACATATCTCATCCAGCAATTATACTCTTTCGAATGAGCAGGATGCACCGCTGTACTATTCCACTACAACTTCAAGTAGGAAACCAATCAAAACGGTAGCAGAAATCGATCAAAAGGTGAATAATTAATTAGGGATAGAAATTTGAACGTGATGAACTCAAAATAAAAACGTAACACCTAAGGAAAAAGATCGAAACTAGCTTATTATGCCTGCTGGCCAAGCAATATTCGAATACGTAAAACCTATAGCTTTCTCGTAATACAAACTGCTTTATTAAATGCTTCTAGTATTTATCTTTTTTTATTTATGGGAAGAAAAAAGGTCAAACATGTTCCATAATCACATATACAACAGGAAAGTAATAATTAGGTGATGGTCTAAGATACTCCTCACAGTTAGATGCTTAAGCCAGTTTTTGTTTCCATTCCAACAATTATTTTCAAAGTGGTTACATTTAAGATTATTGATAGAGCTTGAATGTCAATCATCTTAAATAATTTATGAGCCACAAGTTAGTATAAATGCATATATATATATATATATATATATATTTTTGGTTACAAGGAGGGTCGAAGTTGAGAAGAGAATCTAGATGGAGAGGGGTTCGAACTCCTGACCTCCCTAATAGAAGCCAAAAATTTTGACCAACTGAGTTAGCCCTTTTTAGTTATAAATACAAATATTTGGATATCATGTTTTCTAGTTTTGATTTGTTTATTTCAAAGAATTGCAATCTCAATGAGAAAGAAGCGAGATAGCGGTGCACGGGCTCCCACCATTACAAGGTTTGGATAGGGGTCAAATGCATGTAGCCCGTAGTATGTGGAGAGGTCATTTCATGTTTTGAATCTATGATGCCCAAATTGCAATGGACTGAGAAGTTGTAAAACTAGTCTTAGATTTCTTTGGTTTAAAATTTTCCTCATGTTTGTCTTTTGGATAATGCTATACTACCAAAAAAATTTATACCTAATTTTTTACAAAATGATATGGTTGACTGAGAACAATTCATTTTAAAATAAAATATTTATTATAATAACTTTTAATTATAAAATTATCATTGCCACATCATGTTCATAAATTTTTTTTTGAAAAATAGCATTTTCCTTGTTTTATTCATGAGCTGCTGAGCAAGATGCTTTGATGAAGAAAACAAAATTATCTTCGTAAAAATCGGTTGGGTCTCACGAACTCCGTTCCTAGACCAAACTTGATGGATCTGGCCCACAAAATGAACAGTATGAAACCCGAAAATGAGGAGAGGCTGGGCCACATTTTGAAGACGAGGGTCAATCCTATCCAATGGCCTGAGGACTAGACCATTTGTCAAAAAAATAACTACATAATTATCAGATCAAAATTCAAATAGACTTTAACCATTCAGGGACATCAAATTAAATTTCAAACCTAATCGGGTACATATCTCATATCAAAACCTGATTATGTGATTTATTCGACTAACTGTTTTGCTTAGAGAAACCTTAAGGCTATATTTAGAACGTGGAATTATCAAGAGAAATGAAAATTAGAGGGAAATGAAATTTACTTATACGTATTTATTTTTTATAAGTAACCAAACAAAAAAAAAAAAAATTGAGTTTCTAATAAATACTTATTTATTTTCTTCTCATTTTCTAACCCACTAAAAAACACAGAAATATTTTTTTCTTTTTTCACTTAATTTTCTTTTCTCATCTTTTTCATTTTTTTCCTCCAAAAATAATTTAGGGGATTGATAAATCACCGCCAAACTTGACTTTAAACAACCTTCCAACACAACTCAACTGGCCTCTAATCCGGGATCCAAGGCACTGGTTAAGACCATATTATAACAAATTGAAAGCCAAAAAACAAAAACTGTTGTTATTTTCCTCATTTCCTTTGTTGCTTAATCCTAATTCAACTATTTAAATATGAACAAATATTTCCTCCAACCTAGGTTGGAAGAATTCGAATTCCTACTAGCTTGTACTTAATTGGCACTGACAGCCATTTCAAAACTGTGCCGTAAATTCACTTCTGCTTCTGTTAGATTTTTGGTCCATTTATGGAATTACTTTAACATCAAGAGATATTCAAATAAAAATAAAAACATGTATACGTGACAGAATAGTGTGCTGCATGAATTCTTCAAAAAAGTTAGGGTCTCTTTGACAGAGCTTATTTCAAACTTTTTGCCATTTGACTTTTTTTGCTTATAAGCCAAAAAATTATAAAAATAAAAAAAAATTGTTTTTTTCCTTTGATGAGCTAAAGATGAGCAAAAAACAAAAAACCTAAAAAAAAAAAAAAAAAAAGGTTTTTCTGCTTATAACCTGAAAAAAAAAAAAAAAAAAAAAAAACCAAAATGTCCTACCAAACGAGGCCTTCAGCGTATATGATTTTGTCAATAAAGGAACCCATCCTGAACCTACCCGTTTTTGGTTAATAGAGGAACCCCTCTCGAACCAATCCCCCATTGATGGCTTATAGCATTACGGTATACATGAAAGTTGAACCCTTTTTTTCCACAGTGCAAAGGCAAATCGTTGGTTACTAGGTGGTCATAATTTTGGTTGATCTTAGGCTTCATAAGCATGCAAATTATGCTTTTATATATGTATATATATATATATATGTACGTGTGTATATATATATATCAATTTGCTAGCAGTCTCTGAGCAAATGAAAAAATGGAAACAAAATGATAATTTACACATGTTCTAACAAAACCCACACACTAACATTTCGTTTAAAACCCAAATTTTCGGTGACAACAGAAAAATGTGAAGAAAATAGAACAAAATAAAAGAATAATTTTATTCTTTTTTCCATCTCGTTTTTTTTTTTTTTCTTTACTTTTTCAACTAAAAATTCAGATTCCAAACGAAGTGAGAAAGAACCATTCATCCAATGCCAACATGCCAACAGCGATAATTAAAGCAGCCCAGCTTAAGCACCGACTAGCTTATTCGCATAGTTGCACACCTAACCTTAATTACGAGCACATAAGTGATTTGCATCTGAATCACAAGAGCGGCCGAGAATGTTATGTCAAAAGGACCAAGATGAAAGAGGAGGAAGAAGATGGGTAGGAGCTAGCTTTAATTGAAGTAGGGGCGGAATCAAAGCGAAGAAATTCTGAGTTCATGCATTGTTACCTCTAAGATGCAGCTTAGTAAATAAAATTTAGTGCAACAAGGCTTAACAATAGTGATATTATCAAGTTAATTACTAGTCCAGTCACCTTCTACATATATGAAAGAGTCTATCATTGGAAGAATGTTTAGATAATAGGACTGAATGCTGAGGTTGCATTTTATATCAGTTCATGTAATACCCATCTTGTAATGATACTTCATCAAAACATAAATGAACGTACCTCCAGCCATAGCATAAACTCAATCTTCATGCCTCTGTATGTTGAAGAGAAACGATCGAGGAAGATTTAAACCAAACTTTCCAAGCACAGCAACATAATATATATATATATATAGAGAGAGAGAGAGAGAGAGAGGGAGAGAGAGAGAGGCCACCTCTTCCAAGTTCTCTTCATAGATGTATTGGTTGTTAGGATATATAGAATGACGAATCTGGTCAAAGGTTCTAAAATGCAATGCAGCTGTGTGAAAAGCTGAAGATGACATTGTGGTAGTTGGTAAGAATCCCATTCATACCAATACCATGATCCTAGGACTGTTAGAGGAACACCTTCATCCTAGCTCTCTTTTGCTTAATTGGTATAATAACATTGTCACGTTTTGCAATACTAGGGGCAGCTCAAATTACGAGAGCCACCAACAGCCAAATTTGACCTACACACCAAGTCTAATTAAGTTAATAGGCAAAGTAGGAAGCAACCTATAAGATGAATAGGTAGGGAGAACTTGTCTAAGAGAATTGCTAAATCCACAACCCCTTCAAAGAAAATGTCGTCCCAAAGTAATTGGTGTTTCAATTTATGTCAAAGTCTGTTACAATCTTGGTGGGCTCAACCTACGGTATGAGATGTAGTTTAAACTATTCTGGTATGGAATGAGAACTAGGAATTAATCTTACTTATTCCAGTAGACCTGGGTCTTTGAACGTATTGGTAAAGTTCCTAAATTTAGTATCAGAGGCTTCAAAGCAGCCTCCATGTCTTGAGTTCAAGTCACGGAAAAGGATACCTGGACCTAGTGGTCCTGACCTGTGATATAAAACATAGGTTGGGCTACTCCAATACAAGACGAAATTCAGGAGTTGATCTCAAGCGTTCCATCAAACTTAGATTTTTTGACGTATTAGTCAAGTTCCTAACAAAGTCTATGCATTAAAAGGTAAACTAATGACAAGCATATAAAGCTGCACTCTTTCAAAATATGAAGATGCCAAGTATTGCTAGGCTGGAAAGTCTTCAGGATTCCAAGCTTTGATTTTGAGTAGGTGGGAATACATAGGAGTACAGGTTCTTGCTGCCAACCCCAACTTTGACAATTGAATAACTACTGCAAAAAAGAAACCACTAGAAAATAGATCAGAATACAGGTCTCAAACCTAAATCCCAATATAATAATGGATACTGTAATCACAGAGTCAAGGGAATCTTTGATTTTCTCTCCCAAAATACCATATTAGGTCATAAATTAAGGGTGCTGATGCCCCATAATTCTAAGAAGAATACCTATTTTAATAGAACCGTTACTGTAAAGCTGGCAATATCATGTTTAAGTTGTCAACAATGATTTTAAAGTTCAAACTATCGAAAAGTCTATTATCTCTATGCCTTCCCATTGACAATTTCCGTCAGCTGCACTGCCAGCTCCATGGTGCGGTGGAAAGTCTTAGAAAAAGACTCATGATTTGGAATGACCAATAAAATCCCATCTTCACTATTGGTTTCACTAGTATATATGTGCATGCTAGACTAGAATATGATTCTGTTGAAGACGGATAAAGTGAGATGCTTGATCGGAGCAGCAAATTTTCCACCTAATTCACTTGGCAATTTGAGATCTAAGAATTATTTAACGCAGATGTTATGGTCCTAATGGGTTCAACTTGTGATGTGAAACATAAGTAGCACTATTTCAGCAAGTGACTAAATATAGAAATTGACCTCAAGCGTCTATCAAACCTGAGTCCTTTGACATATCCTACCATTTGGTATCAAAGTAGACACCACATTCTGTGTTCAAGTCATGGAGGGGAGCAACCCTGAAAGGACTCTTACCCATAAAACAATGAACGATCTGCTAAGTAACTTGGTGGTCTGTTTTGGTCCTCGTGTACCCAACTTATGATATAGAACATAGATAAGACTATTCTGGTACGGTATGGGCAAAAATATAAGAATTAATCTTACTCATTCCATCACACTTTGATCTTTTACCATATTGATCAAGTTCCTAACACTAGATCTAGTTTAGAGCACAAATTTTACACCGTTAAGATATCAATGGGGACTCCATTGCCTACCAAGAAAATTTGTTTGGGGAGAAACATCGCTCGATGTCACTATCACGTCAAGCAAAGAATAAGAATTTGCTATCAATTCAATGACAGAGGCTGACTCGATACATGAGTCTGGCAAATATTGTGGCATCCACGTAGGCAGCACAACATTTAGCTGTCCAATTAGTAAAGAACCCAGGAATCCCAGCAATTCAAAATTATCTTGAGGCTCCAACCCCTTCTCCAATCACCCAAAAAAAAAAAAAAAGGAGAAAGGAAAAATAACAACGTATAGCATCAATTTGATTGAAGAAATGCTAAACAGCCATAGCTTGCATTGGTTAAAAATACATCACTAATGACAAAAATAAAATCAAGAGATTGATATATTAGTTTGACATTTACTTCAGAAATTTAAATTTGCCTTCCAAAAATGATGCAATAGACAAAGAGCTCATCAAGATAAAAGCAATACAATGTGGAGAGAGTTTACTTGTCCAAATTTGAGATAGTTACTCTGCCAACACGTTCATTTTCCGGCAAAGTCGACCAATTCGGAGACTGAACAGCTCTCAACCACCGGAAATCATCCACATTGGCCCAGTTCCCCGTTTCCTCATCTAGGTTCAACTCTCTCAGATCCCTCTCAATCCCGTCATAGCTCAGACAATACGGTGCAAACCTCACACCGCCGCAGTCCTCAATTATGGGCCGACTCCGCACCCTGAGATAAATATCACTCCCCCTAGCATGATGAACCCTAACCTGGTGCGAAGCCAACACAAACACACAACCCTCAACTTCTTCGATCAGAACCGAACCAGAGACCGGCCCTGTATAGACCTTACAATTCCTCAACCTATGAATGAAAAGCGCCCTCAAACAACCAGTCAATCGCACCTCACAAGAATCCAAATCCGAAATTGTAAATTCACCTATCTCCGACCCTTTAAACTCCTTCACTAAGACCGCATTTTCCTCATCCTTGAACCCCGGCGATTCGCGGATTGTGAAGCTTGGTTTTTCCGATTCGCTGGCAGGAGTTTCAAGTTCGATTTCGTTTACAATCCCACTTGAAGCCTTCTTGTTCTTGAATGCGAACCGTTTCTTGGGGACGACCACGGAAGTGACGTTTTCAAGGGTTTGTTTGAGGTCCGAGATGGTTTTGAGGCAGGTCCGGACTTCGTAGGAGGGTAAGAAGTAGGAGTTCTCGGCAACGAGCTTTTCGAGGTCGGAGATTAAGATCGAGACCCGTTCGAGGTCGGATTTCAGGTTCGGTTTCGTGTCGGAGACGGTGGATTGGCGGCAGCGAGCGAGCTCCGATTCGATGGAGAGTTTGGATTGGGAGAAGCGAGAGAGGAAGGAGTGTGTGGACTCGAAGGAGTCGGAATTGGAGTCGGACGATTTGCGAGAGAGAGATTGCTTCCGGTTAGAGAGGCGTTCAAGCATTGCGGCGTGCTTGCTCTGAGCAGTGGCTGGGTCTAGGGTTTTGTCGGAGGTTTGGTTAGGGTTTAACAGATCTGCTCCTTCGTCCTCCATTGCACTGTCCGTAGCTGAGAGAGGAGAACGCACCAGCGAGCAGAGTTTTTGGTTATAAAAAACTCGATTTTCAAACACACAAAAACTATAAATTAGTAATAATTATTGTATGTGAGATATTTAGAAAGTCTTGATCTGCTCAGCAAATCAACGTGACAAGATTCAAGCAATTTATAAGAAGAAGAATAGTTAGAATGCGTCAACTCTTTTTAAATCGATGATACTCTGATAATTAAATCAGACAAGTTTAACCACAATAAACTTAACGAAAAAATACTCTCAATACTAGCTCAAATAAACATATCTTTTTTAGTGGTATAGTGTATTTATATATTTCGAAAGCCCCATTCTTATATGATACTCATTCTCCTTCTAAGAGTCGATCACTTTTAAATTATTTCAAGATAGATTTAGTCTTATTCTTAGGTGTCCCAGTCTAGGTCGACTTGGGACTCCTGTCCATTGGATCTGACTGTTAAACACCTTTGGGCTCAATTTACGTTGTTGGGCCCATCCTCTTTAGATTGAGCCCGGCATATTTATCCTCTGGGCTATTTAGTTCATTTGGTCCATAATTGCTCCCAGCCCTTACACCCTATTTGGCTGAGCTTGGGGGACAAGGGTTATACCTAGCCATAAATGATCGTCTCTTCGTGATATAATTATGGGTTGTCACCAGGCGCCCTTCGAGATTCGCATGCCACGTGGCATCTCCTGACTCGCTCTATTGCTAAAAAGTAGTTTTTCATTAATTGTTGAGACAACCTCTTAGTTCGGGAATAATGATGCAGTCGTTCTTAGAATTTTGAAACGACGGCGACCTTCTCTATAAAAACCCGTCCCTCCAGAGGACTACTCAACTATGCTTCGAAGAGATAACTACTGAGAAAGAGTCCCGACCTACTTTTTGTAAGTGTCCAAGACCTTACCCAGTACTTTTCTTTACACATTCAGACTGTCAACCATGTAGTAATGGTTACATGGTTTAGAAACATGCTTAGTACTCCTAAGGCCATCGTTGCTTTTAAGGCGAGGTATCAATTCCCGCTAAGAGTTTATATCAAGTTGGCCAGCCGTGACAATTTTTGTATATATGAGTGGAACAAGAGAATAGCCTTTCCCTTAATAACTATAGTAGAAGGTGGTGTTAGGTTTCCCCTCCACCTATTCTTGCTTCGGTTCCTGAGGCACTATTAGTTATGCCCCGCACAAGTAGCATCCAATGTCTTTAGGATAGTGATGGGCATAGTAAAGCTTAACTGCATTCTTGATGTGGATATAGGCATCCATCAGTTTATGTACTACTATACACCCGTAAAAGTTGGCAACGACTACTAAAAGTATTATTTCCATTCCAAACATAAGAACAGGGAGATCGTCCAACTCCTTCTTGGAGCGAGAAATGGGGTGGATGATGTCATGGTGTAGATCTCAGGCCCTTGGGAATAATAGGGACGTCCCCAAAGTTGAGGACCCTCATGGCGTTACCCTAGAGAGGCCGGCACCCAAGGTTCATACTTAGAACATCTTGACTTTTCTCTTAGTTACTGTTCTTACCTTCCCCGCCGATCTAACACTTACACTTCTTTCGCTTCTAGGTGAGCATACTTAGCCTAAGAAGCAATAACAGCATCTCGGCATTAATCTGCCGCTACTGAAGAGAGTTTGGGCCTACAAAAGAGAAGGCCCACAATGGGGAGTCGGCAGAGCTACTCATATTCTTCTACGGTACCTAATCCACTACCAGTTGTTCTCGACAACCGAATGCATTCCAAATGACGTTATTGCTACAGTTGAAGCACAAGGGGAGGTCGGCGATTTTGAGAATATCCTAGAAGGCATTATGATTCCACACATACATGATTCCAGTCATGTCAAAGCTGCTGCTATTCCTGCCGAGGTTGAAACAAACCCAAGTCCTCATGTCGAGGTGGTAGGAGAAACTAGTGCTTCTAAAGAGTCCTCGTCATCCAGTCGTGCTTCGCTTTAACCACCGAGTTTCCTGATCGAAATTCCTGATGAGGAGGAAGAGCTGAGTTCGAGCCCCTCGTCGTCGTCACGGTCGGTTCTGCCAGCTTCATCATCATTACCATCACCATCATCCTTAACTTCTTTTTCTGAAGGTGCCTCTGCTTCGACTTCTACTCCGGAGGTTGTTCCAAATTGCCAACCTTGTTCTCCGATATAACCAACAAGTCTCATCGAGCTCTAAAATAGAGGACAAACGGGGCAACATGTAGATGCGAAGTTTGGCGGCAAAATTAGCTAAGAGGAAGCCCAAAGGTGCTCAGGCATCTATGGCTAAGGTTAATACAACTCAACCACCCAAGCCTCTACCACTGGCCACTGCTAGGACTAGAGCTAGAGCAAATGTGCTGTCATCAGATAAGTTGGCATCTAAAAGGCCTACAGAAGGAGATGTACTAGAGGCACCCCGAGCTCAGTGAGCTAGGTCGGGGTTAGTTGAGCTAGAGGCCAGGCCAATGGCTAAGATCGTGATCCAATCGGTGGCCGGCACACATCCTATAACCATTCTTCTGCTACCGTAGGACTAGTTGAAGATGCAATCTTACCTCAGGACTAGGCAATGTTGGGGCAAGCGACTGGTGCCAAGATCTTCATGGGAACGGTCCATCATAGTCTGTCAGTGAGTATACATGTCGTTTTCTTCAGCTCATTACTTTTTTTGGTTTACCTTATTGACTCTGGCTATGTTTGCTCGTTTCCAGGACGCTTTCCAGGCCTACAACGCTATATCCTACTTTGCAGCTATGGATAAGGAGGCACAGGAGCTAAAGCAACAGTGTGGTGATCTGAAGATGAAAGCTTGAGCTCATAAGCAAATTGCAGTTGACGTAGAGGTTGAGCTCAAAAAGGGCAAAGAAGTCATGACTTCTGCCCTAGCCGAGCTAACGCAGAGGAATTAGGAGCTTAACAAGGCCAAGGAGAGATTAGA